>CM053581.1:513170664-513218760 GCA_028627135.1 Pseudochirops cupreus | reverse complement strand
ATACTATATATACTTCTATTTATCAGTTCTTCATCTGGATAGATCAGTGGTTCTTAAAGGTTTCCTTACAGGGAGTCCATGAGATCAAAACTATTTTCCTTATGATACTATGTAGTGCCATGCACAAGTAGCTTTCCAGAAAAATGCTACTGTGAACAGCTTTTAAGGTTCTGATTACACAGTATAGTGAACACTCTATTTATTCCATAACAAATCAAAGCAAAACATTCACAGAAAATTAAGGTAGAACATTCACAATATTACAACTTATAGTATTCACAAGAGCTTATCATTAAAATGGCCACATAGTTTCCACCATAGTGGCCACAAAGTTTTGAAGAAAGAACAGTCATCTGGTATCCCTAAGGAGGTTTGCCTCCTTACTCATTCAGTTATCTCAAAGTACAATAGTCAAAGTCTTCCACTCATAGGGCAACGAAGTTAACTCAATCAGCATTTATTCAGCAATCAATTACTAAGTATCATTAATCACTAAGTACAATCATTAGAAAACACACAAACCCTCTACCCCTAGTGGTCACTAGTAAACTACAATTTCATCAATATTCAGTACCCACTAAGAGAGGTCTTTTCATCTTGACTTGGGGCTGGTTCTCAGATTCCCTGGATCCCCTTCCATAGTTCCAGATTCTACCTGGATTCACCAAATTGTCACCTGGGTTCAGTGGCAGACAGCTCCCAGTTCCTTGTACAGCTCTCTGTGTAAATCCTGCTGCACACTGAAGTTCACAAGGTCCAGTCCATCTCAAGTCCTTCACAATTTCTGTTCCCAAGAATTCAAGGCTTAACCAAGCCACAAACAGCCAAAGTCCTGCATCCCTGTCATGCTTCCTCAGTCTTCTGCAGCTAGTTCAAAAAATCAGAACCACCTTATCCAGCAGGGTTTGGGATGGGGAGTGCCCTGGGCTCCTGGCTTCCTGGGATCTTGGGCTCCTAGACTCCTGTTCAGACTCCTGGGCTCCTCTTCAGAAGAAGCCACCAGAAGTTCTCAGGAAATTCAGCTTCGGCCACCAGATTCTTGTCCCAAGAAATTGTGACTGTGCCTCTCTGGGGCTTTTCTTATATACACACAGCATTAGCTTCCTGTTTCAGCCAACCCCATCCTGTTACATAAGTAACAGGAGACAGGAGTTCATACTTTCTGTTTCCCCAACAGTGGCTTGATCAATTACTAAGTACTAAGTACCTGCTACCTTTGCTTAACTTGAAACAAGGTACTAAGTACCTGTTTACTTGCCAATAAAAAAGGGGTCTTCAAATTCAAATTAATTACCATTACAAAATAAGACATTATTTGTTTATTACAATACTCCTCCTTTCCAATTACATATCTGTATGTGGCTAGTTGGTCATAATAAACAAACCAAACAACATAATGCAACATATTTTATGGAGAAACAGATATAAGAATCCAACTATCTTCTAATATGCTGGTCATTAAAGAGATTTACAAAAGCATGTAAAACAATGCCACTTATTTCAAATTTTTTTGTCTTGGAAAATATATTTTTCATAAAACAGGTTTAGTGAGATTAACATATAATAGGCTTGTTGTTATTTTAAATAAATTAATAAACATTTAAAAATTTTATCAGTTTAATTTCCAATATACCCAATGACAGACAGAACTCATATAACTAAGCTTTTTTGGGTCCTCAGTAATTTTTAAGAGTTTGTGAAGAGATCTTGAGTCCAAAAAGTTTGAGACCTATTGCAAGATTATGCTTCTAGGCTCACTCTTTAAAACCTTATCTATGCTGGTATATGCACACTCAATGAATCAGAACATCTACTCCTTCAGAATATCCTCTTCCTCACCAAAGTTATTGCTATATCAAGGTAGGGTTTGCTGTTTGCAAAGCTGCTGAGATCTAAAGAAATCTCAGCAGCTTTGCAAACAGCAAACCCTACCTAAAGGATTGTAAATAAAAGACCGTAAATAAAGAAAAATTTCAAAGAGCCATGAACATGTGACAAGAGCATATGGCTCTAGATTTTTCTTTTATTATTACTAGAGTGATAAAGCAGCTATGATTCCCCAGGAGAAGCATAAGAACACTGGCTCCTGCGTATTAAATAGATGGCCACATGGAGAGATCCCATCAAGGACTGCTGTAGTATGATTCCAAAGTGGCTCTGTGAGCTGATAGAACAGCTTGGGAGGTAATGAAAGAAAGCCAGATGAGGAAAATAATGCTTCCTGCTCCCCCAAACCACTCTCTCTGTAAGAGGATAATGCCAAACAGGACCACAGAGATCTGTTCTGGGCTCCCACCATTCAGCTCTGCCCATGACAAACTCATATTCTATATTCATCACAGGCTGATTCAAGGGTCTGTTTATGTTGAATAAAATGGACTAGAGCAGAAGAAGCCAGTCTGACTGCTTACTCCCAAGCTCAAGATTTGCAGTCTAGGGTTGTGTGACCTCTACAATAATGGCAAATATATTTGATGCCAGGAAGCTAGGAAAAATAAGAGCCTTCTGCTGTCTTTGTTCCTGCTAGCCAAATGTACTAAAAGTTCAAATGAACTGTTAGGTAAATGTCAAATTATTCTGCAAAGTAAGCTCATCAGAGAGCCTATGGTGTAACAAATTCCTTACCTATCACCAAATGCCTACAGTAGACACTCCTCTTAAATCACATACCTAAAAGTTACTTTGGTATCCTTAATGCCAAAATCCCCACTCCCTTCTCCTATTAGTAACCCTGAAATCAAATGGGATCATTGAATGAATTATTCATTTATAATCACATTGCACTTTGCAAACTGTTCCTTTTTAAAGCAAAAATCTGTCAAAATATTCTTTGCCACAATTTAGTTGTTTGTCAATAATGAAATTGTGGACAGCTAGGTGGCACAGTGGATAGAGTGCTGGGCCTGGAGTCAGGAAGATGTGAGTTCAAATTTGGCCTCAGACAGTTACTAGGTGTGTGACTCTAGAGAAGTTACTTAATTCTGTTTGCCTCAGTTTCCTCATCTGTAAAATGAACTGGAGAAGGAAATGGCAAACTGTTCTAGTATCTCTGCCAAGAAACCCCCAATGGGGTCATGAAGAGTTGTACATGACAAATGACTGAACAACAGCAAGTAGAACATGAAGCTAGAACAAAGAGCTTAAAGATGGCAGCAGAGTATAGGAAATGCCCACACAAGTGAATTAGGTTTAGATAGATAACTGTCAACCTATGAGTGGAGCAGAGCTGGGAGTCCAAAATCTGGTGAACAATTTAGAGTCAGTATGTACACAGGCACCCTAAGCCATATGAAGGTAGCAGACCAGAAAACCACAGAGGAAGACAAAGATAAGGAAAACATGAAAATCTAAATAAAATGTTCAAATAGCAAGTAAAAAAAAAAGAGAGAGATCCAGAATTAAGCTGTTGGCATGAATATTTTAATAACTAAGGCAATGCTGACCCTATCCAGGGAAATTTTAGTGTGGTAGACAGAGCACTAGAATTAGGAGTCAGGGAGACCTGAGTTCAAATCCAGCCTGACACTAGCTGTGTAACCCTGAACAAGTCACTTAACCTCCCTTGGCCTCAATTTCCTTATCTCTAAACTGAGGGTAATAATAGTAGCTATCTCCCACTACAAAGTATTTAAGTAATTATTAAGTGATTATAATATGACATACATAAATATAAAAGGCAAGATGGTTCAGTCAAATATGTTTGGTCAAATCATATCCACATTTCTTATTTCTTATTTCTTATTCTTCATCTTAACTTCTGAAATGAAGTAGTTATTTTCCCTCAAGTTCCTATAATTTGAACTTCTTCAATCTGTTTCTGCTTATTAGTGAGAATAAGATCCAGAATAAAGTTCCCCTCACTATTTGCTCTAAGTCGATAAACTGTTAGCCACTCAACTTTGAGAGTCAGAAAACAGACACAAACAGAATTGTAGCAAATGACTAGATAATTGGAGTCCTTCATTTTGCCTTCTGTTTCTACCTCTGCTTATATTCTCCTAGCACTCTCCAGCATTTTGGTTGTTAGAGTACATCTTTCATAAAACAGAAACCTATCAACCTATTTTCCCTCCCTCTTACCCAGTCTGTTCCTTTCTCAGTGAGTTATATCTTTCAAGAGTCATATTCTAGTCAGAAGCTCACCATGTTTGTTACCTATACTTTGTGAATTTGTCTATGAATGCCTGAGGTCATGAGGTTTGGTTTTTTTTTTGTACTGGTTCCTTTTCTGGATTTTTGTCTTCTGTGGAATTCAGAGTGACTCTAATGTTAGTCTTGTTTATTCGAGGTGGTTAATCTCTTAGTTATCTGCATACCTAGGCATTTTTCTCCAGCCCTCTTCCTTTTTGGTTTAAAGTCCTCTTGATTGGATTTCTAAGGACTAAATAATCTTTACATACATTCCATCCCTGGCCAAGATCCCATCATTCCTGTAGTTGAATATGTGATACAGAAATTCAAATCCTGTTTCTCAGACATCCCTTTTTATCCAGTCATTTACATCCCCAAATTACTTCTCTCTTGCTGTTGACTGACATGAGTGATGGATATATAATTTATTTCACTGAGATCTTCAGATTCTTGACCAAGAATCTCCCTTAGAAATGCTTTCCAGATCCCTTATTTCAGTATCATTTGTGCTCACACGTATCCAAAGTGGGAGTAGTTATTAATTTTGACAAGTCTTAGTTGACTATTCCTCAAGTGTTGGATACACATCCCAGATCTCTCTACTGTTAAGGTCAAATTCACAAATACTCGTTGTAGTAAATAACCCCTTGGGAAAAATGGTCTTGTCTTCCTCTGAGCCTTCTTGGAAGATCTTTCACTTGATAGCATGGATAGATTCACATCATTACTTGGAAGACAAAAAGCTATTTCTTCTTAATGGGATTAGTTCTCTCTCTTTGGGAAGAATATCATATCTATTATTTAGTTCAAAGCATACACTGTCCCTTTTCCCTTTTCTTTTCTGTGCCAGCTAGAAGACCCTTGGCACATTACTAGAACAATCTCTATGGTGAATTAATATGACCACAGTGACTTCAGACAGCTCCTTACTTGCATTAATTTTAATCTGTGATCATAATCTCTTTACTTTATATTCTTGAAGAAGTCTCAAAAGCTTACTTTTCCTTCACTGTTGTTGCTGTTATCACTATTAATTTCCACATTGCATTTTTATGATGATTTTTGTGTATGACTTGGGAAATCTTTTAAAAAAGCAATATTTCGGAGTTGAAAAAATGTAGATCCATGGGCAGAAACTAACTCAAAGTCACACAGCTATTCAGGGTCCAGAAGTAATACTTTCTGTCTTATGATTTAGTATTCATGTTACTACCCCATTTCTTTACAGATACACCATATACAAGGCTCTAAAATCACAAGACCTGCATTGAGCTTTTTTTCCAACAGATATTGTTTCATTTTATTGTCAAAACAACACTCCAATTAAGGCATATATTAGTTTCATTTGATATCACCTCAACACAAATGACTCTCAAACCTGTGTCTTGAGCCTCCTAATTTTCCTAAGCTCATGGCCCACATGTACAACTGTTTTGCTAGATGGTTCATCTTGCATCATCCATTGCCAGCTTAAATGTGGGTACAGCAGAAAGGACACCAGATTTGGAGTCAGAGCATCTTGGTTCAAATACCAACCCTGTCACTTTCTACTTGTGCAATTTTGGGCAATTTAGTAGTCCTTTTTGAGTTTTTGTTTCCCATTTGTAACATGGGCTCTAAGGACACTTCTTATTCCATAGCTATGATTTTATGCCCCAAACTCCAAGAACTCATCTCACACCTGAGAACCACTCTTCTTGTTACTTGATCTGTAGCGCTACAATTTCAGCAATTTAAGCTCAGAAACACGAGTCATTTTTCACACTTTCTTTGTCCCCCTATTCCATTTCATAGTTCATCAGTTTTAAATATCTATTGATTTGGTCCTGAATGTCTTCTATCTACCACTGCCTTCCCAATCCTCCTGCCATATTACCCCCTTCATACCTTGATTACTGCCTGGTTTGATTATTGTAATAATCTTATGACACAACTCCTTTTCTGTAATCCATCCTATATGTTGCTGTCAAATCAATCTTCCTAATGGAAGATAGAATGATAACACTCTCTTGCTCTAAATCTTCCGCAATTCCCCATTGACTAATGAATAAAGCCCAAATTTCATAGCTTGGTATTAAAGACCCTCAACAATATAGTTTTATAATAACTTCATTACTATACTTCAAGTGATTTCCCTTTACCTGCTCCATAAACAAAAAGAAATGGAATATGAGGCACATATCAAGGACAACTAATCATTCCCTGATGATGTTCTATATTTCCTTTCCTCTATGCCATTGCTCACTCTGTTCTATATGCTTGAAATATTCTTCCTTTGATCACTTTCAGTTGAAAACTACTCATAGAAATAGGGTTTTAAGCTCTACAAAAACACTTTACATCTCATTTGATTTTCAAAATAATAACATGAAGTAAGTAATACTAATATTATTATCTCCCTTCAGTTGATAAGGAAATTAAAGTTGTGAGGGCCAAGTAACTCACTTAAAATCACAATTACTGTGTTTAAATTGGGATTCAAACTTTTGTGATCTATCTCCAAGTTCATTACTTGGAGATACTGGTTCTTAACAGTCTAACTTTTTACATGTCTTCTTTTCATGGACATTCCTATAATTATCACTGAAGCATTGCACCTTATAATACTTTTAGATGGGAAGACATGAATTTCATAGGTTTAGAGGTGAAACAGATCTTAGAGATCACCTAATCTCACCACTACTTTTCATATTAAGGAAAATCAAGCCAAGATAATTGAAGTGACTTGCACAAATCACAAAAGTAGTGAGGAGCAAAGAGAAGATTTGAGATCAAGTCCTCTAATTCAATCTAATGCTCCATTCCCAACACTACAGATCTACTTTTGGGGTGGGAATTCCTGACAAACACAAAAGGACAAAACTCCATTTTTTAGTGAAAAAATGCTAGCTCAAAGAACTCTTGGTCAAGGTGGTCTTTGTACCAACAGTTGCCTAAACTCTTAGATTGCCAGTTAGTTGCACTGCCAGCTGAAATACACATTCTCAATAGTGATAACAATAATCCACATTAATGATCTTACATGATTTTGTGGATTATTTTACATGAAATTTGTTATATCCAGGAAAAAGGAACTGATTCCCCAAGACCCTCAAATTCACTGAACCTCAGTTTTCTCGTTTATAAAACAAAGGCAGTTAGACTATGAAATCTCTATAGCCCTCTTTGGCTTTAAATACTATCATCCCATTTTAAATTCAGACACATGTGAAAACATGCAAAAGCTAGTTGTCAGGAGAAAGAGAAGATTTAATTAGGATATCATATCAGAACCCTGGAAGGAAAACGGCATGGAAAAAGTAAGAGAGAATTAAGACTGAACAATTTTCCAATACTGTGTCTGTGCTGAGAAACAATTTGCCTGTATGGATGGGAAATGCAATAAAATCTTGAGGCAAATTGAATTGAATCACTAATTAGAAAGAATAAAACAAAAAAACGTAGGCCATCAGGAGTGGGTGGTACAGATAAACTACATTTGCCAAGCATGGAAAATAAGAGATCTAATGCACAATCCTAACACAGTCCTAACACAGTCCTTCCAGTTAAGGTAGACCTTAAAAATCAAAACACAATAATGATTAAAAGTGCTCCTTTAAAAATAATAGGGAAGCCATAGGAAGTCTAACCTGTCTGCTCTTTGCTCTAAAAGTAAGCTTGCTGGAAAATCCAGGATCAGGTATCATCCTCAACAGAGAAATCAAACAAACAAAGGACACAAAGAAAGTATCTTTTTGAAGAGCATTAAGTCCAAATGCTTTGACTTACACAGTAGGTCCTGGCTAAATGCTATTTTTTCTTTATTTAAAAGAAAAGTTTCAGCTCTCTGAACTTGATTTCCAGATAGAGAAATGGAAAAAAAAAGTTCTCTTATAGTCATTGTCTTTGCAAAGCTGTTATCTTGATGCCTCTTTCCTCAAAATGAGCATTGCCCAAAATATTCCAGATGTTGTGAGCCATTAGAAAACACTGAAGGATACAAACATTGCATGTATTTTCTTTTTCAGCATGTGATTTTTAATGGAGTTTGAATGCACAAATCATTGCTTCTTTCTTTTGCCCCATCTAAGAATGGACAACAAATGCTATAAAACCTCTGTTACTTCGGGCCGAACTAACCAGAATTCTTAACTGATTGAAAAACGATTTCGGGAATCAACTCAAAGACAACAAGCTGATATTAAAGAGTGATATGAAAATGAAATCTTAAAAAATCCCATCCAGGACTTGTCTTGAGGTAAGTAGGCATTCAATTCATTCTCCCATAGCTTTTTGCTAGGTGTGGCTGTTCCATTCCATGAGAATTTATATAGTATCATGCTACAGATTTAGAGTTGCCATATCATCCAGTTCCTTCATTGTACATATAAGGAAGCCAATGGCCACAGATATTAAAGGATTTCATACACAGTAACACAGATAGAAATGGTAGAACTGGGATTTGAATCCTGTTTATCGACTCCAATGTGTTTTCCACTATATTGTGCTTTGAAACATGGGAACACAACTAAGAGCTGAAGACTGGATCAAATGACCTTCCAAGTTAACTTCTAATTCTAAGGTTCTATGTTTCCTTCTTGACTGGCTATATAAGAATCTGTTCCCCAAATTCCTTATTCCAGTTATGTATCAAGAATGATGATCCTAAGAGCCTGCAACATTCCAAAACATAAAAGATTCAATTCTGTCCGGTGCACTCTACTAAGGTAGGACATGGGACTCATATATTTTAGAGAGATGCTTGATAACAGAAACTGATACAAGTTTGAATTAATGGAAAACTCTAATACCTCATTGCCTAACCATTCTGGCATGTACCCTCATGCCAGAATTTATCTCAATGCCCCTTGTTATTCCAATTTCTTTGTATACATTCTAAATAGTAATCAAACTGGTCTTCTAGTACTTTTTTTGTGCCTTTGCTCATTCTGTTTGCTGTGCCTAAAATGTCCTGGATGACAGCATGGAACAAAGCAAAGAACATTAGATTTGCCATTAGAAGACATGGTTTCAAATCGCAGCCTTGTCACTTGCTAGCAATGTGACCTTGAGGAAGCAACTTCATCTCTGAGATCCTTGGTTTTTTCTTTTGCTTTTTTTTTTCTTTTTGCTTTTTGGAGGGGGGAATGCAGGGCAATTGGGGTTAAGTGACTTGCCCAAGGTCACATAGCTAGTAAGTGTTTAGTGTCTGAGGCTAGATTTGAGTTTAGGTCCTCCTGACTCCAGGGCTGGTGCTCTATTCACTACACCACTTAGCCACCCCAATCCTTAGTTTTTTCAGGTGTAAAATGAGGGAACTGGACAAGATAGCCTAGACTAGGCCCTAGAATCTAGGGCCTAGATGATTCCATTTCAGCTCTAAATCTATAGTTCTATAGCCTGTTTGCCTGATCTCTTCAAAGCCAAATTAATATCCCATCTCCTCCATTAAATTTCCATTTATCCATGCCCTCTTCTTAGTAACAATTTTTTTCCTTAAAATTCATATGATGTTTTGTGTTTAACACCCCAATAAAATGGATTATAATGAATTATAGCCTTGTATAGGCTATATTCCACTATTGTTATTGTGTCGTTTCAGTCATGTCTGACTCTTCATGACCCCATTTTGGATTTTCTTGGCAAAGATACTGGAGCTGCTTGCCATTTCCTTCTCCAGCTCATTTCACAGATGAGGAAACTGAGGTAAACAAAGCTAAGTGACTTACCTAAGGTCACACAGCTATTTAATGTCTGAGGCCAGATTTGAGCACAGAAAGAAAAGTCTTTCTAATTCCAGGTATGGTACTCCATCTACTGTGCACTTTAGATATTCTACTGGATTCCCTCCATATTCTCCTACCAGATTTTAAGCCATACCATTCATATGTTATACCATATCATACCATAGATGTTACTTAAACTTTATTTTCCCTAATAACTAATATAGTACTTTTTATTTTTACTATTAATTTATTTTATTTCTAATTTATGGAATAAAACAAGCATTTCCATAACATAGTATGCTAAAAAAAAAGATGACTGCATATGAAATAGCAAATCCATTATGTACAACTTGCTATTCCTTTTAAATATACAACAAAGTTATCATGTAAATTTTTCTTCTTTTTTCCCCTTTTTTCTTCCTTCTCCCTTCCCCCACCTAGAGATGGCTATCATTAGAAACACACATATATGTATATGTGTTTGTGTATATATATATATATATATATATATATATATCTATATATACACACACACACACATATTTATATACATATGCATATATAGTATGTGTATGTAAAATTGTTTTATACATACTTCTATTTATGATTTCTATTTTGAACACAGAAGGAGAATTAGTTCAATTGAAACAAAGAGAATGAGGACACAGGTGAATTGAGAGCAATATTTCTACAAAATGAAAAAGTCATGGCTAAAATGTCAAAGATATGGTTAGGGAAGTGAGATAATGTGCTATAAGAGGGAATAAATCCAGAGGAACTGAGAAAAATGAATAGGAACATGACTGGACCCCAGAGGACGGGGGGGGGGGCAGCTCGAAGAGGAGAATGGCAGGGAATAAACTAGGAGGGTCTGGGGGCAAGTTAGAAAAGAATGAGAAGGGATAAAACCATGATGTGTGCATGTGTGTGTTTACACATCTGTGTGCGTGTGTGCATGTATGTGTATGTGTATTGCAATGATAACTAGAATGAAGATGCTTCAAATTAAAGTTGGATAAAGCCAAATTTCTCTGGCTTAAAAGTTGTCCAGAAAAGGAAGAATTTTTATAGAGGACTTATCTTTTGGCAGTTTTAAAACCTTCCATTTACCAAACAAAAAAAAAAACAACTCTTTGGGGTGCTGGTCTGAACAATATAACAGTTCCATTGGGAATGAACATGACAATGACAGTCACTCCCTCTCTGGAGACAGAAACTTGCTTGTGCAATGCAAGATTGAGAGAATGGCCACTATTTTTGGAAGGCCCTGCATTTTGAAGATGCCCTTTCCCCTTGTCATCCCAGGATTAATTTTGTGTGCGTGTGTGTGTGTGTTAAAGGACCCCTCCAGTCCAGAAGCTTCAGAAATATCCTCTCATGCCCTTGGTCCAAGAAGGAAGAGAGAGTGACTTCAACATCGAAGAATATGTAATGAGCAGTCACATGTGCATAGCATTCACTAATCAATGTGTCATCCTAGTCCCTCCACGCTCTCTTCAACAACCTGTACTCTTGATTTTATTAATTAATTTCATCAATCATGATGATCATCTTTACTGTGCAGCAGATGCTCTCCTTCCTGGAGTGTCTCAATGTATCCTTCAGTGGAATGACTAATAGCTGGGGGGAGGCGGGGGAGATCCCATCCATATCATTCTTTGAAGAATTAAAACAAATGAGCACAGCTCTAATTATGAGGGTTGGGGTGGGAGTTCTGTCTTCAAAGGAAGAAATCATGTGCTAACTGTATTCCAGAACCAATTCTTTACCACTTCTGATGTTCCCCATTCAATTCTACGTGTCACACTTTAAGATGGCTAAGATGGTAAAGGAGTCTGGGAAAGCATATGCTATCAGGAATGGTTTAGAAAATCTGCAGTGCTTAGCCTGGAAAAGAAAAGACTAAAGAAGAATGTGAAAAATACCTCAATTAGTGATTTATCATACAGAACACTGTACTTGAAGTGTGACACAATGCAAAGAGAGTTGGATTTGAACAGGAAGACTAAGGCTCAAATTCTCCCTCTGATACATACTGACCTCTCAGGGATGTAGGTAGCTTTATAAGACTATAGAATAGGTGCCACTCTGCTTTGGTAGAGGCAATTTTTCATTTGTGAGTTACCTATACCAATGCAATCTCAGGTCAGGTGATTATTGCATGTGGGAGATTGGGGCAGAATAATTTTTTGTTTCTGTTAATTCAACAAACATTTATTAAGCTATGTGTCAGGATGGGATGATTAAAAGAATACTGACATTGCTTGTCCTCAAGCAGTTTATATTTATATTCTAAAACATATTTATTATATCATATGTATAGATTATATTAGTTACATTTATGTCCTAAAACATTAATTAATTTCTATTCTAATACACTAAATCCCAGAGTCCAGAAGTAGGAGCAGTGGGTAAAGATTATAGAAATGACAGATTTTTAAAAAGAAAGAAGTCAACATTGAAGAGTTATTCAACAATGGTGCAGTGCCTCTGGAAAAATACTGAAGAAATTCCATCCTGGGTTAAATAAAGGCTGCTAGATGACTTTCTATGTTTCCTTCTAATTTTAAGATTCTACATTTCATTCTAAACTATTTGTATCATAATCTGTCTCCATATTCTTTACTCCAGCTAGGTGACTTCACACAGCTTTTTCTGTCTTTAAATTCTAGACTAACCTAGAATTGGTTCCTGCCTTAGGAGGAGCCATGTGGTAGGAACAGTATCCTAAGACCCTATCCCACACAGGGTACTTAAACCATCCTCCAGACTTAAGTAGTTCAGATGACTAAAGGCTTGGTCCACTGAAACAGTTTCCTGGGCTTAAATAGTTCCTTGGGCTTTAAACTGTGAACTATAACAGGGAATCTACACCCAATTGAATCAATGCTGTATCTTTGCTTAATATCCTTTCTCTGAAATGGCAAAGTAAATCTTTATATAACTATCTGATAATTCTACAGATATTTCATTTCAGTTCAATCTTGAACCTGAGTTAGCAGACAAGACTGAATCAGGTTTGGCCTATTACAACATATATAAAGAACCAACTTTATTGGGGCAGATGAGTGCTAAAGATTCAGGGTCAACTTGATATAAGCAATCCCTGTTGGTTCTCCTGCCTTTACCCTTCCCATTTCTTTCCAGTTGAACACCTCATTCCTGCTTGTTTTGACTTTTTGATCATTCACTCTGCATTGAGTCCTTCTCATTTTTTACCTCTGTCTTTCTGGTTTCTCACCTATTAATTGTAGGATCATATATTTACTGCTGGGAGGAACCTTAGAGACTATCTAGATAAATCCCTTCATAGGTGAGGAAACTGAATTAATTATCCTACCTAAAAAAAGACCCAAACAACCCCCCTTTCTTCTAATTTTTTTTTGTTACTGCTAAGTACAATAACATCCTCCCAGTCATCCAGGCTCATAACCTCAGTGTTATCCTGAACTCCTCATGCACACTTATTTGATATATTTAATCTACTGACAAGTTATATATTTCTACCATCACAACATCTCTCATATACCACCTAGTAAGATAAGGTACCAGATACTGAGGTCCTTTCTTGAGCTAAATTGCCAAGCAATCAAACTCTACTGCAGAGAGTGCAACTCTAATGGATTGGCCATATTTGTCAAATGCCAAATGCATGTTTGCCTAAAAGACTATTTTACAGAACAGACATTGACACAGTGGTCAGAAGAAGCACTACAGGGATGCTCTCAAGGGTTATCTGCAGAACTTTGGAACCAACCTTGTGATGTGGGAGACACTGGCAAAGGACCACCCAGCATGGTTCATCAAAGAAGGTATTATGCTCTATCAGTGAGGCAGAATTGTAGTAGCTTACAAAAATGTGAGATGTGCAAATTTAGATACATCTCCATTTGAAATATTCATATGTTCTATTTATGTCTGACCTGTAGAGCCTTCTGAGCTCATATTGGTCTGATCAGCCACAGCTAGACACACTGTCCCTTGACTCCAATGTCGTTTTGGTCTTCTTTTAGCATTGACTGACTCATTCCAGGCCTAACTCTACTATACTACTGAAAATGTTATTAAAGCAACAGTTCAGTATTAGATCCAATGACCTAACCTTTTGTCTAAAAAAGAAAAAAAGTCACCTGGGAACTAAAGGGATCTAAATTTTCTAGGATCAATTAGTAATTTAAAATATATGTATATGTAAATATGTATGCATGTGCGTGTACACGTGCGCAAACACACACACACAGACACACACAGACACACACACACACACACACACACACACACACACTGTGGGCCTACACATTGCAAAGGACTATACTTCACACTAGAAACCATCATAGGTCTGACAACATCACCTTCCTACTCAATAATCACTTGAGAGTCCCTATTACCTCCAGGATCAAATAGAAAATTCTCTATTTGGCTTTTAAAGCCAATAATAACATAGTCCTTTCTTATCTTTCTGGTCTTATACTTTCCCCCCTTTGACATACCTTACAATCTATATAGCCTTCTTGCTTGAATAAGATACTCCATCTCTTCTTGATTCTGTGCCTTTTTCCTGGTCGTTCCCCATATCTGGAATGTTCTCCCTCCTCTTCTCTGCATCCTTGGTTTCTTGACTTCCTTCAAATCTCAGCTCATATCCCACATTCTGCAGGAGGCTTTTCCTGCTACCTCCATCTCTACACCACTGGTAGTACCATTATCTGACATTATATTGACATTATCTTCCATCTACTCTCTATAGATCTTAAATGTATATAATTGTTTTCATGTTGTTGCACTCATTAAAATGTAACTTCATTAAGGTCAGGTATGTTTTTGCTTTTCTTTGTATTCCTAGAACTTAGTACAATGCCACATAGCAAATGTCTGATAAATATTTGCTGACTCACAGACTGAAACCCAATGACTTCCTCAAGATGGCAGTCAGTAATTAGTATAGTGAGGATTTGGTCTCCATTCTCTGACTCCAAATCCTGCATGATTTCCACATGATTTCTACCCTTCTTTCCATATCTCATCTGTCCTCTAGTGTCTATCCTTGTACATGTTAATGTCTATTTGTTTGCCTGATTTTTTTATCCTTTGCTTCACCTTGACCTTTAGATTCCTGCCTTCCTATTGTATTGTTAAATTATGATCTAAACCTAGAATCTGAAACAAGTGTATTCCTGACTCTTCTGGTATTGGCTTCCTGTCCTTTCCATTTCCCCATACTAGGGCAGTATAATTACTTATGGTAATGATAATAAAACTCTTGAATGAACCAACTCTTTCTTTGGGGGAGACTTAAGGAATCACTGATTTCTGCCTTTCCACCTCAGAGATGTCACTTACTACTTTATTCCATTTGTCCTATTTGGCACATACACCTCTCGCTGCATGCCAAATGTTCTCCCCCTCCTCATTGTTATCGATCATGTTTATTAAGGACCTACTCTCAAGTGTCCTTATACAGAGTGTGCATGATAGAAGGAGGCTGTGCCTACATGACTCTAAGTAACTGTACTGAAAGAGAAGCATTCCACTACTAATTGGGGGGTTTTATCTACATGACATCTAATTAGAAATATCTGTGACTCTAAATGGACAGCTAGGAGTCTCAGCAGATCGAGCACTGGACCTGGAGTTAGGAAGACCTGAGTTCAAATCCAACCTCAGACACTTACTAGCTGTGTGACACTGGGCAAGTCACTTAAACTTGTTTGCCTCAATCTCTTCATCTATAAAATGAGCTGGAGAAGGAAATGGCAAACCACTCCAGTATCTTTGCCAGGAGAAGCCCAAATGGGGTCACAAAGAGTTGGACACAATTGAAAGAATGACTGAAAAAATCATTCTAAATGCACGATACATGTTTTTTTTCCTGCTCTGTACACAACACACACATTTTGTTATAAAAACCTTTGAAAAGAACAAACATCTGTCTTAATTGATGGGATATGCCTTATAAATGTCTATACAAGTTTTTGTGTCATTTTTGTCTATTTCATGTAGCAATCAATAACCAGCATCGATCCTTGTGAAAGGTTTTATGTTAAGTATTAGGGGCACAAAGACAAAAATAGAACAACCCCTGCCTTCAAAGAGCTCACAGATTATATTTAGAATACACCTCTAGATGCATAATGAAGATCTGCTGATTTTGATGAAGTATTATGTAGAGGCATCATCCAATCTGCATTTCTTACAGAAAGAAGACATATCACATTCTAATAATCAATCAACAAATACTTTAAGTGCCCACTCTCTCCTGCAGTCAATGAAAGGTATGCCAAGTACCTGCTTTACAGCAATCCTTTGAGGTCAAGTCAGTTTAAATATGCCCATTCTCATTTTATGGATGAAGAGACCAAGGCTCAAAGAGGTTAAATAATTTGTCTGCCCACTAGAAAGCTACAATAGTTCAAGCTGGGATGTAAGGCATGAACTCAGAAGTGACAAGTGAAGCATTCAATTATCTAGCTGTTTCAAACTTCCCTAATTCAGAGATGTTTGTAGTGAATCACAGGAAGAATTTCCCACTTTACACAGAAATTCTATACTATCTTGATCCAAACACATGCTACCCTGAAATGGCATCTCTGTGCATCTCAGACATATCCTTCTGCACCAAATGAAATGGGTCCTTAGTTACTGGAAGTCGAGAGGATGTCATCCACAAGATTTCCTACTCTCATTTTCCAAGAGGCAGATCTTGCCTTTTTTCTGAGCTTGGCAATGTTGCTGGTCTTGGCTTAGCTGGGCTTGGGTGGTCACAGGAGCAGAACTACAGGTTCCTTGCAGGCAGTGTCAGATCACTTTCTACCTCGCTAGTTTTTCTATTTTCTCATTTTGAAAGGCTTTTCTGCCTACTCTTTCTTTTGCTCTTTGACAGTCCATTAGCTTCTTCCCTCTCTGTATTAACCATCGTCTTCTTCAAGCTGCATTGCACAGTCTCATTGCTGACCTGAAGAACAGGCAGGATGCATTCTGAACAACATCACAGAAAAATCCCCCTAGTTACCAATAGCATTTTGCTTACTAGATTGAAATTCCATTAGACATCACTTTCTTTAGGTCATGAAGGCTTTTCCATCTTCAGGAGTGCCCATTAAAAGGCAAATACTATAATCATGCTATCACAGAATTACAGAGTTAGAAGGTACTCTAAGGCCTTCTAGGCCAACCCATACTAGAAAAGGTATTCTCACCATTCCGGGAGGAATAGTGATTTAGGACTAGCTAATAGCATTTGGTGGGGGTGGGCCTTGGTTTGACAGCAAGATGAGAGGAACACCCAAATGAATGGAACCCTAAATAAAAGCCTAGTATGTGGGTCAGAAGAACCCAAAAGAGAAGAAGAAAAGCTAAAATGGAATATATAAAAGAGTAAAAAATAAACTTTGTCCATTCTGTAATCTGGCTTAGTGCAAGCCTCAATCAGCCAATTTCACCTGCCCACAATATAGCTTCCATAGAATTGAATGGGGGAAACTACAATTTTCTCAGTGCTTAAATCATGCTAACAGCAGATTTTAGGAAGAAAAGAGTTGTTTGTTTTAAATAGTAGGAAGCAAACTCTTCAGACTCAACAAATAGTTCTCCAGGGAATTGCTGGAACACTACTAAAATAAGAAAGTATTTTTCCTTGACTTCGTCTTCTGTTCTATAATGCTCAATCAGCTCAGGTGACCCCTTTCTATGAAAACTGCCCTGGTTCCTAACCTCACCTCAGTCGGTAACACTATCTCTTCTTCTCCTATTGCCTTGACTTTACTTAGCATTTTTCTTTTATCTTCTTATCTTTAGCATTTAGCATAGTACCTTGAATACAGTAGGTAGCCAATAAATGTTTGTTAAATTGAACTGAACTGCTTCTTCATTGCTATATAAACAATCAAATGACAAGTATTCATTAAATGTCTACTATGTGTTAATGTCTATGGTAGGTATAGTAGGTACAAAAATGAAAAAAAAAGTCTCTGTCCTTAAAAAGGCATAGGAGAACAGTCAAGATGGTGGATGAAAAACAGGAACTCTGCAGGGCTCCCACTCCAAACACCTCCATTACCTGTAAAATATGACTCTAAACAAATTTTAGAACTACAGAACCCACAAAGTGACAGAGAGAAACAAATCTCCTGCTGAAGGCAGCCTGGCAGGCTGACAGGAAGCATCTATTGCACCATGTTGGGAGTTGAGTGCACATGGGCCCAGGCCAGGGTGGCCCCAACCAGCGACCCAGACCAGCCAGAGCAGACTTCAAGTGAGTGAATCACTGGCAACTGTGGTGGTTTCCAGACTTCTCAACCCATAAACAGCAAAGAGAAAGTAAAAGGTCAGTGGAGAACTCTGTTGGAACTGAGTTATAGAAGAGTGAGGTCTGGCCCCTGCCTCCAAGGCAAGAGGTGGTAGAGGCACAGTGGCTGCACTGCTGCTGCATGGCTGCCTCCAGAGTTCTTGACCTGCAGCTCATAGGGGGACCAAGAGACCATTTAGAGGGTAGTCACTCTTGCTTTGACCTGCTTGGATCTGGATTGCAGTCTTGGGTGGTGGTCCTGGGGTGTGTGATCAGTATACCAGAGCTTATGGTGGCTGTAGAGAGGGCACCCTTCTCATAGCTCACACAACATTTAAGAAAACCCCATCAATTTGGAACATAGCTCTCTCCACTCTGGAAGCAGAGTTCTACCATGGCAAAGAGCTCAAAAGTCAAGTAATTGGCTGGCAAGTGTGAATGTATATGAATGTGCACAAACATATACATACATATATAAAACACAAAATAAATATGAGATTATCTTTTCAATGAAGTGCCGATGGTGGAAGGGTCTAGAAAAGATACTGTGACTTTGGTTGAGCTCTGAAGGAAATTTTGGAATCTAAGAGGGGAGGAGGGATGGTATCCCTCTAGGGATGTGCAAAAGTACAGAGATGGGAGAAGGAAGGAGGCCATGAATGAGGAACAGTAAGAAGGCCAGTATGCTAGACTGTAGAATGTAGGTACAGGGACAATGCATAATAAGACTTGCTAAAACTAATTACAGAGAACTGGTTATATGGTATGGAATAAGACTGGTTATATGTTATAGAATAGATTAGAACCAGGCTGAGAATGATATAAATGACAAAGGAGGTTGTATTTAATCCTAGAAGAAGGAAGAAGCCAATGAAGTTTAATGAACAGTGAAGTGACAAAAGTCAAAACTGTCCTTTAGGAAAGTCACTTTGGAAACTGTTCAGAAGATGGAATGCAGTGACTAATCTTAAAGAAAGAGATGGAAAATGGTAAAAGAACAACTGCTTTTTTTCTCCACTTAGACAAACATTGTTAAATGAGGTAAAATCTGATTTTCCACAGTCCACATACCAAAACATTTCTTCTGCCCCTAGTCCTAAAACCAGGGAGAGGCAGGATAATCCCTTAAGAGTGTAAAAGACTTGAGATACAGAAGCACAGAAATCTGGAGTTGGAGGTAACCTTCGTGCCATCTAGTCTAACTCCTTCGTTTTACAGATGAAAAAATTGAGACCCAGAAAGGCTAAATGACTTGTACAAGACAGCACAGGTAGTTAAAACTTAGAGGTAGGTAGGATTTAAACCTATGACCTCTGACTCCAGAGCCATATGGAATCTCTGAACTTATCAAAACAACGTGATTGAAAATTGGAAATTTTAGCCAAACCCCTAAGGATATGGATATACATGTATATGTGAATATATACATACATATACATATATACATACATATGCATATACATATACACACATGTTATATGAGAGAGTATGTGTATACATAAATATGATGGAGGAAGCAAATATATCTACTCAACATAAAAGAGAAAATTTAACTAATTTATTTATGTTTCCATATGTTAGACTAAATTGATTCCTGGCCCTGATCAGCTTCAGCAGGACACCTCCAACTGACTGCTAGCCAGCTTCACTTGAATGCTCTAATGTAACCCCCAACTCAAATGAATTCATTTTCTTCCTCTGTCCCTCAAAAATGTTTCTTCTTCCTGATTTGCTGATCTGAATCACCTCACTGAATATGTGCAAAGCCTCAGTGTCAATTTTGACTCCTCTTTGGGTCTCTCAATATCTCAGCAAGTCAGTTCACCTTTTTGAATCTTAGATTGCTCATCTATCTGATAAGGGGATTGAACTAATTATCTCTCAAGTCACTTCCAGTTCTAAAATTATAAGACTGGGGCAAAAATGATGTGCAATTTTGCTAGTAGGGTCAGAACACAATCACATACTGTCTTACCAGAAATGAAGGCACCTATTATAGAGAATAAGACTTTCTGATCATATGGTTAAATCCAAGGAAGGAAGATAAAAACATGATATTAGTGGAAAGAGCTCTAGATTTAGAGCCACAAGATGATCTGAATTCAAATTTTAACTCTTCTACTTACCATTTTAATCAAGTCATGTCTTTTCCCTACCCCTCAGTTTCCTTATTTGTAATGTTAGAAGTTGGACCTAAAAAAATTAGAGCAAGACTTCATAAACTATACAGCACGTTAAAGTTTGCAAAGCACTTCGCACATGTTATTTTATTTGATCTTCATAACAACCTGGTGAAGTTGGTATTAAACTTATCCTCATTTTTACAAATGAATCAACTGTAGTTCAGAAAAGTTCAATGAATTTCTCAGGGTTGCAGAGCTATGAAATGTCTGAAGCATAATTTGAATGCAGCTCTCTCCCAATTCCAAGGTCAGTGCCCTATTCATTAAGCCACAGCTGCCTCTTTAATGAAGATCATTTTTAGACTAAGTAATGTCAAAGGAAGAAGTTAGACTAAAAGATCCTATTCAGTTTTAGGTCCTATGGCAAAGTCAATTTTTATTAATCATTTGTATCTTGTGGAGAAATTTCCATTGTCTTCTACATTTCATGAAACAAATGGAAAAACATAGGAAGTGTGCCTGGTTTTTTGGTTTTGCTTTTAATATATACTTGCCTCCCTTCATGCAAAAAAAGCAGCGGAGATGGAGGGGGAAGGATCGAAGGGTATAAAAAGCAGGTTGATATTAAACATTCAGTTCACATACTCATTAAGCCTCACTGGAAAAAAAATAAATCTAATGGTCCTGTTCTTTCATACAGATGAAGACTAGACATAGGATTGCTTTCTACCTCTTCTAACCATCTGTTCAGATGCTAATAACCTGCTGCTGCCACAATCCATCTGAGATTAAAAAGTTTTGTTTGTGAATTAAAAAAAAAAACTGATATAATTTGTTTACCAAACTCTGATAACCCAAGGAACAGAAACCCAAGTTGCATTCACACTCCTGATGAAGTTCAACCACTTTCTTTCCTCCCAAGCCTTGGGGCTCTTCTGTATCTAAGTGGAACAGAGTCTGCCTGCAATTCAGGTTCTACTTGGTGCTAGGGCCTCATTCATTCTGTGTTTCTCCTTTGTCACTTGTGGGTCTAGTGCAGGGTATACTGAAGCCAGCACAAGCCAGCTCCCGAGAGCTGATTGGTAACTTTTCAATGTGAGCATTTACACCTCGGAAAGCACCAAAGTATAAATTAGGGCTTGATTTATTGTTTTGCTGAATGTCTAGACTTAAGAAAGTAACAGAGAAGATGTCAAAAATATATAATAAATTTAAAAAAGAGTCAGGCACACATTCTTCCCCTCCCCTTGCAGAGTGTATTGTTAAACATTTACTAGCACACCACTAGTTGTGGCTTATGACTGGATTTCGATAATCAATCTAGTATTGGTTTTTTTGGAATCTAATCCTCTTGGTTTTTACCTGTCTGCTCACATGATAGATGACTCAGTATTTTCCCTTAATCCTCTGTCCTAATGTTTTGTATGAACCACTTTTTACCTAGAATTCTGACATATGTATATGCCTCAACTGTTCTTAGTTCAATGGATTTCTGTTTTACCCTGGCATTTGACTTATGGCTGCTTCTGTGGTTCGGGCAGCTTACTTGTTTGTTGACCCCTACTCTCTAAACAGCCTTGGTAAATCTTTGTTGACTTTGGCTTCTAGATCTTCCTCTATATTCTACTGTTCTCAATCCTAATGCTATCTATTTTATTTTTTAAATTAATTTATTCAATTAAAAAGCATTTCCTCCTTCACTTCTCCCTCTCTACACCTTGAGGGGAACAAGAAAAACACATTAGAAAAAATATACAGTCAAGCAAAACATATTCCCACACTGGCCATGTCTAAACAGTGTCCCATTCTGTTCATTTAGTCCATCTTCTCTCTTTCAGGGGTTGTAGTAATACTGCCTCTCCCTTGTATTTCCAATACTGACCAAGATCACTTCCTCCTGGCCTGTTTCCTTTCTTATTGTTGCAATGTTGGCAAGGCCTCTTCCTGATGCCACTAAGGAGATTTAGATGCTAGAGGTGCCTGCTGGTTTCAAGTAGATATTTCCCAATACCCTCCTACACCTCTTCTTTGGGGGTTTCAGCTTGATTTTAGGTTGGCAGAAGAGACAGTTGTGAATCATTGGACTGCTCCACCCTGCTTGTCCCATGGTTGGGGCAAATTTTCCTGGGTGAGGGATTGAGGAGAACACTAAGAAACATCTCCCTGAAACCAACAGCCTTCATCTTTAGAATTTTGAAATCCTTCCATGATGCCTGAAGGATTGGTCTAAACTTTACTAGATTATATTTCTGAGAGATCCATTCTCATTCAAGGTGCCTTTACCAGCCAAATACCCTTCAGTTATGTGTTAGATCATGTCCTCTTTTCTGTCATTATTTTTCTTTGGCAAATCTTGTTTATTCCCATATGGTTGGACATCTATTTGATACCCTCTGTTAAACTAGGAGTCTCTATTACTAGATCTCACCTTCTTCTTATCCCCCATGCAACCATCTAAGGAAAAGTGTAGTGCTATGATATAGCAGAATAAAATCAATTTGGAGTCAGAAGACTTCAGATAACATCCTGACTCTATTATTTGTCAGTTAGTTCATCTCTCTGAGTTTTACTCATCTCATCTGTAAACTGGGGATATCTGTACTAACTACCTAATAGAGTTGGTAAGGATGCATGAAAAATATTTTGTAAATTGTTAAACATTATAGAAAATGCCATTCATTACCATTATCAACCTGTTCTTATCCCATATCAATAGCAAAATAAGAATACTACAAGTCGCCTTGCAATGTGGGAGTTACTGCATGACATGTATATCCATGGTGGGAGAAGTAAGGTACAGCTGTCAAGTATTGTCTTCCTGGTTATGACTAACTTGCTCTCCACTGCCTTTTGTACCTTTCCCTCACAGACTTGAATAATATAATTAATCTTAAATAGGTTGAGTCATTGATCTTTAAGCAGGCAAATCCCAGAACTTCAGCAGTTTAAAATGATGGAGAATCTCAACATTTGAAATAAATCTATTAATCCCTAGTTAAATGATTACCAGTTGTAGCTAGAAAGGGACTTTCAAATAAGGTTTTTGGGGTCACTGAGCCCTGGGGGCCCTGTCTTTTGTGGGAGTTGCCCCTGTTATCTCAATTAGTCCCCCACACCCCATGAGACAAAATCATGCTATCACTTCTCTGAGAATTGGCTAAAAAGGCCAAATAACAACCATGTAGCTTTCCTGCTGAATGGGTGGGAGAGATTACAGCAGAAGGTAAATACTTTTAAGAGACCAATGAATTATTCTTTTTGATTTAATAGATGAAGAATGCAAAGATAAGTAATTTGGGGAATACATCTTTAAAAAAAATTCCTTGATTCTTCTCTGAAGATCACATCTTCAAATAACCAGTTAATAATAAGGCTCATGCCTCACACACTCCTCTGTTAATTATAACTTACAGGGGCTTAGAGAGCTTTATAGCAGCAATATTTCCAGGCTGTCACCAATGTAGGTGTTTCGGATAAGGGAAAAAGCAAAGAGAGTGCATTTTTTAAGGTCCTATTCCCTCTTCTTTGGGGTACACACTTAGTAGTATCACAGGGTCAAAGGATATGCACAGTGTAGTAACTTTCTGGACATAGTTTCAAATTTTTGCTTTCCAGACTAGCTGAACCAAGTCACAGTTCCAGCAAAAAGTATATTAAAACATGTTTCCCTCAGCCCTCCAACACCTTTAATTTTCATTTTTTAAATAAACTTTGCTGGTTTAGGAATTTTGACCAATGAAATGACCAATCATGATCTCACAAGTTCAATGAGAAACAATGGTACATTCATCTTACAGAGAGGTGATACATAGGCAGAATGATTACGGAATCCTAATAAAGCTACCCCCAGTCCCAATATTCTAACATCCTCATGGGCCTCACTGAACAACACACATACCCTGATTTGATCATACAGTCTGACTTTAACCACAGCTCAGGCCCCCAGACTCAATACAGCCACTGCCCCTAGCTGATCTCTGCCCCCAGATCCAGTTCTCATGTTTAAGTAGGTGTGTCCACATACTCAACCACAACCACATCATCCATCTAGCCCAAGACAGCACCACAATACCTAACTATCCATCTTGGCCAGACAGAACCACAATAGCTAGTCAATGAGAAAGTAGCATGCCTGGATGTTTGACCACCCAACCATAGAAAGGACCCCTTCCCTATTATCTAATCCCTTAACAAATGCCTCCTTAGAAGTGGTTAGGTGGCTCAGTGAATAGAGCACTGGCCCTGGAGTCAGGAGTACCTGAGTTCAAATCTGGCCTCAGACACTTAACACATATTAGCCATGTGACCTTGGACAAGTCACTTAATCCCAGCTTCCCTGCCTTCCCCAGCCTCCAAAAAAAAAAGCAAACCCCGCCCCCCCCAAACCCTTCTTTTTAATACTCATAATTTATGTTGTGTAACCAACATCATTAAACTATAAATTTGCTTGTGGTGTCTTACTAAGTTGCTGGTTCCTCTTGCAACTCAGTCTGTTGGAGGTGTCATTTCCAATAAATGCCTTCACTTGGGTTACAGGTGGTCTGATTCTGCATTCTTTGAGAGGGTGCTGCCACAACACACCAAGAAATCATAACAATGAGATATGAATTTTGGGACGTGGCTAAAATGGGAATTTATTAGACTGAATTTTTTTTTTTAAGTTCTATTGTCGTTTTCAGTGGGGGCTGGGGAAGAGGTAGGCTGGAGAGAAAGTAAATGCTTGCTAATTGAAAAAAGTGCAAAAAAGGAACTAGAATCATTCTCTACCTCATGTCCCCTAAACTAGCCCTGGACACTCCTTCATTTGAGGTACTAAAAGTCACAGACGGGAAAGGCCAGGTAATAAAGGAACTGGAGTACAACATTTTCCACCCATTGAAAAGAAGGAAATTGAAGATCCTTTTCCTCTCCACCAAACACACATTCATAGCCATTTAATTCCTTCCTCTACTCTTATTCAAATTCTGACCAGTAATGCTGAGGGGACTGTAGAAACTTGGGACTTGATATTCTGAGAAAGGACCCATGTTCCCCTGTCAGCTTCCTACCTTTAAGCTGATGTCAATTTCATTCAACCCTCCACTCTCTCCTGGTTCCTATGATTCATGTTGTAGTCCTTTCTGTACAACTAACAGTTGCATCATCAGCTCTTCCTCAGAGCAGCCTGCCAAATCATGGTAGAGGCACCAGATCTGCTCAGGAAGGAAAAGAATCAAGGGTGCAGCTGATCATATGGGAAGGAAAAATACACACAACTAATTTCCAAGATATAGGCTACATTTTCTCAAATCTAACATTGGAGGGAGAAAAAGAACCCCCATCATTGGCTAAAAAAACAACAACCAAACACACACCAAAAAAACCCAATAATCTATAAGATAAAAAGTGCAGAAAGGAGTGAAGGTAAAAAAGCAGAAGAGATGCCTCCGAGGGAAAGGGGTTCTTAACCTGAGGTCTGGGAACTTTAAAAAATTGCTAACTATTTCAATATAATTGGTTTCCTTTGTAATTCGACATATTTTGTTTTATGGATTTAAAAACTTTGTTCTCAAAGGGGTCCACAGGCTTTATTGTAAAGGAATGCATGACACACAAAAGAGGTTAGGAACCTATTTCTCAGAGGTTTAAAATGACTAGATTTTCATCTAGGAAAGTCAATACACCTGAAGCAATCTCTCTCCTAAGACTTCAAAAGGGACTTGGAAAGAGAACTACAGATGATTTTAAGATGCTATTTCTTGAAAGCTTGAGACTGTTAAAAAATTCACATTAGAAGTAAAGAGAGTAGACAAAAAAGAGAAAACTGTACGAGCAATTTAAGTTATCTTTTTCACTCAGATTTGAGTGGAATTCCCCCAAATAACCTAAGTGTTCTCAAGTTCTTGGTCCAACTTTGTAAAGGAAGCTAACAATGTAGCAAGCAAGGAGAAACAAGTAGAAACAGATCGGTGATGGAACTCTAACTACCTAAAGGGGAGCAATAATTACTGTTTTTAATACATCCTTTATGGTAGAACAGCTTCCAGAGGCAGCTTCCAGAAGAAAAGGGACCTCATTTAGAGTAAACATCCCCGAAATTAGTCATGTAGCTCGGAGGGAAAAAAGCAGCCTACTTGCGTCATTAAGATCCCAGTTTCTGAGCCGATCATCCTAATTGGCAATTCTGTGTCTAGTGAAACTTTGTGTTCTACACAAAGGAGCTCTAAATATATCTCCTTTGATTTTGATGATGCCAAAAACATGAAGGAATCAAAGAATGTGAAGCCTTTGAGATGAAGAGAAAAACAAGGCTGGAAGTAAAAGTAGATAAAATCTTTATTCATTTATAATCCTGACACCACAGGATTAAAATGGATCTGGCAATGAAAAATTATATTGCTTTTCCCCCAAGACTGGGAGAAGGGGAGAATTGAGAATGGGAGGATACAAGTGGTGGTTATGACAAAGAGGATCTGGAGCCAGCTGTAACCAGCTTTTGAGACTCCAAAGTTAAACAGTTATTGTATGCATTTACACTTTGGACACCTATTTGGACATCCAAATCAGGATTTGATTTGCTATTGTGTTGATTGCCTAGATTAAAAAAGTATTAACAGTGCAGATTAAACTCAGAAATACGTAGGCATATAAAACATAGCTGTGAAACACTTACCAGCACACCTCTGCTTATGGGACACGTCTCTGGGAAGCATTTCATCGCAATAGTGCTATGTCTTCTCCCAAATAATGAGGGCATGCGTTGATCAGTAGATACTAACTAAGAATCTGCTATATTCATTCCTGATTCAAGGTTGTATTTGAAAAAGCTGAAATTGGGACTCAGGAAACCTGGGTTCTAGTCTTGGTTCTGACACTATTAGCTACGTGACCCTTAGCTAGGTCATTCTAATTCTCAAGGTCTCACTTTTAAAATAAAAGAATTTGAACTAAGCTTAAATTTCTATGATTCCCTTCTAAGCTCAAAGTTCTGTGATTTGAGGAGAGTTGTATAGAAGAGCATAGCCAGCTAGCTTCATCTTTGAAGAATTATGTTAAACTATGTTCAAGACAAAATTACTATTGATTTTGGGGGGGGTAAATCTTCCCAAGAGCCAACTTTTCTATAGTGATGACAATCACAATAACTGACAGTTATAAATACTTTTTAGATCTTGTATGATCTTCACCAGAACCCCATGAGATTGCCATTGGAATTGTCCCCATTTGATAGATGAGAAAACTGAGTTCTAAGTGTTTTGCCCAAGGTTGCACAGATGTAAATGGCAAAAACTGTACTCAAAGTCAGGCTTTCTAATCCCAGATCCACTGCTTTTTTCATTATAGAGTATTATAATTCCTGCCCCTTCACCCCAAGTCCTTTGAGGGCAAGATCCCTTATTTTTATCTTTGTATCAGCACTTAGTGCAATGCTTGGCACATAATATAAGTGCTTTATAAATGTTGGATTTAATTGAATTATCTACAGGCCCTCTTCTGGTACTTAAAATAGCTCCCATCTCACTGCAAACCTAATGGGGGTGGGAATCAGAATCCAGAGTATCATCTTTTGTCATTTTTCCTTACCATCAGAGTTTAAGTAATCTAGGAAGAAGACATTCTGAAGTCTCATTAGGAATCATGAGCACAACAGGAAATCCACATTGGAAGAAAGGAGAGCACAGTCTAAGCTTTGTTCCCATCTGTACAGCCGAGTTTGTTCAATATAACAAAACATAAGGAGCTGTGTACTCTGGCAACTTCCCAAACACAAGGATTGTGTGTTTTGTGCCTGATGCTACCTCAGTGAATCATTCTGAAAACAAAACAAATTTTCTCAGCAAAGTATTGCCATGCATTGCAATACAGGCAGTGGTGTTCAATAAACATTTGTTGTAGGTGATGATGAGAGGAGCAGTCCAGATTGCTCTGTTATTGTGGCGCTTTTGAAAGCAGTACATTCTTTGACAAGCCCTTTACGATAAATTCATTTTAAACTTTTTGTGACAGTTTAAGTTATGGGAATAAATAAGCAAATGAATGATCACTTTAGAGAAGTTTGCAAGTACTTCCAGCAAAAGTGCAGGTTTCTTTAAAGTTCATGCTGGAATTTCTTGGATACTAGTTGTGCCTAAAATGATAATTACTGCTCTTCCTTAAGCAGTTGGATTCCCACTTGATCTGTTTGTGTTTCTTTCATCCTCTTGTTTGCTGTTTCCTTTGTTGGTCCAAATGCTAAATAATACACCCATCATTCAAGTATATTGAGGCTGCTTTCCCTCAGCTCACCAGAGGACTGTAGTCCAGTCCAAGAGTAACAGACAACCTATTTGTCTCATTCTTTTTTACCAGCTTGCTCCACTCCCAACTGGCAAGCTCAGTTCTTTGTGCCCACAATTCTCCCTGATTACCTCTAATGCTGTTTAGAGTTCTACCCTCTTTAAGCTAAACAACACATGAGGATTCAGGAACTTTGCTATGGATGGTGATTCACAGACAAGGCCAAGACACTGAACCACAGGATTTAGAGCTGCATTGAGTGAAATTTCTTCATTTTATAGATGAAATAATTAAGGTGTAGGGAGAAAAAATAACATGCTCAGAGTCAATAGGGAATAAGAAACAGAGGCAAGGTTTTAGTTCAATTTCTTTGGCCCTACCTGCAGCCTTCTTCCTTCTATAATATGGTTATTATACTCTTGCTTTATATGATCTTGTAACTTCAGTTTGTAGGGACTCTTAGAAGATATTTAGCTGCTTCCAGGTAGGGCTAACTCAAGAGTAGGGGAAAAGAACCAGTAGTTGATAACTATGATATTCTGGAAGTTCTGTAAAGCTCTGTGGTGGGAACTGGCTATTCCACATCTAAAAGGGAGCCACTTTTAATGCTGTATGGTGGTGGCTGGTTGCCTAATATTTTATTTAGGTTACAGAAAATTAAAAGTAACCTCAGGACTCTGAACAATCAGTTGCCTAGGGTACCTCATTGGTAGGGATCCTTTGGTAGGGATGGATATAATCTGTAAAGTCTTGTATTGGTAATGGAATTTGGAGATGCCCCTGTATTGGCTTGGTTTTTGGGTTGAGTGTTAAAACCCAGAGCTTGTGAATCCCACTTGTGGGATGGACTTGTTGATGTGAAGAAAGAGGGCTGAACTGGGAGGATCTGTGAATTGGGAGAGAGGCTCAAGCCTAGAGAAGGCCAGAAGGACTTTGGGAGAGCAGTATCCAGAATCGTGGAGCCTGAGTTGCTGAGAGAAAGACTGCTAAGAGCTGTTGGAACCGCCCAGGACTTTTGAGAACTGCCACCTAGAACTGCCAAGAACTGAGGAGGCATGGCTGTGATGCTGATATTTTGTCTGTCTGTTTTGATGTTGTTTTGCCAGATTCACCTGCTGGTGAAGGACAGTGCTGCTGTTGTAGAGGTCCTGGAACCTGGCTGTTGGTTCAGAAGGCCTGAAGGAGGATTTTCTTGTGGTACCTGCACAGAAATCCCGGAAGAGGGCCTTGCTGATGTTTTCAGGGGTTCTGGGACTGTTCTACAGGCAGAGAGTGACTTGATGGGGACACTGGCTATGGCTTTGTTGAGACTTGTCTCCCCAGGAACTGAGATTGTTGAGGGCTTGCCTCAGAGTGAAGATAAAAGAAGGTCCTTTCCTTGGGTATTCAATGCTGAGATGATATCTTAACCTTGTTGTAACTTAAGGGTGGATGGCCTATTGTGTTCTCCTGCCCCTTTTGAGATTCAGGGGTGGGAAGCCTTTGAGTTTTTTTTGTGCTCTGTGATTGACCAACAGAAGGTACTTTGTTTAAGATTGGAGACTAATCTCCATTTGAGAAGAGACTTTGACTGACTAAATGAATATAATGTCTAGGGATGGAGTAGTACCTGGATTGAATTGAGAACTTGCTTGCTAAAGGAATAAATTACACTGTATTTTGACTTTATCTGTTCTGTGAATGTTTGCTGAATAAATGGGGTTTGCTATGCTGGTAATCCGAAACTTGGAAGTTTCCTTTGCTTGGCATTACAAGTCTTTAGTGGAAAGAGGAGAAAAACCTAAAGAGGTGGTAAGACACAGGGGGTAAGGGAAGGGGAGTAAAAGAAACATGATAAAATGCTCATCTATAATTTCTGGACTAAAGAGAGCCCTGACTCCAGTTAGGACCATTCAGATATTCATTCAATAAACACTCATTAGTCAGCCTACTTTTTGCAAGGAACTGTTCTAGTTGCTGAGAAAAAGAAGATATTAATGTGTTTTCAAATAGTGCTTTAGAGTTAACAAAGCACCTCTGCATGTATTTGCTTATCTGATTTGCATAACAACCATGGAAGATAGCTATTGCAAGTGTTAGTATCACTAATTTTGAGGTGAGAAGACTGAGGCTCTGAAAGTTGACATTCTTCAAAGTGACATTAACAAGTGACAGCACTACTTTTGACTCTTAAGTCACATGTTCTTTCCACTGAACCACTTTGTCTCTAATTATATCTAAATCACCCCAGGAAGTTGGCAATGTCCTTTAAAACCCAATGAAGAAAAAAATAGATTAGCATATTTAGCCAAACCCTCTAATTTATAATTTAGAAAGAAAACAAAAGAGATTATCATGGTTGGTAAACTGATGATGATGTTGGGACTGGCTTAATGAGTCAACTCAATCCTTTGTGAACCTGGAAACACTATATTAATATAAGATATTTACATACTTGGCCTTTGTGGCTATCACTGTTATAATATTACTTGTGTGGTGTGATTTGGGGTGTATGTGTCAGAACATATCACTTTAACTGACATTCCATCATTAGAAATTCATTCCTTAGCATCTTTTCAGTTTTCAAGAGCCCCATTTGCAAATAAAGATTCCCTTGAGAAAGGAGATGCTTTTAGCCACCATCCACTTGATATATTACCTTTGAGAAGCATAATGGTATGAAATCAATCAAAAACATTCATTAAGTGCTATTATGTGTCAGGCACTGTGCTAGGTACTAGGGATACAAAAAGAAAGACAGTCTCTGAAGGGGAGAATCTAATTGGGGAAGACAACACACAAAAGGGATAGGAAAAATGACGGAGAAATCCCAAGGAGTATAGCTGGGTGTGAAATAAAGAGGTAGTTGGCATAGGAGCCCCCCTTAAATGGAGACCAAGTCCTTGTCTTGATTCTTCCACTAACTAACTAGCAGAATGATTTCAGGTGAATCACAATATTTCTAGACCCAGTCTCTGCCCTACAATTTAAGGGGAATGGACCAGAGCCTCAAGGGTTCTTAACCTTTTAAATATGCGATGGCTCCCTTTGACAGCCTGGTTAAGTCTATGAACCCCTTCCCAGAATAATGTTTTAAATGCACAAAACATATAGATTACAATAGAAATCAATTATGTTGAATTGTAGTCATCAAAATATTAGAAATATTTCTCAAACCCCCAAAATCTGTTTATGACCCCTGGGTTAAGAACCCCTAAGATATGTGGTCTTTGGGGTCTCTTTTAGCTCTGATTGTCTTTGAACCATAACCACTAGTTGAAAGCAAGGTACTTGATACAGGCTGGTGGATGGAGGAAAGTCCAGAGGAAGGCAATGGCCTAAAATGTTTGAGAAGTAACATTAAAAGGCAGCAGGGCTTGGTAGCCAAGGCAAAATGCTTACTCCACCTGGACCTCTATTCAGACATTTATCACGTTCTAGCTTTTGTCACTTTCTCGTGTGTGTTGTCTCCACAAGCACCTCTAGGGCAAGAGCTCTGTTTTATTCAACTTTGTATCCCCACATGGCCTAGAACCTAACAGGAACTCAATAAAAGGGTAGTTGAATGCTTTTTCCAATTTTGCCAACAGTCTAAAGTGAATGAAAATCTAACAGGAAGGACATAATCAAGTCACCCTTTGCCCTCCTACTCTCTGCTGTCTGTTACAGGGAAGCACACAAAGGTATAAGCTGCCAACTCAAAAGCAATGGACAGAATGAAACAATAACTCGGTCTGATTCTGAGTTCCAAAGGTAGCATTTCTGCTAATTACTCTGTTGCTAGCATTATTTTAATTGCTGCTAATATAGGATCTCTGGAACAATTCTGAACAGATACCAGAGCAGTAAAGCTGGGGCAGCTGTATCAAAAGAAAAAAAAAAAAGGAAGGCAGGGAAAAAAATCAACAATCTCCTTAAGAAACCTGATCAAATCAACAAGGGGACAGAAATCTAGCTTCTCTCCACTGGTCCATGAGTGTAAATGAAACACTTCTGAAGCAAGTCACATCAGAGCTTGAAATAGGAAGGAAAAAAACGGTTCTCTTCTTTCTTTACTCTTTTCTCCTCACTCCTCCTTTATAATCAATGGGCAATGCTGAAGATCAAGACTCTTTTCTCAACTTCCCCCTTCTATCTAGTGGGAAGAGAAGGTCAGAGAGGAGAGAGAAAATGGGAATAAGGGAGTGAGAATAAATTAGGGTGTCAGGGAGAAAGAAGAAGAATCTGCAGAAATAGAGAAATACTCAGGAGATGGAAGGAGAGATAGCTGAGAAAGGAAAAGATAACAGGGAGGAAGAGAAGTAGAAGTGAGAAGCAAAGCAGAAGGGAGAATATTGGTAAAGGGTGTTGGTAAAGGGTATTGGTAAAGCTTTTTGTATCTGCTGAGAAGTAGCCCCATTAAACTAAAAGGCAAAAACACAGAACTGAAATAGGGCAAAAAGGTGAAGAAAATCAGCATTTTATAGTGCCTATTGCACACTAGCTAATGCTAAGTGCATTTTTACAAATATCATCTCCTTTGAATTTCACAATAGCCCTGTCATATTGGTGCTGTTATTATCTCCATTTTTCAGTTGGGGAAATTAAGGCAAACAGTAGCTAAGTGATTTAGCCAGGGTCACACAGCTAGTAAATGTCTGAAGTCACATTTGAACTTGGGTCTTGTTGACTCCAAGACCAGTGCTCTAGCCACTGCACCACCCAAATGCCTCTTCTCTCTTTAACCTAGCTACCTTCTCCTCTATCTATGATCATAAAGGATGCATGACCTATTCTTTTATTACTCACAAAATAAAGGGGGTTTAAGGCAATTGATTCTGGGACAATATGTCTAATTTAAGCAAAAATGATAATTTTGTGAGGAAATAGATTTTATAAAGCTAGCAATTAACAACAATATTTTGCAAAGTACCTGCCTCACAAAACCCTCATGTAAGGAATGCAAATATCTGTACTCTTCATAGCAATGAAGAAACTGAGGTTCTCAGAAGTTGGGATTTGCCCAGAGAAATATAGCTATTGTGAGAGTCGAGACCCAGATTCAGATCCTTTGATTCTAAGACCAGGGCTTTTACCATCCCCCCTGTCCCAGTTATAATACATTCAATCTAATAGGAAACAAGACTGAGACTAGGGTTCTAGGGTCAGCTCTGCCACTCATTAAATAAATGATCTTTTAAAAAGTCCATTTTCCTTTCAGTGCTCATTTTCTTGACTAGCAAATGAGGACAGATCCTTCCTAACTGAAATAATTGTTTTGAGAATCAAAGTAAAAAACAAATGCAAAAATGCTTTAAAAATGAAAGTATTATTATTATCATTATAGAAAATAACAAGGACTCTTGCTTGTCAGTTCAGTTAACAAGCATTTATTAAGTACCTTCTCTGTGTAAGGCACTGAGCTAGTGACAGAGACAAAACTAGTGTTATAGAGACAAAACAATCTCTGCTTTCAAGGACATCTAATCAATCAAGTATATAGATCAACAACCATGCTTTATGAGATGGCAAAATAGCAAACAACAACAACAACAACAAACCGAAAACTCTAGAACCAAAGAAGAGCATTTCTAATAGAAACTCCAAAAGTCCCGGGGTTAATCATGTAAACAAAGAAGCATCATTCTTCAACAGAAAAGGTACTGTCTCTAGACTCAGAGGAGTTTGATTTAAATCTGACCTTTGGCATTTATTAGGATGACCTTAAGTAAGTCACACCATCTGTACGCTCCTCAGTTTCTTGATCCATAAAATGGAGTTTGATTAGTTGGCCTCTGAGGTCTCTTCCAGCTCTATGACCGTATGAAATACAAGGAGACAACTTACAAGGATTTTCAGAACTCTTTCAGTGTCAACATTCTATTACTCAAAGTCACCAGACATGTAATGATAACAAACAAATTTAAGCATGGATCTGGCTAATCCTCTGTCACTTTGGTTTAAAATATCATGTAGACTCAGAGGGCCCCTGAGGACTGATGAAAAGAAGATGGGAGTTGGCAGTTAGAAGCTTCCAAGACTGCCAGTGATGCCAAGTAAGCTGCTGAGATAATTAATTAAAGAAAAAATTGTCAGATATATAGATAATGGTGACAAATTAGGTAAATATTAAAGTGAGCTTATGGTGTGTGTGTGTGTGTGTGTGTGTGTGTGTGTGTGTGTGTATGTGTGTGTGTGTACACACACGCTTGCGGGGGGAGGGGTGGACAGGGAAGTGAGATTTCAGAGAGGGCAGTCAGAAAGCTATATTAGGATTTTTCAGAGATGAGCTAGATGAAAGAGGGGTGTGTCATATAAGTAATTTACCTGAATTCAACACTTTGATGCAAAACTACAGGGTCTGAATAGCAAAGATTGAGTATGAGTTAGAAAACATAAATACTCTTAAAGAACATGAAGAGGGGGGAGGATTGGATGTTTGGGATGGAAAAATCTACTAATATAACCAATATTTTAAGATCCATTTTCAAGATAGATAAGTTTTCTCTCTATTGCTAAGAATATGTCTTATGCATTATTTTCTCTTCCTTTGCTCATTCATCTCATCTCACTAGGATTCTGTTCTCCTTCCTCATCAGCTAGTTAAAGGTCTACCATGCTTTAAGATTAAGCTAAATTTCTCACCATGGAACCTTCCTTTGCTGTTCCAAAACACAAGAACTTCTTTGGCTTCTGAAGGTTACCAGCACTTATTGCCTGTATCAACTCCTTAAGTACTTACTGTGTGTTAAGGACCTAAGTATTGTAGAGTAATGTAATGTAATGTAATGTACCTTACTAAGTAATGTAGAGTCCTTGCCCTCAAGTAGCTTAGTGCTTTATTCGAACTTATTTTCTTAAATTGTGAACTTTAACTCCAAATAAAATGGGCATTTCCATATACATAGCAGAACAGAGAAACAATAGATTTCTGTATAGAAAGAGCACGTGAAATAGCAGATATCTATTATGAACTGCTTGCTCTTGTTTTTTAAAATATACAATAAATTCACTGTATAATTTTCAAATTTGTCCTTCCTGTCTATGATTGTTTAAGGATTCCTTTCTTTTCTCTTCTGTGTATTATTTTTTAAGTTTCAATGCTCCTTCCTTTATTTCTTTTCTGTTTTGTTTTTGACTACTCTATTCCCTACCTCTTTCTCTCTCACTCACTTCCAAACTGAAAGAAAAGAAAAACAAAGCCCTTCTAACAAGTGCACAGTCAAGAAAAACAAATATTGACACTAACCACGTCTGCAAATAGATGTCTCCTGCTGCATCTGTACCTCACCTCTCGATGTACATAGGAAATCAAAGGCTTATAACCATATAACATATTGAACATAACAAAGATGAAAGGGACAAAAGTTCCCCATGCTCATATAGGCTTCCTGCCAGTTCAGACTTCAGTCTCTTTTCCTTTACTCCATACTGTGGGAAAGGACCTTTAGTACTAGTGTTTAATGTTCAGCTCTGCATTCTGAACTGGAAGAGCACAAACAATTAAGACATTGGGAGCAGTGCCAAGATGTGGATCTATCCCCCAGACTTCTCACCAGCCAAGGAGGTTTTTAGATCTGCCTTTCCCAGTCACTCAGTCCAGACTTGCTTTTTCATGATGGTTCCTAATTGGCTTCTTTACAGGCCTAAGAGAGCCCACACACTGGTCTCTGCTTGAGCGCCTGGGACAAGCCACAGCCGCTACCAATATGCCATCCTGGGAATTCTCAATATCAAGCAAGATAGCCACAAAGCATGCAGCAGTTTTCCATACCCAGAGTCAATTGGTATGGCTCAGCAGAAATTTTTTTTTAAAGGGCAAGAGAATGAAATGCCTTATTTCCTTTCTATTATGTGAGACTGATCCTAAGCCTGATGATTTCCCAGCATGAAAGAGAAGGGGTAAGAGAAACATAGCAATCATTACAAAGGCTCTACCACTTCTCTTTCTGTTCTGCTAGTGACCATCACTAGCACCCTAGGCAAGTAATAATTTAGGATGAGGAGGAACTAAAAGGGCATAGCTTGAATACCAGAAAGATTCATATTATTACTCTGAGGTCTCACAGTAGTGTGAAGGTACCCTTTGGGTCAAGTATGTCACTGGAGACTAAGTTATTGTAGGTTTACTAGAAAGTTCTGAGAATGGGCCAACGCAGATGTGTTTACCTTTTGAGGACCAGTCACTAAATTCAGTGAAGCTCACCAGCATGAGTATGACCAAAAAAAAGATGAATTTTCTTTTTTTTTAATTGATTTGTTTATTTACTTTTAGTTTACAAGATTCAGTTCCACAATCCCTTGAGTTTCAAATTTTCTCCCCTCCTTCTCCATCCTCCCCTCCATGGCAGCATGCAGTCAAGTATAGAATCTGAAAATACTTTCACACTGGACATTAGTCTGGTTGTATAGAAGGGTTGTAACCAATGGAGTGAACAATGGGAAAAAAGAAAGAGAACCAAACATGAAAAAGAACGAGAGCATGTAGATTGCTTCAAGTCTCCATTTAAACTCTGTTCTTTCTACAGCTTTCTCTGCATGTAGATATCTCTTCCATCCTGAGACTTGTAGAGTTGTCTTATAACTGTACGTTGCTGAGAAGAGTCCAGTTTATCAAAGTTGGTAGTTACACATATGATGTGTCTGTGATTGTGTACAAATTCTTCCTGGTTCTGCTTGTCTTACTTAGCATCAGTTTGTATAAACCTCTCCAGGTGAATATGAAGACCCTCTCCTCTCCATTTCTTATAGCACAATAATATTCCATTACATTCATATACCACAACCTATTTAGCCATTCCCCAATTGATGGGCATCTCCTTAATTTCCAGTTTTTTGCCACCACAAAGACAGCTGCAATATTTTTGTACATGTGGGTCTTCCTCCCACTTCTATGATTTCTCTGGGATACAACCCCAGAAGCGACCCAGAAGATTATTTATAGCCCTTTGGGCATAATTCCAGATTGCTCTCCAGAATGGTTGTATCAGTTCACAGCACCACCAACAATGCATTAGTGTTCCAATTTTTCCACATCCTCTCTAGCATTTGTCATTTTCCTGTTTTGTCATCTTAGCCAGTCTGACTGGTGAGATGTGGTACCTCAAAGTTGTTTTGATTTGCATTTCTCAAATCAATAGTGAGTTAGAATATTTTTTCATATGCTTATAGATATCTTTAATTTCTACCTCTGAAAATTGCCTGTTCACATCATTTGACCATTTATCAATTGGGGAATGACTTGCATTCTTATAGATTTTACTTAATTCCCTATACATTTAGAAATGAGGCAAAAGGATGAATTTTCAAGCCATGGTGATTAAAATAGGTTATTCAAGTTTGCAGAGGAAAGAAGCTCATTTTGATGGGAGACCTTACCAAGGTAAACCAAACAGTCAAAAGTATTTATTAATTATCTATTACATACATCAAGCATTCTTGTAGGTACTTGGAATTCAAACTTGAGATGCAAAGAACAAAATAATCCCCACTCTAAAGGATCTTACAATCTAATGAATCCTTGCTAAAAATAAAGGACACAGCAGACCATGTGTCTGCTTATGACATAGCTACCTGGGTCCTGATTGGGGACATGCCATAACACCTATGAGGTCCAAGTATGAAGAGAGTAGCTATGCTAAGATGGCAGACTGATCTGAGTGGCTCCTGACCAAGGTTGACAATGTTTTATGATCAGTGAACAAAGGGACATATTTTTACAAATGCACTGATTTAGGATAAGTAGACTCTAGGTACCTTTCAATAAACCAAATCATGATAAAGATGCCCAGAGGAGTTGGTAACATTTCTCTGTAGTTCAGAGTTTTCATGTGACATTCTAGCTATACCTGTATCCAAGTGCTCATTCTTATTCTGGAAAAAGATTATAATATGATCAATTTTCCATCACCAACCTATGAGTTCAAGTCTTTCTAAAGATACATTTCTATCAATTGGGAAATTAAAATTTAAAGGCATTTTTGTTATTCAGCCTATTCTTATGGTAGTATTGTCATGAATTTGACTTTTGCCTCTGTGACTTATTGACTATGTGACCTTGGGAAAGTCAATTTCCTTCTTTAGGTTTCAGTTTCTTCATATATAAAATGAGGGGATTAAATTAGATTACTTCTAAGGACTCCATAAAGAGAATAATGCTATTACTGCAAAAAATGGAAGATGATTTAACAATCATTTGTAGCACTATCAAATGCCAAGATAAATTAAGGAATGTCTCAACTATGTGTGTGGCAAACTTCTGGGAAGACATGGAAAAACAGGCCCACTGTGGCAGTGTTGCAGTTTCATGATGAGTTGGGGGGGAGGGGGAGGTCATCTCAAAGAATTAATACTCAGGCCACCTCTAATCCAAGTGAAGGTATTTACTGAGAACTGATACCCATCAGAAGTGGGCTAGGTTCCAAGAGGAACCAGCAACTTAGTAAGATAACACAGGCAATTTCATAGTGTGATGATGCTGATTATACAACAGAAATTATGAATATTAAAATGGTAGGAGGGGTTTGTTAAGGGATTAGGTAATATGGGAGGGGTCCCTTTTATGGTTTGGTAGTCAAACATCCTGGTTGTTCTGCTTTCTGGTTGACTAGCTATTGTGGTCTTGTCTGGTCCAGATTGATAGTTAGGTATTGTGGTTCTGTCTTGGGCTAAATTTTTGATGTGATTGTGGTTGAGTACAAAGACATACCTGTTCAAATACGTGAATTAGATGTGGGGGCAGTAGCTAGCTAGAGGTAGTTTTTGTGTTAGTGGGTGCTTGAGCTGAGATTTTGTAGTTAAATCAGGATATATCTGCTATTCATTGGGGGCACATAAGGAAGTTAGAATCTTAGGGTTAGGGACAGCTTTATTAGGATTCCATCAAAAGGATGGGAATGCTGATATCAACAGCTATCAACAGTGGTTGATGAAACTGAGAATTGGTCTAATAACTCTGCCCTTTCCCCAGGGATCCCACTGTTGGGAATATATCACAAGGAGGTTAAAAATAGAAAGAAAAGTCCCATATCTACTAACATATTCATAATAGTGCTTTTTGTGTTAGCAAAGAACTGCAAAAAAAAAAAAGCAGATAGCTATCAACTATGGTCAGGAGAATGGCTAAACAAATTGTGCTATATGAATACTGCAAAGCATTTCTGTGCCATAAGAAACAAGGACTATATGGAATTCAGAGAAGTATGGGAGGACTTCTATAAGTTGAAGTAGTGTGAAGTAAGAAGAATCAGGAATACTTCATACATGATAACTAAAAGTAATGTAAATGGAAAGAATAAAAAAAAGTGAAATTGAATCCTGTAATAATAACATCTAAGAAGCCTGGCTCCAAAGAAGAGTTGAGAAAAATACTTCCTTCATTTTTCCCTGAGGTATGGAATATTGAATGTAGGTAGAATGATGCAAAACACTGTCATAGCTGGTTGATACATGGATTGGCTTTGCAGAACTGCTTTTTTCTCTATTTAAAAAAGATTCATTACAAAGGATGGCTTGGAAATGAAGCTAACATAAAAAACCCCCAAAGATACAAATAAGATTAAAAAATAATTGTACAGTATCTGCATTCATAGATAGGTTGTGTTCTATTTCACTGGAGGCAATATTCACATGAATTAGATCATTGACCTGTTCCGAATACTACATATTGGGTCCACATATGGATGAATTGAAGGTTTGGACAAAACAGGCAAGTTTAACAATGAACTTTAATTGTGATATATTTGCAGGTAACTACACTTTGTTTGGAGAGTTCACTTTTGAGGTAACCTCTTCTTGAGCCGAGTATTTTTTCCAGCATCATCTGTCCATCTACCAATCAACAAATACTTTATAAAGACTCACCGGGGCGGCTAGGTGGCACAGTGAATAGAGCACTGGCCCTGGAGTCAGGAGGACCTGAGTTCAAATCCAGCCTCAGACACTTAACACCCCCCCCCCAAAAAAAACAACTTGTCGTGTGACCTTGGGCAAGTCACTTAACCCCAATTGCCCTCCAAAAAAAAATAAAAAATAAAAAAATAAAAAACATATTCTAAAAAAAAGACTCACCATGTGCTCTCAATTATGGGATGGAGACGGGGAGAAAATAAATAGGAGAGAGCCAACAAATGAATTAGTAGGACATGGGAAACAATGGGAATTAAGCAAAGCAACAGTATAGAATTAAGGACTAATTTGTGTGGTACAGACCGTAATAGAATGAAAATACTAAAGGTCAAGTAAGTTGGGTCAAGGAATTGGAAAATCTCTCCCATATCTTTGTATTAGTGAGTTCTTATGCGGTTTTAAAAATGCGGTCTTTGGGTTCTTCCAAGCATGGGCATCTGTGTGGTGCCTCTCTTTCATATCTGGCAATTGCCCATTAGAAACATTTAGCTAACATTAATTTCACTCCCTTGCAGAAAAATAAACATGGGCTAGTTGCAAAAAGGTTTCAAAGGACTTTCTCATTGATTTCTTCAGTGTGTGCACACATTTGCGCACATGTGTATATATGTGTGCGAGTAAGAGACAAAGACTGATAGACACAGATCGACACTGTGGTGGTTTTGACTTTGAAAGGAAATTGAGTGTCTTTGAAAAAACAGTGTCAAGTTCACAGCTCTGGAGTTTGAAACCTGTGTTTACCTATATTGTTTAGTACAATAGAGTTGTCATCAAGAGAAGATGACCTTTTATACATGCCTCTCTAACTCTGGCCTGTGCTCAGGGCTAAAGAAACTACTGAGGATAAAAAGGCATTCAACCTTGAGAGAAAAGTCCATAGTATATCTCTATTAATGATTCATCTGAGTACCAGTTGTCAGTTTCAGGAAAAGCAAGATAACACTTGAACAGAACAGCACATAACATTGGATTATAACTCAAATGAACTCAATGCAAAACATTATAACAATTCCATGAGCATCCTTTTGGTCCTCTTAAAGATGGATACAGGTTGTACTGGCACATGACTCAGCTTCTGGTCCAACTGAGCAGAGTTCCAAATCATTAAGGGAGCAGACAGCAGGCCCTGTTGAGTCTCAGGTCCCTTTCTCTAATTGGATAAAGGTATTTGGCAGGACTTTGCTGAAATTGTGCATGGCTGTTTCCAGGGGATAACTGCTGCTGTGTATCTGTCAGAGTCACCATAATCTATTTATAATGCTGTTAATTTCACGCATCAGTGTTTTGTTATAGGAGTCAATGACACAAAAGATGCATGATCTAACAAGGGTTGGCAGTTGGAAACTAGGCTGTGGTTCACCAGTACACACTAAGTCATCAGGAGTAGAGTATAAACTTCAGCTAAAGAAGGAATGCTAATTAATATATGTGGCTGAGAATAATAATTAGCAAACTTATTAATTATTGTTGTGTTTATATAAAGTTTTCAAACTAAATCATATTAATTCTCAGTTACCATTTGTAATTTTACGGTACCAGAGGTATTTTCCTACAGAAGCTTTTCTTTTAGGGGTGAAATGAAAGACTCATAAAATTCAGAGGTACTTGTGAAATGCAGTTTCAAACAGTAGACCACAATCAGAACCCTAGCTAAACAAATAATCTGGCTATTCACTGGAAGTGTAAATAGAATAATTAAGTAACTAATGCTTCTGTTGATAGCATCAACCATTTGGTAAGTACCCTTACAGAAATGTTTAGTATAAGAGTATGTTAGAATTAATTTTACAGCACTGAATTTCAAGTTCTGACTAATGCCACTTAGTTGGCTTACTGTGTGTGATGTTCTACAGAAAGAACTTGGTAAATTACCTCTTGTGAAGTTGCTGGGCTTAGAAAATTATCATGCATTTAAAAGTGGTAACTTCCAGACTGTATAGATGGTACTGTCCTTCACGTGCTCTGTGATCCAGGGACACTGATCTTGTTCCTAGTACATGACCCTCATCATTGGAGAGGGAGAGTATCTTCACTGACTGCCCCTCACACCTGGGACTCAATTTCCCTCCTCTTCTCTGCCTCCTGCTTTTTCTGGCTTCTTTCAAGTCTCATCTCAAAATTTACTTTCTTCAAAAAGCTTTTCCCACTTTTCCTTGATGTTAGTGCCTTGTTTCTAAGATTATCCCCAATTTATTCTGTAAAATCTTTTTTTTTTTACATAGTCATTTGTGAGCTGTCTCTCTCATCAGGCATATAGAAAGTACGTACTTAAGTGGTGGCTGACTGAATTGACAATTATTCTTAGTTTTTTGAAGATTAAGGGATAAGGATACAGTTTCAATGGTACAAAATATTCCTAGGTGAGTAAACTTCCTCTAACCAGTGTAAGTTGGCACATTCTCTGCAACTTATTTAATATGAGTTAAAAGTCTCTGGGCAATGTTAAAACACGTCAACTTTTGTTAGTAAGATCTGATCCTTTGTCTCAAGGCTCAGCTCCCATGGCACCCTGTCTTTGCTCTTGAGTCTCCCCTTCCTCATCCCCCAGCTTTGTGTTTCTTTCCTTCCTCAACTTTTCCTAAAAAACACTGTCCAATCTTTCTCTTTGTCAAATTGCTCCCTGCTATGCTAATCTACATAAACAACTGTACAGGAGTGCATTGTTTCAGCATCTTATACTGCCTTGTTGATTAATTACATCATACTTGTGAGACTTGCCTTCCCACGAATACCAGAAATTCCTTATGGGTAGGAAGCATGTTTTACAATCCTCTTGTATCCCCTCATGGTACCTAACAATGGGCTGAGCACATCATAATGTGCTCAAAGTTTTACTAATTAATTGGGTTCACCCCATTGCAGACATATTAAACACTCCTGGGGCTAGCTTCAGAGACAAGTAGGCTCAGGATGCTAAATCTTATTCATCATCAGGGAATGTGTCTCATGGCTAATATAATGATTATAATTTCTGGACCAAAAATTGGGACACGTAGTCTGGCAAAGGCCATCATTTTGCAAAGCCTCATTAAAAGTATGCTTTCTTTTTCTTGAATGTGATTCAGTTCCAGAAAACCTGGAAAACACGGTCATTGTATTCATGGCATTTGACACTTTGTCAGAAATTGGCATCAACTGGGATCCAATTTATAATTTGGTCCATTATGTACTTACAGTGAATAAATGTAACATTATTTTTAAAGTGAAAAGCTGTGAACTTACCTTTTGCTATTCTTTTCTTTGATTCTTAAAAAATATTTTTATAATGCCTTTTGTTTTATATCTCAGTCATTTAAGAATACAACCTCCCCTGCCACCTTTGTAATAAAAACAGGTAAATGCAAGAATGACACACTGACCACTTTTGCCAAAGTATGCAGCAATCTTGCTTTATAGCTGCTCCACTCTCTCTGCTAAAAGGAGGGTGATATGTTGTATCATTTGTTCTCAGGGACCATATTAGTTTTTCAGTTACTCAGAGTTTGTTGGAGGATTTGTTTTTTCAAAATCTGATGGGGTAAAATTGATCTCTGTGATCCTAGGCGGGGAGCTGTCAAGTACCAGGCAAAATTAAAAATGTAAAATACATTATTATTCCACCAAGTTTTGTGCTGTTATGTTTTCCTCCCACAGGCAAATTAGGATTTAGTTGGACTGGCCCAATTAATCTCTGCTCCTAATGTAGTGAGGTAAAACTGCATTTATGCCTGATATAAATATGGGCACTGGAATAGGGATGATGATTAATTTGTAGTATCAGTAACACCTGTCAAGTGCCCTTGCAGTGCATCCTAACCCACTGTCAATAATGTTACCCAATTAACTGGGAACTAGGCATGCTAATCACATACACTGCTCCTACGCATTGCTGCTCATTTCTAGCCTCAGAATTCTTATGACAACTGGCAAACAAACTTACTCTAAATAACATTCTGAAAGGCTGGGAGGTACACCTCTAATCTTTATTAAGCATTATCTTTTTAGACAGGCTACTACCCTCTGCCAACACAGCATGTGTGTGAGTTTCCGGTCAGTATTTTTTGTTTGTTTGCATTCCCTTAAAAGTACACCTCCTTGCAATGCAGCTGGGAGCTGGGGTCATGGCTATGCAGCTCTAAGCTGTGCCTGCCTCTGTTTTTCAACCTCAGACCTGAAGATGAGGTTAGGGATAGATTTGTGGGAGGAGAGGGTGAGAGATAATACGGAGGTGGGAAGGCGTTTAGCTGGCTAAATCTTTCTCAGAAAAGGCAGTCTTCAACAATGATCTCTTCTCTTCTCACCACCTGGAATTACCTCCTAAATTACTAAAGAATGTAAAAGTTGTCGAGGCCTTAAAGACTCAGATAAAACCCTTCAGATTCCAGACAACTTAAAATTGAAATTGTATTTTCTGTAATAACGGTAACATCCAGCATTTACATATCGCTAATTATGTGCTGGGAACTACACTGCGTGTTTTACAATGGCCACTTATTAGTACAGTTATTAAACTGAACTTATAGGTTACCTTGCCTTATAGTTAATCATATACATGTCATCTCCACAATTAGACTATAAGACCCTTGAAGGCAGGAAAGCACTTCTATAAATAACTCATGTTTCCCAACACAGTGGTCTGTACAGAATAATAATTACTCAAACTATATAATATCTCAAGGTTTGCAATGTGTTCTCATCTTGTCAATATATTAGGTGGATAATGCCTGCATTATTATTATTCATATATTACAGATGAGGAAACAGATCTGATGTATTAAGTGATTTTGCAGCTCCCTTACAGGTTACCAAGTCCATGCTTGATAAATACGTGTTGGATGAACGCTGTGACAAGGGAAAAGGTCTTAAACCAGAATGAACTAATGGAACCTTTATTCTCATTCACCAATCCCAACAGTCTTGTTAACCCACTATCAGCCTCAAGGAAACCAGTGGAAGAAGTTCTCTTTATAACTGCTGCATTGAAAAGTAACAATTTTTTTTCCACTTTGTGGTGGAGGGTAAACCAGTCAGTAAACCTGAAGCAAATGATTGCTTGACACAGGATGTCAAGCCCATCAGGCATAATAGTGGAAGAAGCAGCATTAGAATATGTCAACATATCCTTGACATCATCAGAATTTTTCAATGGCCTTTGTGATCACAGCTATTTATATGTAATCCAACTTTCTTACCAATCTCAGGATCCTAGCGCTAAGGAAAAGAGAGGAAAAAAAGCATTGATAGATTTGAAGTCAGCTAACCTGAATTCTAATATCATCTATGGTGCTAATTTGTTGTGTGATCCTGAGAAAGTCACTTTATCTCTCAAGGGCCTCAGTGGCCATAACTGTAAAACAAGAGAACAGAACCAAATTCTTTACGATTTTTTAGCTAGAAGTTAAATTCTTATGTTCTGTGATGGTCAAGACCATTCACATAGCAGCCAATTTTCTAAAAATAAGCCCCATCAGGACATACAGGTGGTTTGTGGTTCTACAGTTGGGATCACTTCCTCTGAAGCTTTGCAACATGTAGAAATATTGTCCTTTTTCTTTGTACCCCTCCCACTTTGTAATGCAGTACACAAGGGAATGCGGTAATCTGCACAGGACTTGAGAGACCTGTATTAGCCCTGGTTCTGCCATGAGTAGCTTGATCCCTGGCAAGTCACTTTACTTCTCAAAGTCCTTTTCTCAGAGAAAAAACAAGAAAGGACGGAACTAAATGATCCCTACAGGCACTTTTGGCACTTCAAATTCTCAGATTCTTTACTCATATGCACAGCTCTTCGACATATTTCAGTTAAAAATGCTCCTAACCCCTCCTCTTACAACAGACATTTTTCAAAATAAGCCCAACCTGGCCCTGCAGCTGCTGAAGGATGTTACAGCTGTGATCTCTTTGGCTGGATCAGGGGCTGAGGCCATTTATATTTACTCTGTGGAAACACTGTTGAAATAACAAAGCCTTTAATCCTGGCTGCTCCATACCCAGAGTGCAGCATTTCACACCAACAAAGGCACGCTGTGAAATCCAGGGAGCCGAGAACCCTCCCCACTGCCTCCTGTCCTTGGTTCCCTTCGTGTCCTTTGTCAGAAATGCATTTTAGTAATCTTTTACATTTCTGCTCATACAACTGAGACAATAATGGAGATTTAGATCCTTCTCTTATCCTTGCAGAAGTTTTCCTAACAATCTACTTGGTTTTTTGTGGTGCCATGTTTTAAAACCAGCATAGAAACCAACATGGTCTCTTTCAGGGGTTTTGAATGTGTGTGTGTGTGTGTGTGTGTGTGTGTGTGTACTTTATAGACCCCTTTGACAGTTTGGTGAAACTGGTGGACCCCTTCTCAGAATAATGTTTTTAAGTGCATACAATAACATGCATAGGCTTACAACAGAAAACAAATAGACTGAAATATAGTGATGAATTTTTTTAAGTTCCTAGAGCCCAGATTAGGAACTCTGCTCTCTAGGATGATTGTGAAAGCCCTCCACAGTCTGACCTCACCCAGTTTATCTGACAATATTTCCTATCATTTAAAATTTCCTACTTTTTGCCTCTTCCTATTCTACATTATCCTCAAGATGATGCTCATCTCACTTTATGACTATTCCAGTCCTTTATTTCCCCTACCTCAGAACTACTAAACATTTATATCCAAATGATTTAGTCTGTTTCACACAATATTTCCCTGGTCAGTTGCCATGTCTTACACTTTTTCTCAATTCCATACAGCATCCAACAGCCCATCGCTAGGTCCATAAAATACTTGATAATTGGCTGAAGCAATTAGGTGGAATAATGAACAGAGTGTAGACAGTGTCAGGGATAATAAGGTTTAAGTCTTCTATCTGAACCTCTTTGTGGTCACAACCTCTCAAGTGCTCTGAGCAACTCATTAAAAATACAAGTTGCAGAGAAGGTGCTAACTTGCATTGGCAGAGATGACTTCCTGATGAAGAAACTTCCTATGTCAATAATTCTCAGATATAGTTCCAGTTCCAATCCCTATCTCTATATCATACTCTTGTTGCAAGGATCAAGTGAAATTTGATTGATTGATAGACAGATAGATATAGATAAATAGCACCTAGACAAGATTAAATCATTATGTAACTATTAGCTATTATTACTTTGGCAACAATTTTAAATCATTTTCTTTGCCACTCCCAAATAGCCATAATACAATATATAATAAGTACACCATACTTTTAAACAAATGAAAGCAAATTAAAATCAAAGCTATGGGGGGCGAAGCCAAGATGGCGGCGTAGAAGCAGCAACATATCGCAGCTCTCACATAGCCACCCCAAAATACCCATAAAATAGGACTCTAAACCAATCCTGGAACTCCAAAACGCACACAAAGATACTTCCCACTAAAGTCAGCTCGGCTACGAGGAAAAATATCAGCACTGCGAACCGAAACCAGCCTGGCCTGAAGCCACGGCTGTGCCCTGGGGGCGGCTGGACGGGAAGAGCTGAGAAGCTTCAGGTGAGCAGATTAGCGATAGCTGTGAATGGGATCTGTGAAAGGGGGAGATAAGCAGTCTGGCCAGAAGGCCTCCAGAGCAGAAAAGTGAAAGGCAGAGGTTTTGCACCCGCCTCGGCTCTGCAGCTTCCCTCCGCGGCCTGCAGACAGCAGGGGGACTGAGCGACTGATCTAGCCAGGGCTCTCGCGTTGAGTGGCTTAGATCCGGATAGCCATCTTGGGCCTCGGTCTTGGAGTCTTTATTATCTGGTCAGCCG
>CM053581.1:513147598-513170164 GCA_028627135.1 Pseudochirops cupreus | reverse complement strand
TCTTGAAGGATGCTTTCTAAGTTCTTTTTTTGATCATGGCTTTCAGGTAGTCCAACAATTTTTAGATTGTCTCTCCTGGATCTTTTTTCCAGGTCAGTGTTTTTTTCAAGGAGATATTTCACATTGCCTTCTATTTTTTCATTTGTTTGGATATGTTTGATAGTATCTTGATTTCTGATAAAGTCATTTGCTTCCATTTGCTCCACTCTAATTTTGGAGGAGTTATTCTTTTCAGAATGCTTTTGAGATTCCTTCTCCATCTGGCAAAGTCAGCTTTTTAAGGCATTCTCCTCCTCATTGGCTTTTTGGGCCTCTTTTGTCATTTGAGTTAATCTGTTTTTTAAGGTGTTAATTTCTTCATTCAGGTTGTTGACTCTTTTTTTCATGATTTTCTTGCATCATTCTTATTTCTCTTCCCAATTTTTCTTCTACTTCTCTCATTTTGTTTTCAAAATCTTTCTTCAACTGATCTCTAGCTTTTTGGCAATCTTCATGTTTCTTGGAAGCTTTTGGTGTGGGAGTTCTGACTGCGTTGTCTTCCTCCCTTTCCCTGCTTTGTTCTTTCTTTTCCCTGAAGAAGGAATCTAGGGTTTGGTTGCTGTTCTTACTTTGCTTCCTATAGTTATTCATGGTCACCATGCAATTGTTTCATTTTAAAACTCTTTAAGGCACACTATGTGCAGATCACATAATTAATTGTAAAGGCTTACTTTTTTAAAGCACTTCAAAGTGATTTTTGAATATATAAGTCCTTTTGAATATTATAAATATCCAAATTAACTATAAAGGACATATGAAGAAAGATTCTATCTGCATCCAGAGAAGAACTGATAAATAGAAGTATATATGGAATGATTTCACACATATATTATATATATATATATATATATATATATATATATATATATATATGCATACATATATATTTGTGTGTATACACCTGTTCATTTTTAATGGTAGCCATCTCTAGGGCAAAAGGGTGGGGAGGGAAGAATAAAAAGGGGGGGAAGAAAAAAATAAATTTACAAGATAAATTTATTATATATTTAAAAGAATAGCAAGATGTACATAACAGATTTGCAGTTTCGTGTGTAATCTTTTTTTTTATTATACTGTGATATTATACTGTCAGTCACTTGACTTAGGTATCACAGATACTCAGTGTCAGAGGCATGGAACCACACCTTGAACCTCCAGAGATATCAGGTTCTGCCTAAGATCAGTTTATCCTGATATTTTTTGCATATAACATCTTCTTTCTATCACCACTATTTAGTATGAGTGTCCTAGGATCCTAGGCCATCTTGTTTTATTCCATAAATTAAAATAAAATAATTTTTTAAAAACAGAATAAGTAGAATAACAACTATCAATGTTTAACAGTGAGGAAATTGAAGCTTTTAATGTGATTTCCCTTGCCCAAGGTCATGCATGTAATAAGTAATCAAGTCAGAATTTGAATCCAGTTCCTCTGACCCCCTTCTCTTACACTTTTTGTACAACAGCTCATAGCCCCACTCTACGAGACTCACTCTCTGTTAAGACACAGTGGTTGAATTTAGTGACTGTCTATGTGATGTGATTTAGGATCTGCCTGCCAAAAAATCTCTTTCCTCCTAGCTGTCATAGCAACTAAAATTTCCACTATTAGAGGGACTTCTTCAGAGAATTCAGAAGGCCCATGTTGAAATACATTGATGTTACTAGGGAGGAAGATAGATTAGCCCCCCTGGTACCTGCTACATTCCCGCTCACACAGTGAGAAAGAGTGCTGGATTTGGAGTCTGAGCACCTCAGTTCAAACCTTGTCTTTGCTACTTAATAACTGTGTAACTCGGGATAAGTAACAACCCCTGTAGGCCACATTTTCCTCATAGACAAAATGAATAGGTCTTTGGACTAAATGATGTGTTAGCCAATGTTAAGGACAGAGAGACTTCTACAGAATAGACTGATGATACCACTGAGAGGATAAATCAGTTAGGATGCTGCTCGGGAGAGGAAGGGGGTCTCAGGAACCTCCATAAGAACACTGGCAACTGAGTTGAGGCAGTAGAGGCGTGCAGTGGACAGAATGCTGGGCTGCTAGGCAAAAGGAAAAGAGTTCAAATATGGCCTCAGATTGTTACTAGGTATGTGACTCTGCAGAGATCACTTAATGTCGTTTAGCCTCAGTTTCCTCAACTCTAAAATGGGGATCATAATACCACCTACCTCTCGGGGTATTGGGAGGACCAAATAATATTTTTAAAATGATTATCACAGTGCCTAGTATTTGACACATAATATTTGCTTATTAAATGCTTCTTACCTTTCTTCTCTTTTACTTCTGTTCCCTCCCCTTTCCTTAAAAATAAGCAGGGAATGGTGAAGAGGAGAGTCCACCAAAGAGTTCGCTTTTTGATTTGTGCTGTGGTCTGTTGCCTTAGGACCAACTATGTTCTACTATATGTATGTTATTTGCTGAGAAAATTGTAGATATCCTCTCCTCCAAAAAGTACAGTAGTGAAATGCAACCAATGCATTTACTCTGTAGTGGTTACCACACTTTGGATCTTCACCATGAAAAGCTTCACTTTCCTTATAACATGCAGCATCATTGAATCATGAATTTACCAGTGGAAGGGACCTTGGAAGTGCTTTAGTTCATCCTTATTTCACAGATGAGGAAGTCAGAAGGCAGGAGAGGTCAGTCACTTGACTTAGGTATCACAGATACTCAATGTCAGAGGCATGGAACCACACCTTGAACCTCCAGAGATATCAGGTTCTGCCTAAGATCAGTTTATCCTGATATTTTTTGCATACAACATCTTCTTTCTGTCACCACTATTTAGTATGAGTGTCCTAGGATCCTAGGCCATCTTGGGAAGCTCTAGTCTAAACATATGTGAGTTTTCCCAGCAAAAACCCTGTGAGGAAGGAGATGGTAAGTATTATTACCCTCATTTGACAGGTGAGGAAACAGACTGGGAGAAAGGAAACAGAAACAAGTTGACCAGAGTCTTCCAGCAAGTTCGTACCTCAGACTTTAAACCCAAATTGCTCTGGCTTTCATTGATTGGCCAATAATAGGTCCCAAGACAAACCCCTTGGTCATCATTTGGACCATGATCGCTCAGAATGAATGTAAATAGCAGTTGTTTTTGTTTTGGCCAGTAATCCTGAAGGGTTCCTCCTCCCAAATTGAGTTTTTTTTAACTTGATAAAAGATGCCACTCTTTGCCTCATTACCTTACCTAGCCTTAATCACTGGGCATTGCCTCAGTCAAACTGAGACCAGGGAAAGATCTTAGCTTAAAAAGGTGATGGTCTCCCACTGCATCCAGGGCCATCTCCAGTCATCCTGATCTATATCTTTCCACTGGTGGCTCCAGAGTAGAAAGTGTGCCTGGTGACTTTGCACAGCCCTCCCTCACTTAAATCCAATTCACTTACAAGTTATGGCATCACCTTCCTGATGTCATGGTCCTCTTCAAGAACAAAGAGCAAACAAGAATCCCAGGCCATTATTTCTGACTCAAGGTGCTGTTTTGATTAGCCATTTCTCTTGAGTATTCAATTAACAATGACTGTTGAGGATGAGGCAGGGAAAAGTCTACACATGGTGAAACATCTGGTAGAATTAGGAAGATTTGAAATCCTGCCAGGAAAATGAGAGGTGACCTGTAATTCTGTACTTCTAGATAAAGGCAATAATTATGGAATAGAAAAGAGAATACTTTCCTTGACTGAAGCAAAAACACCTCTTCTATTGTTGATGATGTGTACAGTTATATTCTTGGAGTTATTGTTGATTTTTGTTGTTTTATGAGCCCTGAGTTGCATATGCAATGGTAATGGAATTCAGTCCATTGGAAGTCAAAAAGGTGCACATAGAACATGTACTTGAAAAAAACAAAAATTGGAAAGAAAACAAGATCTCTTTATCTGATTTGTGGAGGGAAGGAAAATGTGTATCTATCAAAGAAGGGGAAGAAATGATTGGAAAGAATATACATCAAGTTGGCTACATAGAAACCCTCAAGCATATATAAAATTAAGGAAACATTAGAGAATATCTTGGTGATACTAGTTGACATTCCTATAGCTCTTTAAGGTTTGCATAGCACTTGATACATCTCACTTTGATCCTCACAACAGACTTATGCTATTATGGCTATTTTACAGATGAAGAAACAGTGACTCAGAGAGACTAGAAGCCAATAAACATTTATTAAGCTCCTTTTATATGCCAAAGTAACAACTATTTTTTGATTCAGGATTCAGACTTAGGTCCTCCTGAATCTGTCAAGAGCTCAATTCATTAGACCAACCTCATGGCATATCTGATAAAAATCTGATGTCCAGGATCTATAAGAAAATGACACAAATTTACAAGAGTAGTACTTGGTATTCATTAAACAAAGATATGAACAAATATGCTAGTTTTTTAAGGAAGAAACACAAATTGTTAATGATAGCTTTATTTTTAAAAATATTTTAATGTTACTATTCAAGATACTCTAAGCTACCTCCTTACCTCTATCACATTAGAAAAGAGGGTTTAAAATTAACATGTAGGGGCGGCTAGGTGGCACAGTGAATAGAGCACGGGCCCTGGAGTCAGGAGGACCTGAGTTCAAATCCGGCCTCAGACATTTAACACATACTAGCCGTGTGATCTTGGGCAAGTCACTTAACCCCAATTGCCCTGCCCTTCCCCCTCCAAAAAAGAAAAGAAAAGAAAAAAAGAAAAAAAGAAAATTAACATGTAAATCCTCACTCAGAGGAGCACAGTGCATCATACATAATAGGTGTATAATAAATATATTTCAATTCTAATTGATGTGGAAAATGTGTATGTTATTGGTGAAGCTAGGAAGGAATACAGTTGTCTTCAAGTATACCTTTGACCATGGACTATGGGGGTTAAAAATGTGTAGTATTATTTACTCCTCAGGACCATAACTTAATGATATTTCAAGAGGGCAGGAGGAAGAAATCTCTGCTCAAAAATATTTATAGCAATTTTTTAATAGTAAAACAAAATGATAACAAAACAAGATGCAGCCTATGTAATGATCAGAGAATGCATAAATTGTGGAATGGTATGGTATTATTAGAAATGACAAGAATGCAAAGAAAGATGGAAATACTTCTATAAAGTGATTCAGAGAAAAGAAAAAAGAATAAACATTTATCCTGATTATAGTAATATAAAAAGTGCCATCTAAAAATGTAATAAGAACATAAAGTACAGAGATGAAAAAAGAACTCATGCAAATAAGATGATTATTCTGTTTAATAGTTTCTATATGTGTGTATGTATGTATTAGAAAAATGTAAATAGTTTAGAACAGGGATTCTTAGCTTTTTGTTTGTCGTGGACACCTTTGGCAATCTGGTGGAGCCTGTGGACCCCTTCTAAGAATTATGTTTTCTTGCCTACAAGTGAAAATAAAAATATAATTCAATTTCCATCAGAGTCTAATATAAATGGTGGTTCATAAAATTTAGTTTATTTTTCATTTAACAAAAATCTATTTTTCCCTCTCATTCCTCTTACTAAAATAGAAGAGAAAAACAAAATCATCATAACAATCATACATAGTTAAGCAAAACTGATTCCTATGTTTGCTATGTCAAGTGAAGTCAGCAAGCATTTATTAAATATCTGCTATATGCTAGGCACTGTTCTAAGCGCTGGGGATGCAAATAAAACCTCCCCCCTTGAGGGGGGAAGAATTATTCTCAGCTCTAAAGGAGCTCATGGTCGAAGGCAAGAGACAACATGGAAAGAACTGTGTACAAAAAAGATAGAGACATAGATCACAAGTTGGAGATAACTTCAAAGGGAAGTTACTAAGATTAAGGAAGACTGGCAAAGATTTCTTGTAGAAAGTGGAAATTTAGCTGAAAATTAAGGGAATCCGAGGAAGTTTTGAGGCAGAGATGAGAAGGGAGAATGTTCCAGGCATGAAGGATAGTCAATGAAAATGCTCAGTTGGGAAATGGAGAATCGTGTGCTAGGAACAACAAACAACAAATGTCATTGAATCACAGAGTTAAGGGGTGTGAAATATAAAGTGTAAGAAGACAGGTAAGAAGGGGCCAAGTTATGATGAGTTTTTAAAGCCAGAAGATTTTATATGATCCTGGAGTCAATAGCTAGCCAATGGAGTTGTTTGGCTGTGGGTGGGAGAAGGGTGAAGAAGACCGATAACATGATTATACTTGCACTTTAGGAAGATCACTTTGACAGCTGAATAGATGCTGGATGAAAAAAAAAAATCCAAACAATATGCCTCGATCAGTAAATAATGGTTCTTGTTGATAATAGAAAAAAATAGATTTTAAAAATGTTTAGCACAACTCTGTAATAGTTATCATGGAGGCTACAGAAATAGCATTAGGTATTTAAGGAACAAACCTACAGACTAGTTCAGAAGAGAAAGCTGATGTACATGAAGCCAACAGCAAGTAGTATAAAATTAAGGGTTAAAATGTGTGGCTGTACTCAAGCCAGTTTTCCAAAGAATGCTACTAATCATCAATGACTAAATGAAAACTTGCTCCAAATTTCTAATAATAAGACAAATGGCAGTGCAACAACTTTGAGATTTTACTTCTTTGTGAAAGATTAGTTGGAAAAGATCAGAGTTGGGGAGAAGATCAGTGGGAGATATGTTCAGAAGAATAGGCAGCATTCTCTCTGATCTCATTTAGCCTTCACATGCAGAAACCTATAAATAACGAACATATTTCAAAATTTCCAGAAAGCTCATCTTATCATGTGCCAGTGCTGCTGCTTACAGAACAGTTGGACTAATAAAATAACAATAACAGTAATAATGATGATAATAAAATGCTTTGACAAGTTCTACAATTTCCCCATTTTACAATGAACTTTTACAAGTTGATAAGGCAAATTAACCAGTGAAGTTTGTATACTTGGTAATAAAAGAAATGAAGAAAAGTAAATGAGTAGAAAAATGGCTCTGCTGAGCAACACAGTAAGATATTAAATAGAGAACACTTAATTGCTTTTATTATGAATAGCCAACATTGTAATGTAGTGAAAGAAACATCATTCAGATCCTTGAAGAAGCGATTTGTTCTTCAGTTCCACTTTAGCTGTCCATTATTGTGGGTGAGCTCGTTAACAGCAATTATATGCAGAGACTCAAAGCTGATTAATATGAACCAAACTGCTAGGGCCTTCTGAACAGCAATTAGGGTTTAGAGGGTTTTACATGGCTATAGAAAGATCATTATCTCTATTTTATGGTTAAAGCATTTTTATAGAAATAAAAACTGTTAGGAAATAATAATTGCCTTTAAAAATAAATTTTATTAATGTCTTTTTATATATCATCATACTTTCCCCCAGTTTCCCTCCTCCTCCTCCCAAACAGCAATCTCATATAATATATAGTATTTTTTTAAAACCAAAAGGGGAAAAGAAGAAAAATAAGCATAACTGATGAGTACATTGAAAAATTGAAAATATATTCAATGTACAACTTTTGTTTACCTCCCACCTGTGCAAACGTGTGACTAGATAGAGTTGGAGTATCTTCCTAGTTCTTCTTTCAAGCCATGCTTGGAAGTAATCATTGTTATAATTGAGAACTAGTTCTGCTTGTGATTTTCTGAGCTCGAGTTGCTGTCAGATAAAATGACATAAAAAACCCATCTTATATTATGATGTGATCCAAGATATTGCCAACAATATCACACATTATTGTAGCTGTAAAGCAATTGGAATGGGGGGGGGGGTGTAAAACTGAATTGACTTGTTCATTTCTAGAAACAGGTCAGCACATGCTTATTCCCTGATTTCAAACAAATCAAATTATTTTTTCTTATGAGAACATAGAGGCTTTTTGGAATTTAATTTCAGAATGTTCATAGTTGAGGAAGTAAGGAATTAGAGGAATGGAACAGGCTTCAGAAAATGTGACTTGAGGTTTAAACTCTGCCCCTGCCCAGCCTTTGGACCTTAGGTACATTTTCATTTCTCTGAATCTGTTTTCTTGTATAGTCTCTACCATTCTATGATTTTATGAACTTGAGGGACCTAGGACTGTTAGTTCTTATGACAGTCTCACTTTTCTCCACAGTGGCAAGATAAACTACTGCCTATGATTTGCAAAATTCTATAAAATTTTAGTAAGTAAGCAATATTTGCTAGTTAGCCTGTGTACCTCCTCAAATTGTTATACATATGCTTCTCTGTTTCCATGTCATGTACTCCTGCCCAGGCCTAGCATAGTGCTTGTATACATAGTCACTGCTTGTTGTTGAATTGGTTCATCCATTACCTCTAATCCATTTCCATCTTTTAGTGTGATTATGCCTGAAGAAATTATTATAAAATTTTGAGTTCTGCCAAATACTTTAAAATATTGTGTGTGGGTGGTTACTAGTCTGGTAAATTGTATAATTGGGTTTGACAGGTTTCTAGTTTGGGCTACTATTTTTCCCTTACAGGAATTAGAAAAGTTGAATGGTAGATTCCAAAATTGGGTGTTACCTGTTTAATCAGTGTGACTTAGGGGTATCACTCCCTTCCTCTTCCCTAGCTCCAACTCCAGATTGCCAGCCATCCTAATCGACATCTCTGCCGGGATGCCTTGTTAACACTTCGAACTCAAAATGCTCCAGAATGAACCCATCTTCTTCTCCCTTTAATGTTCCTCTTCCCAACTTGCCTGTTTCTGTTGATGGAATAACAATCTTCCCAGTTACCCAGGCTTCACACCTCAATTTTAAGGTCTTTGACTCTTCCCTCTCCCTCAGCTCCCATATCCAATCCATTGCTATGGCCTGTCAGTGTCTCTCACATTTATACCCATTCATACTGTCACCAACCTAGTTCAGGCTTTCTTTACCTAACAACTACCCTATCTTAATAGCCTTCTCACTGATTTTCCTGCCTCAGTCTATCCCTGTTCTATCCTCTACACTGTTGCCAAGGTAATCTTCCTAAAATACAGATCTGATAATGCCGTTGCCCTAATCAGAGACATTCAGGGACTCCTCATTGCTTAGCAATAAAAGGAAGTGAGACGAATGAGTATGGAAATCTATCATACTCTACAGGAAAGTAGTGGGGAGAGGATAAGAGAAGGGGGAATAAAAGAAGGGAGGGTAGATCGGAGGAGGAGGAAATCAGAAGCAAATGTTTTTGAGGAGGTACAGGGTCAAAGGAGAGAACAGAATAAATAGAGTGGGACAGGATAGGATAGAGGGAAATATAGTTAGCCTTTCACAACATGACTGTTATGGGAGTGTTTTGCAAGACTACACATTTATAACTTATATCAAATTGCTTGTGTTCTCAATAAGAGTGGGCAGGGAGGGAGGAAGGGAGAGAAAGTGGAACCCAAAGTTTTAAAAACAAATGTTAAAAATTGTTTTTACATGCAACTTGGAAATAAGAGATACAAGCAATTGCATACAGGAATCTATCCTTCCCTACAGGAAAACAGAAGGGAAGGGGATAAGAAAAGGGGGGGAGGTGATGGAAGGGAGGGAAGATTGGGAGAAGGGGTAATCAGAATGCATACCATATTGAGGTGGGGGGAGGGGAGAGATGGAGAGAAAATTTAGAACTCAAAATCTTATGAAAGTGAATACTGAAAACTAAAATAAATTGATTAATTAATAAAAAATCATTTATTAAGCCATTAAAAAAACAAGAAGCAGTGAGATACAGTAGAAAGAACACTCTGAGCTACATGACCCTGGTCAAATCACTTAACCCTCATTGCCTCTCAAATAAATAAATAAATCTTAAATAAAACAAAATTTTTAAAAAGAAAAAAAAAAAGAAGGAAGTTGGTTGTGGTGTTGAAATTCATCCGTTCAAACCTTGGCTGTATCATTTACTACCTGTGTTATCTCAGGTAGATCATTTAACCTATCTGAGTTTGTTTCTTTCTCTTTATCCTAGGATTAATAATTCTGGCATTATCTATCTCACCTGGGATTTTATGGGAGTCAAATGAGACAGCATATGGAAAGTGCTTTGAAAATCTTTGTGTTGTTTAAAAAGAAACTATTATCAATAATACCATCCTTAGAAAGAGGGAAACTTTGATTTAAGACCTGCCCTTCACACATACCACTTGTATAACCCTGATACAATCACTAAACCCTCGGTGTCCCCAAGTAACTCTTTCTTGGTGATTGAGGAGTTACTGATCTTCTTTGGTGGAGGATATTTCCACATTAGGAGTATTGCTATACAAGTGAAGTCACAGTGATGGAGTACTTGGGTGCCTGTGCTTGAACCCTAGTTTGTAAAATCACATTTCTCTCTAGCCTCAAATCTCCCTAGCCTCAAAACACTGTCTCAGGCCTTTTCTCTCTAGCTCAGAGCAGCATGCCCTAGGAAAATACTTATCTCTCTTCCTGTTACAGTGGTCAGCTGTATTTATAGAATTTAGTAGTTTGACCCAACTGTGTACTGGCTGAAACAACTGTGTACTGGGTCATACCTATTGTGTATATCCTAGATTCAGTCATATGTTTACTCCCTAGCTCATTATACACATCCTGTATTCCTTGTTAGCTTGGAACATAAGTTTATTCCCAACATCTATCTTGTCTAACAGGATATTGATGGGGACCACCTGAGTTTTCTGAGTCATCCCTGACCATTATCTGACTTAGTGACATTTCAAGCCTAAAACCACACCTCCAGGCAGCCCCTCCTCAGGCTATTTACCAGTGAATTCTGGGCATATGCCTGCACAGTAGATATTAAAAGTGCATGTTCCTTTAAGAACTGACTACTTCTTAATTCCTTCCTAATCCTGCCCTGACTCACCTGGTTAGCATAATTGGCACAGGTTCACTATAATTTTTCCTATAAAAACCTTAAAAGTACCCCCTTTAAGGTTGCAGGTTCCAAAAGAACTCTTGCCTGCTGTAAAGCATAAAAATAAACCTTTACCATCTTGACTTAGAGAATGCTTGATTCCATGAATTCATTCCAGACTGCTTTCCACTAATATAAACACACAAATCTACTAACATAAGAATAGCCAAAGTGACATTGTTTGATGCCCTGATAAGTAAAGTAGACTTACTACAGAGTCTAATGAATCATCCCCAAGGTACAGTCACTGCCTCAGATCTATGATTACATGATTGTTTTTGTGGAATTAAGTGTGGCAGAAATAAGTCCTTATGTTTTGTTATGAGTACCGTTTACTGCTTCATAGGGCTAGAGTATCAAATTTCTTACTTCTCCCCAATATGCCTCCATTGTCCCAAGCAGAAATGAAAAATTTGTAGAGGAAACAGTATCAGAGAGACTAGGGCTTGCTGGCCAGGTGAGGAGAGGGAAGCATAACAATTTAAATTCACCAGCATTTATTAAATATTTACCATGTGCAGAGCTCTTTTCTCTAAGGACTGGGACAGATACAGAATTTAAATAAGACATAGTCTATACCATTTTGGAACTTATAATCTAATAAGAGGATATGAAATACAAGTCACTATTATTTAAGAGAGAGAGAGAAGTATCTGAGAGCCCTGTTCAGGGTTTAAAGAAAAAAAATAATCTAACCAGGAAACACTTCACATAGGAAGCAGTATTGGAAGTGCCATTTGAACCAGGTTTGGAAGAATGAGTAGGAATTCATATGACAGAAGTGGTGGGAGAGTAATGACATTCCAGCCATAAGAAATGGAATGGATAAAGGCAAGGGGGCAGAAAAGCATGACCTGTGTACTGGGAACATCCCAGAGGCTAGATTGGCTGGAGAATAAAGAATATGGAAGTGGTATAGTAGGAAGAAAAGCTGGAAAGGTAGAGTGGGACCAGGCTGTAAAGGGTCTTCCTTGAATGCCAGGAAAAGGAGTTTACACCTGATGACCCTGATCCCTTCCAGTCGTAAGACTCTTTGAGTGTTTCATTCCATAAGTAATAGGGGACAATTGAAGGATTCTGAGCAGAGGAAATATTTTAGTGGTCCAATGCAACGGTACTACTAAGAGAGGAAAAACTAGGAGTATAATGAAAATGCGAGGAAGGTGAAGGTGAGTAATCATGGGCAGCTGCCTCTGGAACAACTGATGTAGCAAAAAGACAGCACCAGGGAACAATTTTTAGATGATTTCTTACAGATGCTCATGTTTTTAATGTCAGAAGATTCCTTTCTCTATAACACAAAAGTCTATATGATGTCAAATAACAACTGTTTTAATGGAACTGGGGACCATCAGAAGATAATCAGCTTTCCCTACCCCCACCGAGTTCCTTTAACTCAGGTCAAACCCTATCTTAGTTAAGAGCACTTTCTGGTTCCTTCCCATCACACCCCCACCACCGCCAGTGCCTTCCCCTTGTGGTTACCTCTCAGTTACTGTGTATATATCTTAATTTGTGTGACTTTTAGCATGTTGTCTACCGTTAGAATATAAACTCCTTCAGGGCAGGGCCTGTTTGTGTCCCCAAAGCTTAGCTCAGAGCCTGAAACTTTGTAAATGCTTCTTAAATGCTGGCTGATTGTATCCACGTAAGACACATATTATTGTGTATTGTAGCTTTTTGTGCTATAGTTATGTCTCTTGAAGCTGAAGGATGATTTTCTGAATGAAGTCCCTCAGTAGTATTCTTGGGGCTGCTAGGTGGCGCCATAGGGCATAGTGTGCCAGGTCTAGAGTTAGGAAGACTCATCTGAGTTCTGACCTGGCCTCAGCCACTTTCTAGCTGTGTGACCCTGGGCAAGTCACTTAATTGCCTCAGTTTCCTCATCTGTAAAATGAACTGGAAAAGGAAATGATAAACCACTTCAGTATCTTTGCCAAGAAAATGCCAAATGGACTCAAAACTGAAATTACCAAACAGTGAACCATACTTAAGCTCCGTGAGGACAGGACACAGTTAAACCTTGCATCTCCTCCCTTTTGGTTCCTCAATGCCACAGTGTTCAGCTCAGAGTAAGTACTTCATATATGTTTGCTGAATTAAACTGAATTGTTGAGAGACAAGAAAAGTTTTCAGTGCCACATATTGGTACTGGCATCCAAATTCTCAGCCTTTCTCACATTGTGCGGGTTTATTAAAATGTTGAGTCTGCATATATTGTTCTGGAGGAACCTCCTGGCACAGAACAATTTTAGTTTTCATAATTGGGATACCTTCTATTCAGATATATGTGCAGTTTTATTCAGCCAGCTTGTATTATTCCTAACACCTAAGAGAGAGATTCTGTTGGGGGACTAATTTTTTTTTTCTCTCCAAGTATGTTTTCATTAACATAAATATTTAAGAATGCTTAGTAGCTGATCCCTATAGTTGTTCATCTCCACAAGTATGTAGTGATTCAACCTTTTGTTGACTATGTGGCTTAATGGATAAAGAACCCGCTGTGAAGCTAAGAACAGCTGGGTCTGAGTCCCACAGACACATACTGGCTGTGTGACCCTAGACAAGGCACTCTCTCCATGCTCTGGACAGCTCTAACATTCTCAGTTGCAGGGAAGATCGTTACCTGCTTTAGCAGAGCACCCATGAAGTCACAGATGTTATCTATAGCCTTATAAACATCTTAAATGGATTTCTTTGAAATCAAAACACCTGCTTACATATTACACTGTGAATGCAATATATTTTGTTGCTATCTCTTTCAACACAAACAGCAGAAAAATTTCCCTTAACCACAGAGAAATCTCAGGCTTCTGCTCTGCCTCTCCCCGCAGAGGCTACACACCTACACTCCTGGAGTGGTTTTGCTGCAAGGCATACCTGCTGCTTCAGGCAGACTGTTGGAGCCTAGGAACAAAGCTAGGCTGCTGGAGATTTTGTCACTGAATTCTTAGCTCCTGTTTCACTCAATCAACGAGAGCTAAGAGAGAAGGCTTTCCAAACCTCAATCGTGGATCAAACACTTGATCCACCTGTATGGCTAACTCTGAGGCACCATAGGGACATAGAAAAAGCACACTATAGTTGGGAAAACAAGACAATTGCATGAGGAGAAATTAAAGAGCCCTGTTAGTAAAGAAGATCAAATACTGAACCATGTGTTATAAACAGTATGTTCTGCAACATTTCAAAGAAGAGGCCCTTGTAAAATGGATGTATTGACAAGCAGGAGGCAGTAGTGAATTACAGATTTTAGGCTTGGGTAGGATTTTGATAAGGGGGAAGGAAAAAAGAAGGCAGACTAGAAGAAGAAAAGAGCATTGGGAACAAAGGCCTAGAGGCAAGAATAATGTGAGACTGAGAAGCGGGGCACTCATCCAGCTAAAGCAGTGCATGTCTGTGAGCTAGCATTTATTAAGTACCTACTGTGTGCCAGGAGTGGTCAGGAATGAGAATGGATAAGTAGGCTTAGGAGAGAGGGTGGAGAAGCTTAAATGCTAAGGAATTGAGATTGGACTCATCCTTTGATTTATGTAAACTGAAGAAGAACATTGATTATATCATTCATAGTGTCAGGTTGGAGATCTTATTTATTTTTGGGAATCAGGAAATGAGTAAAAGAGTGCAGACGTGTAAACTTTCACACGAATACTTAATTATGACTGTAACACAGCAGGTGCTTGATAAATGGTCATTGAATTAAATCAGATTATAAAATGTTCCTGTTCTTCAGCTTTTGAAAAGCAGGATAATGTAGTGAAAACAGCGCTGAACTCAAGCAATCTGGATTCAAATTCTTCCTCTGCCTCCTAACAGCTATGTACCCATAGGCAAATCATCTAACCTCACTGAGCCTGTTTCCTCCTCCATACAATGGGAATGTTTATGCCTGTCATTCTTACATTACAGAATGTGAGGATCAGTTTTGATATATAAAAACATATATGAAGTTGTTTTTTTTTAATCTTAAAGTAACTATATGAGTGTGTGCTTTTAAGAGTTTTAGCTCTACTACTGAAGTCTATTAACTCCCTTGTGTGATCTTGAACAAATTGTGTCCATTCTTTGGACTAATTTCTTTATCTCTGAAGGAAGAGGATTGAGTTGTATGGTTTCTTATGTTTTCTCTCAGCTATACATCTTTCATCTGTGATCCAGAAAGAATGGACTGCTTCAGTTAGTTGACTCTGAGCTCCAGAGTTTTGCTTGTTGCCATTGAACATTTATTGGTATAATAGTGTTTATCCCTGTAGTGCCACTGAACACTCATCACACACCAAATGAGGTTTGCCATATCTAGACAGCTTTATTGAATGTAATTCACAACCCATTGGCCTTCATGATCTTATTGACCAATAATATTTGACCAGTGCATTATTTAACTATACCCATGGCTCTTGAATCAGTCTCAAGTCATCTGCCACTAAGTATCACAGAGATAAAACAAAGTGCCAAGGGAGGTCACAATGTTATTTCCAAACAAGTTTGGTCCAAAACTATTTTCTTTTTCCTGTATGAAAATAAACACAATATCATATATTGATAAGTTTTATTTTTACTTCCTGGAAATCTACATTTTCCACTATTACCTTCATACCATCCCCTCCCAGAGACTCACCCTTATAACAGAGACTTTTTTAAAAAAAAGAAAAAAATGTTTAGCAAAGTTTATTAATGTATAAGCCAGGTCCAACATAGTATTCTCCGCTCATAAGCCTCTCCCACCTCTACAGAGCAGGGAGGGAAGTATATTTTCACAACTAATCTTTGGGACTAAGAGGAGTCACAGTAATTTCATAGCTTTCTTTCTTTTCTTCCTTCCTTCCATTTTCCTCATCGTGGTAGTTGCTATATTGTTTTTCCTTGTTTTTTTTTTAATTTCCCTTTGCCTCAGATCATATAAATTTTCTCATACTTCTCTGTATTCTTCATATTTGTTGCTTTTTTTCTTGTTACAATGCAGTAATATGCCATTACATTACCACAACTTGTTTAGCCATTCTCCAACTGATGGTTCTTTCTAGTTCTTTGCTACTACTAGTACAAAAAAATGTTACTATAAATATAAGATGTTTTTATTTTTTGTCTTTTCCCTCATTAGAGTATGTGCATATCAATGGGGCCTTGGAGTCAAAGAGAATGGACACTTTAGTCATTTCTTAGTATAATTCCAAATTCTTTTCCAGAATAGATGAAAATTCACAGATCTACCAAGAGTGCATGAGTTTGCCGCTAGACTTTGTGTTTTGCACTTAAGAAATGCTTTACTAAGTGTTTTTTCATTCATTCATTCTTTGATAAACACAGAATTTATCTTTCTTCCACTTAATCTTTTGGTGTTTTATTGAACTTTTTCAAAAACCCAGTAAAAATTAAAATCCTCCTATTACCTCTTAGAAACTGAGGTGTCAGAATCTGCCTTTATCTCTTACCCCCTGTGTCTACTCCTCAGTCAGCCATTTCAAACTACTTACTCTCTCTTAATTGTTATCTTCTCTTAATAGTTTATGTCACTTGTAGTCACTGAGTTTACAAGATTTGGGGTTTGTCCTTTCCCCATTGGAAATTTTCAGGAGGCTTCTTTTTTAAGGCAGAGGTTCTTCTCCATAGTCTATACAGCCTTGATTTCTTGCTTAATTTCTGACCTACCTCTGGCACCTTGGTGCTTTCTGACTCATAGGAACTCAGAGTTGGTTGGGATGCCCTAGGTTACCTGAATCATCCCTCATCTGTACAATACAATCCCTAGCAAATAGTCATCTGGCCACTATTTAAAGTTCACTGACTGCTAATACGGGCTTTACCTGGATGACTAGCAAATGGTTTTGAGAATTGTCCATATTTGGCTTAGTCATGAATCAAAGTCAAATTTTCATTTTAATCATTTTTTTCCACTATGTCAGATTGGCTCAAAGCAAGATTCAGTAGTATTCTTCTCCTCCGTCAGAGCTTGATAGAATTAATATTCTCTTTTCAGGGATTGGTCAGTTCTCTCAAACTACTGGTCAAAGGAGAGAAGGGACCATCTGGATGGTATATTTCTCTACCATATGCTATCTAATGACCCCAAATCTTTCTTCTCTGCTGCACACATCATTTTTTTTTATATATACAAGGCATCTGTTCCTTTCTGGGCAGTCATTTTATGATGATGATGATTAGGTTCATAATATCTTCTGCAATGTGCTTGAAAGTGGATCAGATTAATACATATTAAGTAGATGTATTCCGCTGATAAAATTAGCATATGCCCAGGACATTAAGGGATTCACATGGTTAGCCATATTTTTGGATTTCAGAGAGATAACTTCTCAGGTAAAAGCAAGCTGTTTACCCTACATGGAAGTCACCTCTTCCCCAGCCTCTCACTTTCACCTCTTCTGAGAAGCTCTCCTTGACTGTAGGAACTATATCTTGGTAATTATCAGCCCTTTACTTTGAGTTTCTTAGTACAGATAGAGCAATTTGTACTGTGTTTTTAAAACTTGCTCAATATTTCATAGTTCAAATATATAAAATAGGAGAATAGGGTCAAGAGAATTTAGAAATCATTTGGTCCAGAAAAAAATACTGGTTTTGGATCTAGGAGCCAGCCCTCAAATTTAGGATTCAGACAGGTGTTTTAATTTTTAAGGAAAGAAAAAGAGAGGAGGGATATAGCATATATTGGACAAGTTATTTCAATTCATGGAGTCTTCATTATACTTAAGTATACTAGACTACAAGCATACTAGATGGTTTCTGAAAGTCTTATCATGATCTAAATCCTATTATCCTGTGTTACTACAGGCCATTGTTTATCATCCTCAGGGCCCAAATGAAGATCTTTCAAAGGTTTGCAGAAAGGGATCTGAATTCACTGGAAAACTTCATGTATGTTATGAATCACAACTGATAGGGGTACTTCCTGAGCCATATATTGGTGATAAAAGGGACCAAAGTCCTGATGATGATATGTAAATTTTACAACTATCACTTACATGTCTTTAACAAAATCTTTAGAAAAATACATGAGAAGATGGTCAAGGACAGAGACTTACAGCACTTTGTTAGAGACCTCTCAGGTTGACAAGGGGTCATTAATCATCACTTATTGGGAATGGTTGTTCTATCAGCTATGAATCCAATAAACAGACCTAAAATTGATTTATTGAACATTTCTTTTATACTTATTTTGTTTTCCCAACACAGGTCTAAGTTACTAGAGGGTAAGAGCCATGTTTTCTACTTCTTTTGTGTCCCCAGAGTTGCAAGTATAATGCTGATCACTTAATACACCCTTTGAAATATCTCAATAAATGAATAAATTCTAGGTGATTGAAGGAAATACTAGTGGTGAAGTGGAATTAAGAAGAGCTGGACTTGATAGTGTCATCAGCCTCACATAGTGTATTTAATAAAACACACAGAGACACAAAATAGTGATATAATTAGCCTAAAGAAACTAAAATAAACTTTAGTATTCCACCTCTGAATTTAGTTTCTTAGACTCTTAAGCCATATCACTTTATCTCAGATGGAACAAACACCAGACTGTGAGGTATGAGACCTGGGCTGGAGTTTCATCTCTGCCATGAATGATCTGCTTGACCTTGGGCATTCAATTTAACCTATGTCAGTCTCAGTTTTCTCAGCTACAAAATGAGGGTGTTGAACTTTATAAAATGATCAAGAAAATTCTCTTCATTTCTTTAATTCTGACATTTTCTATTGTTAGGTAACTCCTTTGGAACCACAGTATGATCCATCTCCAGAGGGAAAGATGCATCTAATATAATGTCTTCACCTTGTACAGGAAAAAAAAATTAAACAAAAGAATTGAAGTGATATTGACCCAGACAGTTGTGAGGACCTAGCACTTAGAGTTAGGGTTAGATATTAATTTTTTTGGCTCTCTGGCCAATGTAGAGAGGAAAGGGAATTTAAAACAGGCAGGTCAAAAACAGAACCAGATTTAGAATTTGCTTACCTTGCTTTTATGTCTCTCAATGACATTATAGCATTTAGGTGCACCTCCTGTTACACAAGTGGTTACCCCAACTTCATGTAGTATTGTGTGTATCTGTATATTTTCAAAAACCAAAGCTCATGAGATGCCATATTGTGTTCACTTTTAAAAGTTCCAAACAATTCCTTCAAAGCAAAATATTTAATGAAATATAGTAGCATAGTAAGAAAGCAAAAGTCAAATATTTTCCTCATAAGTATCATGTATGCTTTTTGAAGAATATTCATGTCATTGAGGAGAAGGATGGATACATATTGGGTGGAGAGGCCCAAATGTACAGCAAAGGCAAGCAAATGGAAGAACGTACAAAAGAGAACACTTTTAATGTCTTCTGGTAATATCCTCAATCTGTGCCTGAAATGTAAAGTCACCTAAATCTCTTCTGAACTCTGTTGTTCTGGACAGTCTTCATCAGTTGAGGAATGTTTGATGGACTTTGCCAGACTCGGCCCTATTAGGCATGTAATCATGGAGCTTCCAAATCTTTGGTTCTAGTGATATCTTCCTCTTGAGAAAAGTGGGCTCCATCATGCTTTCTTAGTATAAATCTCTGGGGCACTTTTAGAAAAGCAACATTCCTTGCCTCAGCTTTAGGATCATCAAAAGCCTCCTTAGGGGAGAATTTTTTTTTTTTCAAAAACCCTTCCTCACCTTGTTTTTCCATTAAGGATATCTCTTCTTTAGTAAGAGATTCTTTGCTCCTGGTGTCAACATCTTTAGAATGAAAAATAGACTTCTCCTACTTTGGGGCTTGGTTTTATCACCCCGCTAGTAAGTGTCTGAGATTGGATTTGAATACAGGAAGATGAGTCTATTCTCTATCCACTGTGCCAACTAGCTGCCCCTCTACCAGCATGATCATGCAGAGATATAAACCTTGGTGGGCCTTTGAAGATCAATTACTATCAAGATTTTGTTTTGTAAATAAGGAAACCTATTTTGAGTGATTTTCCCAATGTGGCCTAGGTAGTAAGTAACCCAGATCATGACTTCAAATCTAGATGATGTTGAAGAGCTTTTAATGCTAGCTAACCTAATCTTGTACTTAGAAGACACGGCTACCTGAATTATGTGATTTAAAGAATGAATCAGTTCTCTGCTTCTCTCAAAATATCTCTGTCCCATAAATTTATATACCATCCCTCCATTTCCTTGTCTTTTTTGTCTGGGAATTCTACCATTAAGTCATTGCATAAATAATGCAAGTGAATGCATTGTTTCTTAGTGAAAGGATATGCTTAAGTAATCGAAAAAAAGGCGGGGAAAGCCCTGATTCCTGAGCATGAGTGAGTCAGTGACTCATTGTTTGTTTCTTTGGGGCACATGGAAAACCTGGCTCTTAAGAGATTAGATACAAAAGTGGTAGTTTCTTCCTTTCTCTAGATAAATGCAGAGTAGGGAGGAGCATAAAAGTGTTAAGGCTAACTGCCCTGGAATATTAACAGTATTGATGATGGAGACCTGGCTCAAAAGAATGAGATAGCAAAGATGAAGACATATCTTTAGGAAAAAGCAAACACATTTTGGCTGTGGAAGAACCCCAGAGATAAAACAGAATATTTTTGAATAAGGTCAACCTTAAAAAAAAAGCTGGTAGAATTTTTTCATTTTAAAGATTTTATAAAACTACTAGATTGAAGGATTAAGACCTGGAAGAGACCATAAAAATAATTTAGTCCAGCCTCTCTCCTCTTATAAATGAAGAGATTGGGAAACAAATAAAAGAGCATTAAGTCAATAGTTGTATACATAAAATGAACCACATGACTACTCAAGATGTCTTCCAGTCTTATAAGCATATCTCACTAGAAATCAAGCCAATGTAAATATCATATAGAAATATGACTTTAAAAGTCTGCTACCACAAAAGTGAAATAATATTCTACCCTTTCTAATGAATCAAAACATGCTTTTGAACCAAGCAGAAACAGGAATTGTTGGTCTTTGCCAGGTTTACAATCTTATTTGGGAAGGAAAAATGAGATGATTTTCCAAGTAGAAAGAGAATCAATTAGACATAGACTTATAAAATGATACAGCTGGAAAGGACCTTAGGAATCATAAAATCATGGGATTTAGAATTGTTAGTGGCCTTCCAGGCCATCTAGACTCAATCACATCATTTTACAGATGAGAGAACCCAAAATTACTTTACTTGCCCAAAAATTACATAGGTGGAAAGAAGTAGAGGGGATTTGAAGCCATGTTCTCCAAGTACAAAGCTTCTACTCTTTCCAGTACACCATGCTTTTGTGTCCCTTCACCAAGGTCAAACACTTCATTCTCTATATGAAAAGACTGAAGCTCAGAGGACAAATGATTTGCCAAACTTCAGGTCACCAAGCATTTATTAGGTACCTCCTCTGTAACAGGTACTGTGCTAATGCTGAGGGAGGATCCAAAGAGAGGCAGAACAAAACAAAACAAAATACAAAGAGTGAGTAAGTGGTGAACTTAGGACTAGAGCCTAGCACTGTGCTAGGATAAAAATCAGGAGCCATTGAGGGACTAGCAGGAACAAAAGTTAAGTTGTTATGGCTTAAGTCATGTTTAGGTACATAAGAAATAGGCCACCACAATCAAGTAAATTCAAAAGAACCCAAATATGCAGAAATACAAAAATATTCCCAAACCCAGAGACTCCAATGGAATTCAACAAATATTTATTAAACACCTATTGTGGCTCACATAGTCATAGATTGACAGCTAACATGAACCATAGTCACCATTTAATTTACCCAGGAAAAAACTGAGACTCAAGTTAAAGGACTAGCCCAGAGTTGCATAGCAAGTTAGTGTCTGAGGCAGGATTCCAACCTCGCTTGAGGTCTAATACTGTCCCACACACCATGTTCCTCTCCAGAATGTAAGACTGACCAATGAATATTTCCTTTAATTTGGTGGAAATGTGTTATGGTGTGTTTTTAATGTCTTCTTTTAAATGTTTTCTTGTCAGCACTTGTTTTATTTAATCTAAAAATATTTATTTCTATGCATCACATGGTACTTTCTCTCATCCCAGACTGCTGAACTCTCAGACTAGGTACCATCTTTCTTAGCTTAAAATGAGGTCAATGATGCAAAATAATAGACTACTAGATGCAAAATCATAGACTAAATTCCATGGAAGATGAGGTATATAAAAATCCTTCCTCCCTTACCAAGTTCTTTCCCTGTTCTCTTTCAGAGAGTTCCAGAAATTCTTCCTTATTTCCAAAGTTTGTCCCATTTTCCTGAACTCAAATCAATGACTTGTTCATTTTCTCAACCCATCTGATTATGCAGCTCCTACTCCCTGCCATTTTTTCCCCAAAACCCACTTGATCATATGTTTTGTAAATGTTCAACTCCTTATTTTATGGTTCTTACGTATCATTGGCACAACCACCTATAAGTTCTTGATCTTTTTCATATTTGCATCCATGTCACTGTAATTCACCTTGAATTGCAGGATTTTGGAATCTTATTCTCTCTTCTGGTTGTCTCAAGTGATCTCCAAAAGAAAAAAAAATGCCATTCTTTCTCCTCTTCCTATGCAAATTTCCATAGCTTTGATATTATTTTATTTTTTTTTTGATATGAGATTCTTTATTAAATTTTTTTGAGTTACATCTTTTCTCCCCATCTTTCCCCCGCCCACCACCCCAAAACAGCCATCCCAGTATTTCCCCCCTCCCCCATTCTATTC
>CM053581.1:513095950-513147098 GCA_028627135.1 Pseudochirops cupreus | reverse complement strand
ATCCTAATTGTGTTTCCACAATATTCAAATTGTTTCTTCCTGGCAGCTTGCAATACCTTCTCCTTGGTCTGTGGATTCCAGAACCTGGCTATAATATTTCTAGGAGTTTTCTTTTGGGGATCTTTTTCAAGAGGTGATCAGTGGATTCTTTCAAGTTCTATTTTGCCCCCTGGTTCTAAAATGTCAGGGCAATTTTCCTTGAGAATTTCTTGAAGGATGCTTTCTAAGTTCTGTTGTTGATCATGGCTTTCAGGTAGTCCAATAATTTTTAGATTGTCTCTCCTGGATCTTTTTTCCAGGTCAGAGGTTTTTTCAAGGAGATATTTTACATTGTCTTCTATTTTTTCATTTGTTTGGATCTATTGAATAGCATCTTGATTTCTCATAAAGTCATTTGCTTCCATTTGCTCCACTCTAATTCTGAAGGAATTATTCTCTTCAGAAATTTTTGAGATTCTTTTTCCATCTGGTAAATTCGACTTTTTAAGGCATTCTTCTCATTGGCTTTTTGGGCCTCTTTTGCCATTTGATTTAATCTATTTTTTAAGGTGTTCTTTTCTTCAGTTAGGTTGTTGACTCTCTTTTCATGATCTTCTTGTACCACTCTTATTTCTCTTCCCAGCTTTTCCTCCACTTCTCTCATTTGGTTTTCAAAATCCTTGTTAAGCTGATCTATGGCTTTTAGGCAGTCTTCGTGTTTCTTGGAAGCTTTTGGTGTGGGAGTTCTGACTGTGTTGTCTTTCTCCTGTTCCATGCTTTGATCCTTCTTGTCTCCAAAGAAGGAATCTAGAGTTTGGTTGCTGTTCTTACTTTGCTTCCTTTGCCTACTCATGATGGCCAATCAATGATTTTTTAGCTCTGTGGAACTCTTCTTCCAGAGGGGAAAGCTCTCTCCCAAATTGCTGGGGTTTTCCTAGCTGCTGGAACTATTAGGAGGCTGTCACTTTTTTGCAGCCTCCACCAGCTTTGGCTCACTGAAAATGCACCTAAGGACCACCACCCAAGACCATGATCCAGGCCACTCAATGCAAGAGCACTTGGCCTCTGAACGATCACTTGGCCCTGCTGCAGTCTGCAGGCCAGGGGGCTCTGAAGCAGATATGTGGAGGAGGCCGCAGGGCCTCTGCTTCTGCCACTTCCTTGCCCTGGAGACAGTTTGTCCAGACTTGCTTTTCTCTCCCAATTTTAGCCAAGATCCACTTAGTCCTTTTTTCTTATGGCCTGATAATTCTGGAAACTGCTACAGCTGCTGCTGATCCACTCTCCTGAAGCTCTAGCTGGGGCTCGGTTTGGCTTGTCCAGCTGCCCCCAGGGCCAAGCCATGGTTTCCAGCTGGGCTGGTTTCGGCTTCCAGCGCTGAGATGATCCCTTCTAGCTGAGTTGCCTTCAGCAGGAAGTATATTTGTGTGTGTTTTAGAGCGCTAAAATTTGTTTAGAGTCATATTTTATGGGTATTTGAGGTGGCTGTGTGGGAGCTGTCATACCTTGCTGCTCCTATGCCGCCCTCGAGTCATTTTTACTGGTATTTGGAGGGGTTTGGGGGAGATCTCAAGCAAATCCCTCCTCTTACTCCACCATCTAATGAGAAAGTTCTTATGTGTTGCAAGTATCATCTTCCCATGTAGGAATGTAAAACACATTAATCTTATTAAGTGTCTTCTGATTTTCCTTTCCTTTTTATCTTTTTTATACTTCTCTTTAATCTTGTTTTTGAAAGTCAAATTTTCTATTCCATCTTTTCATCAGGAATGCTTGAAAGTCCTCAGTTTCATTTAATGTCAATCTTTTCCCCTGAAAGATTATACTTACTTTTGCTGGGCAGGTGATTCATAGTTGCAATAATAGTTCCTTTGCCCTCCAGAATATTATATTCCAAGGTTTCTAATTTTTTTGTCAGATCCCTTAATGTAGAAGCTGATAAATCTTGTTTTATCTTGACTGTGGCTCCAGGATACTTGGCTTGTTTCTTTTGGGCTGCTTGCAATATTTTCTCCTTTACCTGGGAGCTCTGGAATTTGGTTATAAAATTTCTGGGAATTTTCATTTTGGGATATCTTTCAGGACATGACTGGTAAATTCTTACCATTTTTATTACTCTCTGGTTCTAGAAATATCAAGGTAGTTTTTCATGATAATTTCTCTAAAGATAATGTCTAGGTTCTATTTCTGATCTTGATTTTCAGGAAGTCCACTAATTTTAAAATTATTCCTCCTATATCTATTTTCCAGGTCAATTGTTTTTCCAATGAGATATTTCACATTGCTTTCATTTTTTCACTCTTTTGGTTTTGTTTTATTGTTTCTTGATGTCTTATAAAGTCATCAGCTTCCACTTGCTGAATTCTAAATTTTAAGAAATTAGTTTCTTTAGTGAGGTTTTGAACCTCCTTTTCCATTTGGCCAATTTTTGCTTTTTTAGGAGTTCTTTTCTTAACTGGATTTTTATACCTCTTTTACCATTTGGCCTATTCTGTTTTTTTAATAGTATTATTTTCTTCAGTATTTTTTGTGCCTCCTTTACGAAGGTGCCCCTTTTTTCAGAATTTTTTTTTTGCTTCACTCTCATTTATGTTGCCAACTTTTCCTCTACCTCTCTTACTTCATTTTAAAAATGAAGACCTGAGACCAATTGATATTTTTCTTTGAGGTTGTGGATATAGATGTTTTCACTTTGCTGTCATCTTCTGAGTGTGTGTTTTGATCTTCCTTGTCACCATGGTAATTTTCTATAGTCAGAAAATCTTCTGTTGTTTGCTTATTTACCCCATTTATTTTTTGACTTTTAGTTCTTAGCTAAAGTGGGCTTCTGTTTCAAGGGCAGAGGGCACACTGTCCCAAACTTCAGGGGTTTTGTGCAGCTACTTGCAGAGATACTTTTAGGGACCAGCAAGCTTTCAGTTCTTCCAAGGTTGTATAACCTAAAGAGAGGTGTGTTTACTACTCTTCTGGCAAGTGCTATGGTCTGTGAGTCACAACAAGCACTCTTTTCTGCCCTGTAACTGTGATGAAATTTCCTGCTCTCTTATGGCCACAAGCTCTAGTGTGCTAGTGCTCCTCATCACGCTGGGACTGCCACCTAGGACCATGACCTTAATCTGAGCATGGGAAAAGCAATAGAGTCCTTCCCCCACTGCCAGCAAAGAGACCCCTCTAATCTCCTTCTGTCCTGTTGTTTGATCCCCTTACCATCTGTAAGTTGAGAGCTCTGAAAGCAGGTGCTGTTGCTGCTGATTCAGTCATTCCCAAGGCCTTCACCTGGTTTTTTTGGGCCCAGTCTATGCTGGCAGACCTGCACTGGACTGCACTTCACTGAAATGCAACAGACCTGCCATGACAAACTTCTGAGTTGTCTTGGGCTGGAAAATTTTCACTCTGTCTTTTTGTGGGTTCTGCCACACCAGAATTTGTTCAAGGACATTATTAAAATGTCTTTGTAGGGGTTTTGGGGAGACTTCAGTGAGTTCCTGCTTTCTCTATGCCATCTTGGCTCTGCTCCCTTCATAATTTCAATTCATGAAACCAATAACTTATTACTTCCCCCCTGATGCTAGGGAACTGGGAATGTCTCCTCCCTAGTCACCCCCTCATCTAGGCAGTAGAAATGGCAGCACTCCCTCCACTCTAAAGCACTAGCCAAATTCCCATGTACTGGGGAGAGGCCCCAGCAGACCAATCTTTGCAGCATTGAGGGAAAGAGGCAAAGAGTTAAGAGATTCTAGGAGCTTAATTAGGGGCTTTAAGGTTCAGAGTGAGAAGCTACACAGGACTGACACCTTCTGATATATGTTATCCCTAAAAACTCTTCTTGGTTGAATCTGGAACCCTGATTAACCTTGTTTTTTCTATATGACCGCAGGTAGAGCATTGATTGCTTCACTTATTTATTTATTTTTTTAATTTTCGCAAGGCAATCATGCTTAAGTGACTTGCCCAAGGTCACACAACCAGTAAGTATATCAAGTGTCTGTGGTCACATTTGAACTCAGGTCCTCCTGACTCCAGGGCTGGTGCTCTATTCACTGTGCCACCTAGAAGTCCTTGATTGCTTCACTTTCATTTAAAAAAAAGGGATGTAAACTCAATTTAAACAATGTGAATGGATGGTGACTTTTTCATTTTGTCTTTATATCCTCAGTGGCAAACATATTGCCTTGCACATGGTACACACTTAATAAAGGCTTATTGGATTGGATAGCACCAAATAAGTTATTTAACTGACAGGGGAAGGTTCAAAGGAAAAATAAAGGGTTGGGTAAATGCTCACCAATCTGAAAGGCACCCATATGGAAGATGCCAAAGACCTGCTTCTGGGAGCTAAAAGGACTGGCTTTGGGATGGACATTCAGGAATGGTCTACCACATAACTGGGAGGAGGCCTTTTCCATTGCCTACACAGCTGGAACTAACAGTGTCTTTAAAAACTACTTGACTGGAACTACAGTCACATCTAGAGCAAAGGAATCATTTGCTCACAGCAGGCACCACCACATGGTAAATGGAAAGGGCTCGATAACCACTGTACCCCATTAGGCCATGTGACTCCTCAGGCCCAAGTTTGGGGTTTTGGTCTTAGTTCCTTTTTAGTTCTATGTGAAGGGAATGGAACCTTCAATCTAGGGCTCAAACCAGGGAGATCCTAGAGTCCAGAATTCTAGACTGAGAAACTGCAGTCTGTCCTTGAGAGTGGTTGGGGGTGTGGAGTAGAAAGACCGTGAAAGAGTACTTGAGGTACTAATGCTATGTAGTAGCAGAGTTAAGCTGAATTGTAAGCCTAATCCCCTCCCTTTCTACAGAGATCTGGGGATCTGGAGAGGAAATTGTGCCCCTCCCAATCAGGGGGGATTTTGACATTTTCTTAATATAAATTTATTAAATCCTTCCTGCATATAAAGCACTGTGTTAGTACTAGAGATATAAAGGCAAAAATAAAACACTTCTTGTTCTCAAACATTTATTGGCAGGACATAATGGATATTTTTATTTTTCCTAAGGGTGGAAAAAGGGAGCCTCACTCTATGCTTTCATATAGCTAGGGTACTATGAGGTAATTTGATGAGGAAAGGAACATTGACAATTGAGGTGGGGGGATCAGAGAAATCTTCACAATAGAGGTGACACTTGAGTTGAATTGAAGATAAGGCTCCTGATAAACAGAGAAGAGTACAGAGCATATACCAGGGATAGCTGTTGGCTTATGAAAATGCATGGCAGTGGGATGCCCAGAAAGAGCAAAGAGTGGGCTAACAAGAGATAAAGCTAGAAAGGTAGGCTGGAAGCCACATTGGGGAGGTCCTTTAAGAAGGTGCTTTTCCTATTCTCACAGTTTACAATCAAGCTAATTGGAAAGGAAACATTCACATGAAAGAAGACTTTCGCAAAATGACAAATATAAATTAATTTGACAAATACAGTATGTAAGAGGAAGCTAAAGTCAAGGAGTCTCAAGTTCTACTCCAGACATTGTTCTAGGATCCTAGCATAGCCTGAATGGGGACACTTATTCTTCCTCTTCTCATTTATAAAATGGTTCTAATAATACATGACTGATTTATCTCCCTCTCTGGGAGGCATCAGGATTAATTAATTTTTGAAGAGTCAGATAAAAATGCTAATTCTGCAGTCAGAAGGTTACATGATACCAAGTAGGGAAGATGAGGCACAAAACTGGGAAATAAAGGATTCTGTTTTTATCTAAATATTCTTGGTAAATTAGATAATGGAAAAAAAAAACTTGGCATACAAGTGCAATCAGTGGAATGCTTTAAACAGAAATTAACAGGCTTTCTTCCCTTCTTCAAACATCACTCAGAGAATCCTATGATTTTTAAATATTCATCACAAGGTAAAAAAAAAACTTGATCTCTTTAGAATTTAAGCTTCACATTTGAGAAATCATATCATACTGGAAAGAGAATTGGAATTGGCATCAGGAAGACTTGGCAGATATAGAAGTCCCACATCAGATGTTTACCAGCTGTGAGACTAGGCAGGTTACTTAAACTCTTTAACCCTCTGTTTCCTTATTTGTTAAGTGGAGATAAAAGAGTCAGCCTTAGAAGGTGATTTGTAGGTTCAGATAAGATAATCCATGTAAAGTGCTTTTGAAAACCTCATGATATATATTTGAACTATCATCTTCATCATTATAAAGGATCAAAGTTCAATATGATGCACCCATGTGAAAAAGCCTTCCATGAGAGGTACTGTAGTATGTGAGAATTTGAGTTGGACCGAGAGTTTTACAATAGACTATCTATGGTTCTGGCTTTGTTAACCGGCTTTATGGTTCTGAGCAACAGCAAAAGCCATTTATAGATACTATTTTCCCAACCCCATGACAGACCCTGAGAATAAAAATGTATAATAAAGTTCTTTCCCCAAAGGAGTTTACAGTCTAGATGAGGATAAGCACAAGAGGCTAAATCACAAAGTGAGATAGGATGTGTCAAGTATCAATAGAATAGCATTAAAGGTAAAATCTCTAGATATTTAGGAAAAAGAAATATGCACATGGGCTGAGGCAGTTGGAGAAAGGTCTCTCAAAGGGAGGGCTGTGAGTGTTATAGCCCTTAAACAGATGAAGAGGCTGTGTGACAGGGCATTCCAGGTAAGATGAAGACTAGGGAAAGGCAGAAATGAGTGAGTGGGGGGGGGGGGTGGGGATAAGGGGACTGAAGAAGCTCATCCCAGTTAGGTTCTCATCACCTCTCAATCTGGACCATCTCAAGAACTAATCTAAACCAGTCACTTTGCCACCAATCCAAACTGACATTCCTAAGGCATGAGGTGTGACCAACCCACTTCCTTACTCAGGAAACTTGGTGATTCAAATGCCCCAAGAATAAAGTATTAGACAATACTAATTGACATTTAAAGGCTATCTTAATCTGGCACCAGCCTGTCTTCCTAGGCTTACATAACTTCTCTCTCTTTAATGCATCCTATGTTGTAGCAAAACTGGTCTCTTTGTTCCCTTCCCAGAAATGTCTTGGCACAGGCTACCCCCTATATTTCTAATATACTCTTCCTCCTCATCTCCATCTCACTGAAACCCTGGCTTCCTTCAAGTGTAGCCCAGGGGACAGTATACTAAACTTTACTCAAGGCATATCCTGGTACCCATACTGATTAGTGGTATCCCCTAGGAAATAACTTTGGATTTGGTATGTATTTAGTATTTATTCATTGTCAATGTTGGCCCTCTTTCAAAGAATATAAGTTCTTTGAGGGCAGATACTATAGTTTTTGTCTTCACAGCCAACGCGCTTAGCACAGTGCCTGACACACAGCTTGTACTTTCCAACTCTTTCATTTGCTGAAGAAGAAGGGGAGGTCTGGGGAAGTAAAGTAGTGCCAGTTACTAGATAAGAAGAAAATAAATCCAAGGTTATCATTTCCTGATTCCAAGTATTGTGCTCAGAGGTCTCTGTGCATTTCCATACGGCTCTGCCTTAAGGGCTTGACTAAAGGGGGACAATGAATTAAACCAGCAAAACAAAATATTTTAGGGGTGGGGAGATTCAAGGGAAAAGGAAACACATAGATTTAGCTCAAGTATTTTATTTGCATTACATCAGTCTCTTTTTTTCTAAAGGGCTTTACTGTGGGTATGGCCTAGGGTTCATTTTGCCACATGAGTTGATCCAACTGTCTCTTCATACTGGTAGGAGATCATGGAGGATGGTAGAATGATTGGTTTGGTCCAGATAAAAATGGAGCATTTTATGACTTTGGGCCCAAAAGGGATATTTATGGTGAGTTTCATGTTTCCAATGATGATGGAGTTGAAGTGATACTGAAGTTGTTTTCTTTTAGAGCTAAAGTGGGGATAGGCTTGTGGTTTCATAAGCATAGGTAAGCTCTCAGTGAGAGAATTCTCTTGACTAATGTAGCCCAACAGCTCATCTGTAGCTTATAATTCTACAGGATTGCCTGGTCCACTAAAAGGGTCTAAGTGCCTTTTCTTGAGAGGTCAAACATTTGTTATGAATCAGAGACAGGATTTCAACTCAGATCTTCCTGACCCCAAGGCTGACCTTGGATGCAATAGACCACAATACCTCTCTGGTTGTCAAAAACAATATACAAAACAGAGGCTAGAATGGTCATATGGTGAGAGCAAAAGATAACAGATGAAGGCCACATGTACCACCGTAGCACCCACAGAATATTTTAAAGCCCTAGAGGAAGATCTCCAGCACAACAGGTAGTTCTTCTAGAGAATTTAAAAGAACATGACCAAGAATCCCACAGGATAAGAAGGTGTGGATGGATAGTGAGTTTTGCCATGAAGGGAAGATCCACACTGATGAGATCATTCACCTTTGTTGTATATTGACCACAAAACTCATTTCTCATCATGGTGTGGAAGTGGTTCTGAGATCCTGAAGGTTAAGCTAGTATAGTACGAAGTCTAGCAGTTCTTACATTTATATAGCACTTTAAGGTATGTAATACACTTTACATATTCACAGCAACTCTATGACATAGGTGTTATTATTATCTTCATTTTTACAGATGAGGAAACAGTGAGAGAGATTAAATGACTTGCCTGGAATTATACTACCAGTTATTGTGCATACATTGTTCTTGAAGAGGATCAGGACAACAGTGAGGTGTAAATTGAATTTTAAGTGAGGGAGGGCTATGTAAAGTCACCAGTGTCACTCTCTCCTTTGGAGCCATCTGGGTCCAGTGACAAGGTATAGATCAGGATGACTGGAGATGGCCCTGGATGCAGTGGGAGACCTCAGTTTTTTTTAAGCTAAGGTCTTTAACAGGTCTCAGTTTGACAGAGGCAGTGCCCATTCAGTGACAAAGGCTAGGTAAGAAATGAGGTTGAGAATAGCCTCTTTACCTAGTTAAAAAAAAATAAATCTGGGAGGGAAAGACCCTCTGGTTTTTTTGGCCAAAACAGAAACAATTGCTACTTATATTCCCTCTGAAAGGGCCAAAACAACGACCAAAGGATTTGGCCTGGAACCTATTGTGAGCCAATCAATGAGAGACAGAGTGATTCTGGCTTAAGGTGTGGTCCTTAAGAAAAAATCATTGTTTCTATTTTCAAATCATTTACATGGTATAGTATTAACCTAGCTAATAAAATGTATAACATTTTTGTACGGTCAATTTGAAAAGCAAGTGGGCTATAGTTGAAAGAGTCTTGGACATTGAATCAGAAGCCCTACGTTCAAGTGAGGGTTCTTACTAACATTTCACTCTTCTCAGCTACAGACTTCCATCTGTAAAATGGGGAAAATAAATTTTCTGCCACCTATCTCGCAGGGATGTTTCAAGGAAAGTACTTAGTAAACCTTTAAGTATTATATAAATGTGAGTTACTATTACCACCACCACCACCACTAATATTACTATTTCTTAGTTAAGAGTTAGTGATGGGAAGTCTCCCTCAGCCATGTCTTCAACAATCCCAAAGGACTCTACATTTACAAACAAGAGAAATTTTGACCAAGTACCCAAAAGCTTATGCCAAGGTCATAAGGCAAAAGTTCTGATACCATTCATGAAATGGGGATAACTGAATTATACCCTTTCTCTACTCCCAACTAGTTCCCAAATTTTGGTCATCATATAACAACAAGCTGATCAATCTAGTTAGTGCCAACCCCCTCCAAATTACTAAATTCTTATGTGTAGATACATGTATGTATGTAAAGCATGTATGCATGCATGTATGTATATGTTTTGTATGTATCAACTTTTCACTTCTCTGTGTTCCTGTGGCCCCTCCACCCCAAAAGAATGTAAACTCTTTGAGGGCAGGGGTTTCATTTTTGCTCTTGTATGTGGTGGGTATAGGCACTTAAAGATTTGTAATGAACACCAGCATGATTTCTTTTTGCAAACTGTGAATGTTAATGTCACAAAGAAAAAAAGAGGGAGAAATACTCACTTGAGGGAACTCATACTTCCCCTTTAGTTGATCAAGGGGAAAGTAATATATGTGGGGTAGCTTGTGACATACTTTGACACTCCTACTGATCCTTTAAATATCTCTCATGCATGTGGATCCTTCCCCCTAGCTGTGCAAATCACAAGTCGTCCATACTCTCTAATCCTGCATGACTCTCGTCTCTATCCTCCAATAAATTCACCAGAGGAGATGTATCCAGCATGCTGGGGGTGAGGAGAAGACTTCCTCTGAGGTACAGGAAGGTTAAATGATTTCAGTTCAAGAGACTAATAGCAGACATATACTTAAAATCAAGCATTTTGAGATATTCTAGACTATTATTCAGGCGATAAACCACAAGTTCTCTCCTTCCTTATCATGGAGACCACTAATTAAGCTGTCCAAATGTATTTTGAATGTATCCCAGGGATAAAACTAAACTAAGCACCAAAAGGATCATTATTAACAAAGGAGGAAAAACTTACATGATATGGAATGTGTGAATCATTTAGGGAGATAAGAATCTCTTTTCTGCACCAAAGATGGTATGTGAAGTTGCCCTATTACTTGGCTGAAACGACTTCAGATAAAATATATGATCTGTCATGGGCTATTGATCTTAGAAAGAGAAGGCAGTTCATATTCCAGTATTTCATTACTAAGTGCAGTTGTATGTACGGCAACCTGCTTTTACTAACCTGACACCTTCCCAGGAAATATTGATAACATTCTGACATTAAAATCTAGTCACCCTTGGCAACAGTCTCTGTTCATTTCTGCCTTTCAATTAATATTAGAAAACCTTTTCTGCACCTGGGACATTTGGAAATGTATTGAATTAGTTTCTTCCAGGTTCTGCCTTAAGTGATTTGTGTTGTTTTTTTTTAATGCAGAAATAGATGTGCATTCATTCTTAATGGGTCTCATTTAGTAAACTAAGACTGCTGTACTAAATAAAACACTGCAAAACATAAAGAGTTAGTATGCCTTACTTACAACCAGGAAGCAGCCTTTCTACATGGAAGACTAAGAACTCCCCTGTCTAAAGTTTAAATTAATTTGTCTCTTAAGAGAAAATTGTATTTCTAAATGAAGTGAATGCTAAGTAAATTTACTTTGTGGCAAAAGAAAATTAAATTTAAAATTAAAATTAAGCAATTTTTTAAGGTAACAGAAGTAAAACCACAATTCCTACAAAAAACAGTGAATTAAATTGAATGGAAACAAAACTATACTTTGTACTCGCTGGGGTGTATGCTGTACTGAAAAAAAAAATAGGACTGGGAATCAGCAGACCTGGGTTCTATTTTTAGTTGTTACAAAGCATAGATGTCAGTTAATCAAAAGTAAATCATCTAATCTTACTGCACCTCAATTTAATCAACTGTAAAATGAGAAGATTGATCTAGATGGTCTCTTTGGTCTTTTCCAACTTTAAAATTTCAAAATTCTACAATTCTGATCCGTGTCAAATTTTAAATGGTAAGAGTTCCAATTCAGAATTTTCAGTTCTGGTCTGAGTTAGATTATTTGACTTTGTTTAGAAAAATATCATTTTTGATCCTTCATTTACTTTGTACTCTTTCCTCAGATAATTTGTCAATCAAATGGTCTTCTCTTTTAAAAATAAAATAAGCTTCAGGGGCTTAATTCTTATCCCAATGAACACATAAAAAAGGAAAATAGGAACTTCCTTTTTAATTGCTTAGGAAGCTATAAGGCATCATTTAAATAACAAATCATTATTTAAAAAAATTAATACAGTATTTCAAAGTTTTGGAAAAAATTGAACTTTTCCAGATTGCCAGGATGTGATTCTTCCACTGAATTAAGACTTGCTTGGTTACCAACATTAGAATAATTAGATTTGCACTGAGTTACTACCTCCCACGCTATATATGTGGAGATGAATTTTCTGAAAGAGATTGGGTAAGACTTCTTGGAGTATTACATATGCATTACTGCAATTGTTCTGTAAATGTGTAAAAGCCATAGGACTTTATCTTTCAATTATATATGATATGCAACACTTGTTTCTAATACCTGCAGAGAATTTTCTGTACAATGAAAGAAAGTGAGATTCCACTTATTAAATTAGAGGAGACTCAATTTCACATTCTTCTTACTGGCTTAGCCTGTGGTATTACAAGTTTATTGTTCCTGCCTGGCTATAGAGGAAGTTGAAATCTAAAGTCATTTTCTGCTTTATTGACCTGAAGGAGGGAAAACTGAAATTATCCCGGTCATTAAAGAAGGTACTTACAATTTTTTTGCTTTCTATTAATACAGTAGAATTATTTGTTTCAACATTCTGCAACATCACAGTTCCTTTCTGCTCTCTGTAGATGAATTCTTTATCTGTAAAGAAAAAAAGAGGAACATGAGACATCAAATAACTCGCTCAGCTTTTGATCAGAATGTTGGATGCTTTTGTAGGATGAACTGAATATTTCTGAAAAAAAATATCCTCTTTTCATCAAAGATCTTTAAACAATGAGCACTGGAGTTTCTCTTGATATAAGCCCATTTGACCCTAAACCAGATTCTTCATTACAACTTTAGGCACACACACACACACACACACACACACACACACACACACACACACACTCACACTTTCATGAAAAGTCAGCAATAAGATTTGCTACCTTACAATATTAGTTCAGGGGAGATGGTAGGGTTGTCAGATTTATGATACTTCAAATTGAGAAGTACACTCTATTGAATACATACTAACACAAATGAACACATGTTATATCTCTCTTCTTACCTCAGGTAATAGTATGTTGTTTTACCACCATTTTGTGACTCATGCACTGCACCATATATAATATTGGACCTATATACAATAAAGACATGCTCAAAGCAGCCCTCTAGAATTGTAATCTTAAATTTTTTTGATCATACATTCTTGACAGTAATTTTTTTTTCGTATGTATGCTCTAGATAAGTATGTTTACTTATTTAAGAATTAATAATAAAAGCTAGCATTTGTATAGCACTTTAAGATTTGGAAAATGCTTTATGTTTCCTTGTTTGATTTGCACAACTACTCTATGTGGGAGGTGCTATTATTATCTCCATTTTATAGGTGAGGAAACAGAAGCTGAGAGAGGTTCAGTTACCTGCCCAAGGTTACACAGATACTCGTCTTCCTAATTCCAAGTCTGACACGCTACCTACTATGCCAATATAATTGGGCATATGGAAAAATAGGGACAATAACAGAATAATGAAATTGTGAACTGGTTCATCCATTCTGGAGAACAATTCATAATTATGGCCAAAGGAATATAAAACTGTGCATACCCTGTGTGCATACATTTATACATTTGAAACTTGCACATACCCATCAATATCACTACTGGGTTTATATCCCAAAGAGATAATAGAAAAGGGAAAAGGACCTGTTCATACTAAAGAAGCAGAACTCCATAGATTCACATGCTTTTTACACAAATGTTTCATTACCAGTTAAAATGTGAACCCATTTTCCCCAGGCATCTTGTGGATGATGTAAGGGGAAAATTTGACCTGATCTCCAGTTTGGGGGGGGAGGGGGAGGGAGGAAACTATTTTATAGCTATTCTGTTACACCTTCTCAAAAACTCCTTTTCTAAAAGATAGTAGAATTCCAGGAATTAAGTGATAATGGGATAGATTAATAATATTATTATTTAATAACAACTTGAAATATATTAATTATACTAATTTTAATTAACATATTAATGCATAATATATTAATTATATGATAATATATCAATAATAATATTAATAGATTACATGGGGGCTCAGGAGCCAGAGTATTAGAAACCTCAGACTCTCAGGGCAGTTACTAACATCTTGAGAACAGTCATAAGTAAGATGACTTCTGGGAAATCCAGTCTTTTAGGGTGAGTGGTTATTGGGATAGACAGACCAGAGGAGGTGCTATACTCTCAAGATAAATGTATAAATCTCTAAAACTCTTATGCTGAATATAATCATGGCCAATTTTTTAAAGTGAAGACAGCCTTCTATAAATTTTCTGTGTGTTGTGGAATCACTAGAGATAGGAGAAGGACAATTAGTGTCCTCCATGTTCTTATTTCTTACTTGGCAAAACAGTAGAAGGAAGTTCATGGAACAGATGAGAACAGTCTGTGGTGACAGCAGTTGAACCTGGAGATACAGATGGGCTTAAGATCCACCAGAAGATTCTGATTGATTGTCTGGGGACCCTTGATCTTAAGAATGATCACACTGGTCTACTGGCCTCAGTTATCTTTGTGTAAAGAAGTCCCACAAAAGAGTGGCATATATTTAAGGCTTCTTAGACGTCAGTGAGCTAATTCTTCTGTCTACTAGCATCAGGAATGGCAAATTACATCTGACTACATAATCAAAATTGTAAAAAGGTAAACATACAGTTAGAGTATAGTGGAAAGAAGACTTCATTTGAAGTCAGCAGAGTTGGGATCAAATTGTTTACCACAAAGAAATTACATTGATCTTAGGTAAGTTATTTAAGTCAGTCTTCTTTGTTTCAATTATAAAAGATAATGTGAAATAGTGGGAAAAAAACACATTGGACTTAAAATAAGGAAGAACTGGAGATTCAAATTTTTCCTCTGATACTTGTCAACTGATCTTTCTGAAACTGTTTCCTTATCCATAAATTGGGAACAATAATATTATGTACATCACACAGCTCTTCAGAGAATTAAATGAGATAACATATGTGAAGTACCTGTCAATCTTAAAATACATCATAAATATATATCATATATATAAATTATTCTGTATATATTATTATAACGTGTATAATTCTAAGTGTATAACATTATAATAACAAGAAATGATAATGCCTTTTATACCTTTTTATGGTGTTTCTGTATTAGAAGAGATAGGATATGTAAAGCATTTTATAAATCTAAAAGTGCTATAAAAACATCAATTACTATTATTCTATCATGTTACATTTTTGTATTTTAATTATATGCATATGCATAGCCACTATAATTCCTAAAAGACTATAAATTCCATGAAGATGTGGCTGTTATGTATTTTTTGACTTAGTATCTCCAACTGAGGGTTTAATATAGTCTTCTACATACAGTGGATGCTTAATGAAAGTTCAGTGCAATTTGACAACTATTTATCAGGCACAAGACACTGAGCTGGGTCCTAGGAAGACACTGACTGATAGTTCTCATCATTGTGGATGCTCTAAATTGTGCAGATCACCACTTGTTTCTACCTTCTAATTCTATGTATCTCCTTCATATTCATGTCCTCCCAAAAATTATCTGTGAGAGGTTTGTCCAATGGCTTGTTTTTATCATTTACTGTTGTTTGTAAAGCATTTAACACAGTAACTGGCACAAAGTAAGCACTTAACAAATGCTTGTGTCTCTCCCTTCCCCCTCTCCATTCTCTAAGCCTTTAAACATTCTACAGGCACCTAAAGGGCAAACAGAAACATGCCTGTTTCTGTTTGTTATCCCTAACTCTTTCTGCATGATGCACCTACCTTCTTTTTCTCATTACTTCATTTACAAAGTTCTTTTCTGTCATTTATAGTACAGTTTTATTCATTAATAACAGGATACAGGCTATTGATGGTGACCACATGTCCTTCTACTGTACTTTGAGAACTGCAATTTTGATTCTTTGTTGTAAGGGTAAGGGAATTTGAAGATCTTCCATGCTCCTTAATGGACCTCAGCTGGAGCCCAACAAGAGAAGTTTGCTTAGGGGAAGCTTATTTTTCAGGAAGGACCATACCTTTTGTGATTTCATAATTAGGCAGCAGATCAGAAAGGTTGTGATGTCCTCTGACCCTAAAGAAGGATACATACATACACACACACACACACACACACACACACACACACACACATACACACACACACACATACACACACACACACTTGAGGTGAGGTTTTGCTTAAGGGCTCACTTAGGGGAAAAGTTGTGTGATTTGGCCTGATGAGACTCTGGGCAGGTATTGAACCCCCCTAACTTTGAAAAACCCAGATGGTGGTATTTCTTTCTCTGGTAACTAACTATGTATGTATGCAATGGTCAGACAACTAGAAGCCCTGTCTGTTGGTCTACTGAATTGTGCTATTTTCTCTCTGTATTATTTTGTGTGCTTGTAATTTCTGTTTGTATTTTCAGAAGTTCAGGGTGCTAACTTTTCCCCCTGAACTAAGTAAATGATATGTATGTTTGATTAAAGCAAGATTGTTAACCCTTTTTTGAGTTGCTTTCCTTTCGAAAAGCAGATCAAAGAACTTGTGCTAGCAGCCATCCTGGGTATGCTAGGGTGCTTGCTGTTACATGTGGAGACAGATATATTTTGTGAGGTGCCACTGTATAACACTACCTGAAGAATCGAAGTGTTAAAAAGATGTTCCTCCCATGAAGATACCAGAATCATTAAAAACACTGCCTGTGTACCCATTTGTAATATTTGTGGAAGCATATTCTTCTTTCTTTTCAGCCCTGGCTTCTGTTTCTTGTCCATCTGAAGTACCTATCCAAGACACATTTACTGGTGAAACAAATTAATGAAACGTCCCTAAAACTGTAACAGCTTGAAGAACACACTCTTCATATTCATTTGATTTTTTTCTACATGGATAGTTAGGCTGAAGTAACTTTAGTGTTTATCAGTCTCATTTTGTGAACTCTGCAGTGTTCTGGGGCTTGATTCAATTACTATATTATTTGTCATCAACAAATAAGAGCATCCAGAGTAATGGTACCCAAGGTAGGGATGAAGAGTAGGAGAGAGGCATAGAATAATGCCAGAGAGGCTGTGGCTTGATTCTAAGGGTTATAAGATCAACCAATCATAGAACGGAATGTTGGCTTATATCTCATCATCCCAGAGACAACATGTTGCTTATTTCCATCCTCTTCCACTGCCTATCCCACCATTGGCCTTCTATGGCTGCATCAAGCACAGACCCCTCAAGGCAATTAAAATCTAATTCAATTCAGAAACTCATAGTAGCTGTCCAGATAAAATTTCCTGCCTGCTACCAGCATATCCAAATCTTGCATTTCCCCATCACTTCATGGTTGCAACAGGTATCTCCTAATTGTATTTCTGTATTCCTAAGTAGTAGCCAGTGAGCAAATTTCCACTCTTTATCCCCACCATTCATATTTTTCATTTTTCAGTGGGAAAGAATGAGTAGCAAAAGATGGACAGATAGGAATTGTTTCAACTATATCGTCTCTTGACCCAAATTCACCTTTCTTCCTATCTTTCCTGTTTCCAATGAAGGCACCTCCTAGGTTTTCAACCTTTTCGCTATTCTTGTGACAGTTCACTCAACTGAGATTGCCCTCTTCAAAGTTACTAGGAGAACACAAAACACATATCAACTGTCTCCAGTTGTGAAAAAGTGAAAAAGTGAAAAAGATAATCAGTTCTATTTTGAACATGGTTAACTTCAGATGTTGATGAGATGTATATATATTTATATATAATCATATATACACACATGTAACATATATACACATGCATATCAATATATACATACACACATATATCATCTCCAATATAATAAAATCACCAAGAGATATAATTTAGAAAGAGAAGAGGGTCCAAAGAAGGGTTTTGGGGGATACCTATACATGTGGGACAGAAGATGGATGATCATATAGTAAAGAAGACTCAAAAGGAATAGTAATATGGGAGAAGGTATAAGAATAATGAGGAGAACAGCGTTACTGAAACCACAGGAAGAGATGTTTGGGAATAAAGCTGTCAGAAGCTACAGGGAAATCCTAGCAAATTAGAACTCAAAAATGGCCATTAAATTTTATAGTTAGGAGAACTGCCTGATTCTGACATGGAGAAGAGGCAGAAAGGCAATAAACATTTATATTTTGTCTACAACATGTTAGATACTGTATTAGAAGCTTTTTACAAACATAACATCATTTGATTTTCACAGGTAAGGTGTTATTATTACCCTATTTTATAGTTGGATAAACTGAGGGAAAGGCGAAATGATTTGTCCAGAGTCACGCAGTATCTGAGGCTGGATTTGAACCAAGGTCTTCCTGACTCCAGGTCCAATGTTTTATCTACTGTATCACTTAGTTGCCTTAAAGACACTGTTTATTGCCTACCATGCCCTACTAAATGATGTATGTTCTTTCAAAGAAAAGACTCCAGTAGGAAAATTGTGTTCCTTTTTGTGTATTTTTGTTACACCCTCAAAAACTGTGATGTATGAACCAATTTTAGATAAAATCAATGCTTCTCAATTCTTTTAATGATAATACATTTCAGGAAATTAAATAAAAATATGATAGTCTCAAAAAATCTGAGTACCATATAGTATATAAAATTACAGTAGACTGTACTTATGGACTGCTTAGTTTTGTCCAATACTAACATCCAAATTAAACCTTCAGATGTCATGATAGTTGTACTGTGTATCTGTCTGTGACAGATAAATTGATGTTGTGACATGTACCAGGCTTTGCTGTAAGGTTATGCTAACCTCCACTGTTAAATAAAATGTGCATGCCTGTAACTTTTTCAAGTATAATACTTCTCTTTTGATGATAAAGTTACTGCAAAGAAATCCTGTCACAGTATGAACATATTTTCATTTCTGAAGTGCGTAGTGCATATAACTAATAAAGTGAGTATATTTGACTTTTTCCCCCCAGGTTTATACTTCTTTAATGTAAACTAATATCTAATTTAAAATAGTATTCCTTCTTTCAGATTTTCCCATATTCTTTTTTTGGATTCAACAGAAACAATGTCTATTCATGTAGTTTTAGATAAGAAATATTTCCTATGGCATACAACAAATTATGTTTACTTGGGGAAAAAAAAACAATCTAGTCTAGGTGCCAAGACAATAAGAAATATAAAATAAAATAAAATAAAATTCTCCAGTTATGGGCCTACACAAAATATAGAAATAAACTTTGCCTTTTTATTTTATTTGTCACTTGGCTTTCACGGCAATCCATGACTGTGGAAGATCTTTGAAGGTTTGGGTTGTAGAATGATGCTACTGGTGATTTTATTATATTGCTCTAGGTAGCCCAGGGCTATACATCTAAATTCGGAGACACTTTACTGCCAGACTAGGATCCAGGAATTGGGAGTTATGCAAATAATTATTCCATAGCAATATCCCTAGTTGGCCATATTATGATCGCCTTCTACTCCGCAATTAGGGAGAGAGGCTGTAGACTCCAGTGGTCTTTCTTCTATGTCTCTTTAATCTTAAGCATTAAGTTGATGCCTTTGGAGGAAGTGACCTTTGGTTGGAAACCACAAGAAGAAAGTAGGGTGATTTGGTAAGCTGGTGGATGATATCAGGACATTTGGGTGTGGCCAAAGCAAATTTGATTTTTCAAGCTGAAGATTCTTAGAGTCCAGTAGTAGGGCTGAAATATATATTATTGTGATTCAGAAGAAATTGTATAGGTCCATCACTAGACAGGGAAAGTTTGATGATCATATGCTATAGATACCAGTGGAAAAAAAATCAAAGTATATCGCAAGGGGTAGGAGACAGAACCATAAAATTTTGAGCTCTGGTAAATTATTTAAGTTTAAAAGCTATTATAATGACAGCTAGTGATGACAATTATAATTATGATGATGACAGTTTTTAAAAGAGGAAGTCTATAAAATACTTGGCCAACTCAACTGAATGGTCATAGAACAACCAATATATGACAATGTTCAGTATCAGAGATCCTCAAGAATTCTGGATTCTTAAGTATATGAGTCTAGAAATGTTGAGCAAAAATAGAAGGTATAACTATTTAATTCTGAAAGGACTTCCTAGTATTAATATATAGGAAAAGGTAAACAGGCTTCTGATTTTTAAAACTATCTTTTAAAAAAAGTTTCGTTTTTTTTTTTAATCAAAGGAGTCAGCATATAACATAAAACAACCTAAATAAGAATTGTAGACACCTACCCTCCAATTCACATGGAGGGAGCAAAGTGACGGAGTTGAAAATGAAGTGAAAGAGAAGGTAAATGAAATGATCTAGAAAAGACAAATAATTTTTTCTGCCAGGGATATCCATTTTATATATAAAGTGAGGAGAGGCGAACAAACAAACAAATATGGGACCTTAAGGGAAGGAAATGATGAGAAAGAAAAAAAACCCAAAAGGTAACCAATTAATCGAAGATCATTTATTAAGTTACTCCTGTGTTCCAGGCACTGTGGAGACAAAGACATGAAAGTAAACTTTCTGAAGGCAGAGTTTACTGGTAACTTAACCAATCAAAGAAACTAATGAATATTTATTAAGGATCTACTATGTACCTGGGAAACATAGAAGAAAGAAAAAGACCTACTTGGCTATGTCTCAGATGTCCAGGCATTTAGAATCTAGTCAGGAATGTGACATATATAACAATAATAAGTATAATCTAAGGCCCAATGACTGAACAAGTTGTCGTGCACCATTGTGATAGAACACTACTGTGCTATATATAAGAAATGGCGAGCTCAATGATCTCAAAAGGGTATGGAAAAACTTGTACAAAATGATGAAGAGGAAAGTGAGCAGAACCAAGAGAACATTGTATACAGTAATAGCAATATTTTTAATAACATCTTTGAACAACTAAGTCATTTTGACTATTATAAATACACAAATTAAAAATATGCTTTGTTACAGCTGTTCTGGATGGCAATTTGGAATTAGGCCTTAAATACTATTAAAGTATGCATATTGACATAGAAATAACAACATGTATAAAATATTTAAAGCAGCTCTTTTTTTGCAGTAGCAAAGAAATGGAAATGAAAAGCATGTTTTTGAAGTGTAAAATAGCTCAACAAATTACATCATGTCATGCGATACTGTTATGCTACAAGAAATGACAAAGAGAATGGTTTAAGAGAAACCTGGGAAGATTTTTATGACCTGATGCAGAGTGAAATGAGCAGAACTAGAACTGAAACATTAAAACAACATTGTAAAATTAAACAACTTTAAAAAGCAAGAATTCTGATCAGTGCCAATGACAAACCATGATTCCAGAGCACCTTTGATGAAAACACACTACCCATCTCTTGATGGGACTTAGTGGAAAAGGAAACATGTTTTTTGGACAAAATAAATATGGGGTTTTTCCTTGTCTATGCATATTTATTATGAGGTTTTAGTTTTTATTTTTATCTTCCCACAAATGATGACAGGGGATATGGAAGGGATATAAAATAGATTTTTGCTAACTAAAAAAATTAAATTAAAAAAAAGAAATATCCATGTACTTCAAACTTAGCCACAGATGTCAAATTATAGTGACTCAATGACACTACATACAAGTTAATATCTTTTAGTGTCTTCAAAGTAGATTACATAGTATATATTTTCATGGACAGATGGTTATACTTCATGGGGATTATTCAGTGGTTTTATAATATCCAGAGTTTTCATTATAAAACCAACAAGACCTGTGTTTACCCAATTTTCAATATAACCAGTGGGCTGCCTAATTGAATTTCTAAATAACCTCTTTAATTTCTAGCCTCTTCGTAGAAAGCAGAGAGTTATGGGCTTTAATAGTATCAATACTGGAGAAAGCTGGAGAATAGCTTATGGTGCATAAACTCTACTGATGAAAATTAAACTATACAATCTTGTTTTTAAGACAGCCAGTCATATTCTTTCATGCTTAAGGGAGGGGCACTGAAAATGCCAGATAAAGAAATGTAAACTATCATGAACAATCCAAAGTGATTGCTAAAAAATTCAAAAGACTTCTTCCTCATTATAGTTAGTGCCTTTTTCTTGAGTGCTTCATAGAATGTGTACCTTCTAAATATATAACATATAGGAAAATACGATTTGAAAGAGAGTAAAAAGAGTGGAAAAAATCATGTATTTAAAAAAAATGAAGTGTGAAAAACTTTTAATGCTAAACATTAGGTGCTTATTATATGCAAGGCTAAGTGCTAGGGGGTATATTTTTTTAAACTGGGATTTTACTGACATGGAAAAAATCTCTCTACTGATACAGATTGGAACCTCATCTGTAATTTATGGTATTAGAGAGCTGACTGTGGCTCTGAGAGGTTAAGGGATTGCCCAGAATCACATTGTATTTTCATCAGCATGACTTGAACCCTGTTTTTTCTGATGCTAAGGTAAACCACAAAGACCAAAACAATAGAGTCCCCTTCATCAAAAAACTTAAACTCAAAAGGACTGTACTAAATACTAATATTGCTGTTAATGGTATATGTTATAAGTAAAGTTACAACTATTTATTAAGTGCCCTTGTATAACACGTTAAGTACTAGATGAGACACAAAGATAATTAAGTCATAGCCCCTGACCCTACGTAGCATGGAAGATAAGGTTCCTAGAAAAATGGGGAGAACTGAAGAATAAAAGGAGAAGAGGAAGGGAAAGAAATAAGCATTTACATGGCACCTGCTATGTTCTAGGTACTGTGCTAAAAGTTTTACAAATATTATCTCATTTGATCCTTACAATAACCTTGTGAGACAGGTATTGTTAGTATTCCCATTTACAGTTTAGGAAACTGATAGAGAGTTTAAGTTATTTGCTCAGGTTTACACAGCTACTAAGTGCCTGAGGCTGGATCTGAACTCAAGTTTTCTTAACTATAGCCACCAAACCCGATCCACTGTATCATAGCTGCTTCCTCAAGAGAACAAAATAGTATAATATAAGAAAAGTGGAAGGTACAAAGTGCCACATGGGCAAGCAGCATAGTGAAGGAAAAAATGGAGTTGAATTTGGTGTCAATGAACTTGAATTAAAACCCTATGAGCTCTGTAAACTCATCGCCTGTGGAATCTTAAGCAAGTAACACCTTCTCTGGTCCTCAGTGTTTTTATTAGTGAAACAAAGAAATCAGACTAAATGACCTAAAAGGTTTTCACCATGATACAAAACTAGAGGAAATAAAACATTTTTTTTCTGATTAGCAGAGGTTGGGGAAAACATCCTAGAGGAGTTGGCATCTTACCATTACCTTGAAGGTCAGGTAGGATTTAAAGAGTTGAGGCAGCCCTAATCTCTCTCTTGAACTCCAGTCCCACATCACCAACTGTCTACTAGACACCTTAAATAGATGTCCCACAGACATCTCAAACTCAACATATCCAGGAACAAAATTAATTCCTCTTTCAAAGTTCTTATTAGACTTCAGAGTACATCTATCCTTCCATCCACATTTACAATCTCAATTTTATCTTTGATTCTTTACTCTCTCATTATAAACATTTAATTGTTGCCAAATCTTGCCATTTATTTACCTACGATATCTCTTGGACATACACATGTTACTTCCCCCAGTAGAATGCAGACTCTTTGAGGACAGGGACTGTTTTTGCTTTTTCTTTGTATCTCCATGATGCTTGTCATATAAGTACTTCACAAATAATTGTTGATAGATTTGTTCAAAATCTGTCTCTAGCACTCTTTTGTAGGTTGCCTACATGTGACTTTCCCTTACTACCCTCCACGCTCCAACCAAACTCTCTTACTTGTTCCTTTCCAAGCAAGACATCCCATCTTTGAACCTTTGCATTTACTGTTTGCTGGAAAAGTACTCATTCCTGCTCTCTACCTCTTAGAATCCTTAGCTTACTTCAAGGTTCACCTGAAGTGCTACCTTCCAAATGAGGCCTTTTCCAATCACTATCCATTGCCACATTATTGTGCTTTTATTTCACATTTATTTGCATATGAATAAGTTGTTTCTCCTTTGAATCCCCTGTAGAATATAAGTATCTTTTTGAAGTGATTGTTTTTTTTTCCCTTTGAATTCCCAGTGCCTCGAACAGAGTGGGAATTTAATAAATCTTTGCTGATTAATTGGTTAATAAATGCATGCTGTACTGAAAGCCTGTTGAATGATCCCTTTGTGAAATGGATTGTAAAAATCTGATTGGCACATGGACAGGAGTCTTACACACAATGCAGCTGTCATGTGGGTCCAATGGAATGAAGGACTGGCAATGATCATATCCTTCAACATCATCTAGTGGGGGGCGGGACCCTCCAGGTTACGAGATAGAATACTTTTTTTGATAATAATCCAGACTACGCTATCAATTAGCTGTGTGATTTTAGGGTAAGTCACTTTAATGCTCTCAGTCACATTTTCCCAGGTGTTCAAGAAGCTGAATAATATCTACCTTCGTGGCTTTGGAATGGAGATGAAATGATGTAATACATATTAAGGAAATTTTGATGTTAAACATGTTATATCAAGGCAAAGTGTCATCATCATGGTCGTCATCATCATCATCATCATCATCATCTCTACCAGTCTATTCACTCAAAAACAGAGACAAGGTGGTTTCGAGAAAGTTGTCACATACACATATATTCAACTTTTACTTTTATTTGTTAAGGAACTCTTACTTTAAAGACTTGTTGTGTTGCCTGGAAATAGAATAATGCTGCATTATGCTATTGTTGCTACACTATACAATAGGCATTTATCACTGCAACTTTAAAAAAAAACCCACTGTGCATATGCATGCAAACAGGTGCAAGGCATATTTCATTTGCAAAGTGAAAACACCCATGTATGTAAAAAGATCCTATCTATTCTCTGAACTGGAAAAGCAGAGCAGAAATGATTACAGGGTCTTACATCCTCCCTTGGAAAAGTGGGCAGATACTCTCTGAAGGAATCATTCACTCCATCAAATATATTCATTTATAACTGTTAAGTCTGAAAGTGCCTGATTATAGAGTAGCTACCGGAGGGATGTTTCTCTTAGGGAATCTGTGTAAGGTCAGCCTCCAATGACTGGAGGAACAAATATAATAATGTCAGCATTACCTTCTTGGGATGTGACACTTCCTTGTTCCAGTTCAGTTTGGCAGAGCCCCTACTGTGTGGCTCTAGATGTTGCTACAGAGTTTTAAAGAAGACTTTTAACAGTGTAAATATCAACTCCACTACACTTTTTTTCCAGGGCAGTCCATATTTTTCCATTCCATAGACTTCTTGTAAATCCATCTCTGCCTAATAACTCTAAGGTCAGAAAAACATTAGCTATTTGCTGCCCACCAGAGATATGTATCTGACTTACTATAAATCATCACTTTCTGAAGGAGGTCAAATGCCACCTGCTAAAATAGTGAGAAGAGCTCAAACATAATTAGAGATACAGTACTGAACTGTATAGGCCCCAGCAATGCTGGACTAGCTGCGAATGGGCCAGGCTCTAATATCAAAGTTGGCTTCATAACATTCTTCACTGCCTTACGACAACTATCTGATTCCTCTGAGACCATGATAATATGAATTTACCAGATATTTTGGATTTTTACATTTGTTTATAATCTATAATAAATTGTCAACTACTTGAGGCACAGAAATCACATTCAATGCTTCCTTTTACCATAGCTATGGTCTAAACGGTTTGAGCTCTGACTCCATTGATGCCTTGCCTAAAAACAAAGAATTTCAGATTTCAAAGAAAAATCATTAGCAAACTAGTCCAATCCATATCTGAAAAGAATCTTACTTCCAGAAAATCCCTGTTGGGAGACCTTTGGGAAAGACAAAACCACAAATATTCCGATGTAGCACATTCTACTTTGCAATAACTCTAATTTAAAAAATCTTTTTTCCTTGCATTCAGTCTATCTCTGTCTCTTTATAACTTCCAACTATTGCTCTAGTGTTACTTGAAGGTTTCTGATTAAAAATCTCTTAAATGCTGCTTAACATGTAGGGCTTCACACAACTACATATGACACTGAATAGCATCGCAAGTCATCTGTCAAGAAGAGCCCAGAGTTCAAGGACAAGGTGATGTTCACTGGAGCTGCCATTAGTAGATGAAAGGTTTCATATTATTCTGAAGTTTGCAAAACTCAAACTCCTGGCTGTGAGTCACATGTGTATTTTTCACCTTCATGCATTTTAAACAAAAGGAAAACTAACATTGACTTGTCAGGACTGTAAATCTATTATATTCAATACAGAGCATCGATAAAGGTTCCAATTTAATGAACAACAAATCGGCCTACTTCAAAGAAGAACAAATTGATCTTCACTATAAGGCAAGCTAAACAAAATAAGGCTCAGCTAATCTTCAGGTTACGTTATCCTAGTCATACAAAGGATTAATGAATTATAGTTCAGGTTTCCTTACAGTGGAACGCATTGTTGTTATGAGTGAGTTAGCATTTAATTTAATGATCTACCCCTCAATCAAAGGCAAAGGCATTGCAGCAATCTGGGTTCTGTAATGAATTCTGTCCAGTGAGTTGATGGGAGTGTTCAGCTCAATTTATGGCTGTCGGTACAGCTGATAAAGGTCATCACTGCATCTCATTTATTAAACCTGCTTTTCTGAATGGCCTATGTGCAGTGCAAAGGAAAGTATGCCTTTTTTTGGAGGGGGAAGGGAATCTTTATTCCATGAAGAATTGTTATTATTTTTTAATGTGATCAAATTCTCCTAGGCACTATTTGGTTTTGTAACTTTCTAGATATGGAACACTTACAAGGCTCGCAGAACTTTAGAGTAAGAAGTGCCTTTAGATATCATCCAGTCCAATTCAATCATCCTACAGATAATGGAGACCCCCAAGAGATGATGTAACTTGCCTAAGGTCACACAACTAGGAAGTTACAGAATCCTTTGATTCTAAGTCTAATGTTCTTTCCAGTATGAATTCCCTTCCAAGAGATAATTTTATATTTCTGACCTTATTATGAATGGTGAAACTACTCAACAGCTAAAACTTAGTAGACAAGACATTCCCAACAACCTACAGTTACAAGGGAAATAGTGTCAGCAAGAATTTATTTCTCTGTTCTTCTAAAGAGAACTTAATAGAGGAGTGTTGGGGGAGGACATAGGAGAGATTAGATTGGGGGAAGGGTTATACAAGGGGATGGCTGTTTTGAGGGGGGGTAGGGGAAAGATGGGGAGAAAATTTGTAACAAAATCTAGTGGAAATGAATGATGTAAACTAAAATAAGTAAAATAAAATATTAAAAAAACAAAAAAAAAATAAAGAGAATTTAAGCAGTTCCCATCCAACCAACTTAACTGAGGGGAGAAAAAAAAAACCAACTTACTGGTCCTGTTGTATACCTTCCTCTCTGAACTCTAAGCCCATGAAGCCTGCCACAGAATGACCAATATGCCAGAAAAAAATACACTGCTAGCCCCTATTGATCCAGCATCTTCAAGTCTTTGGGGAGCAATAATTATTGTGACTGAGAAAAAGATAGGCAAATGTCTCCTGACAAAGAGAAAGTAAGTACTGTGGAACAACTAAATATATCACATAAAACAACATATTTTTTGATTTATTTATTTAAAGTAATATTTATGCCTTCATTAAAATGATTCCCATAACTAAACAAAGATGTGTTTGAATTTCACGAATGTGTCTGAATTCCACACTTTTTGCATTTCCCAGGATATAATCATGATAACCCTATACTTTAAGGTACAGAAACCTATAGTTAAGGTAGAAAGTTTTGCTTGAGCTATAAAAAGTAACCTTTTCAAAAAGAACACTGACTTGTGATTGTTTTTCTGTGATATGGGCATCAGCCAGTGATCACGATACATGTACTTAATGATAAGAATCTACCACTGAAATTCATAACCAATGGTTAGTTAACACTATTTGGAATTCTACTGGAGGACATTCCATTTCCTCATCAACAACAAAGGAACCATTCGTTCACCTGTTTTTCTGAACAGCAACCAAAGACCTATAACACACTGCTCACACATGTATATGTCTCATCTGATTTATTATCGTCTTCTTCAAGTCAGGGACTATTTCAAGTATGTATTCTCATACTTATTACATGTTAGTGTGCTCTATGGCTGTTCAGCAAATACTTTCGAGTAGCTAAAGATGATGATAGGGGAGAAAGAAAAACAAACATTTATAAGAAATCATTTCCTGCACCTGGTGTCTATATGACAAGCTGAGGGCTAAAAGAGATTGGTACAATACATATTTCAGGGGAAAAATGAAATTCCCCAAAGACCTCCTAAAAGAGGACCAACTCTAGTTTCGCTTATGTGCTATTAGCCAAAGAAAGATTGAACAGTTATGTAGAAGAGGGAAATGGAAAGGGCATGAATAAACTATTGAGTGAATCAAGGAGACCTAATAGACAAGGTACACTTCATAAAACCATATCAATAAATCTTGTGCCAATGAGGAAGAAAAAGGTAATGAGAACAACAATGCTCAATCAAAATATTCGATAGAATCATAGAGATTATCTTGTTAGAACTACTTATATAGTTCTAATGTATACACTGTGTAGCATGTAACAATGTAAAACATGTAACATGTATACATCCATATACTGTAAAACATGCATAATTTATGTAGTTCTAATATATACAATGTATAACATCCATCTATACTTTTTATGAGACTGAGACAATCCTCAGAGTGGGTATCGTGGAAAATCTGTGTTTGGAATGCAAATCTCCCAATTTAGTGTTCAGTAGTCTCCTTTTTTATACCATATTTCCTATCTCAGTGAATTCCACCAAATTTATATAGCAGACAAGCATAGAAAAGAATGAATTTTCACTGAAAAGAAACACAAGTCTAATTTTACCACCACATAAATTTCAATTCACTGGTCGATTATATATGAGGCAGTTACTCAAAATAATAATAGTTTACCATTAGACTTTAATTTAACAACTTCATCCCTGAGATTAAATGAAATGCTAATCTTGAAAGGGATTATATTTTCCCTCTATTTTTTATTTTCTATTATTTTGTTCACCATCTTAAGCTCAACACACACACACACACACACACACACACACACACACACACACACACAGAGTCTCTTGGGCTCCAATCTTCTGTAAAATTGTTACTAAAGAAAGACAACTTTCAGATACCTGTTAAAGGATTTTTATGGAGACAAATGTGATTGCCAAGGGCTTAATCAAGCATCTTCCCTTTGCTGTCTTTATTTTTCCTTATTCTAGGAATCTGAACTTGGGCTATTTCCATCAGCAAACATGGCTAAGTATTCATAGTATACACTGTACTCTACCAAGTGCTTAAATACAAGAAATAATGTAAAGAGGTCAAAGCGATAATTTATCTGTTTCCATATAGCTCCATCTTGCAGTAGCAGTGTCTAACATTCATATAGTACTTTAAGGTTTGCTACATGCTTAAAAATGTCATCCTATTTAATTCTTACAACAATCCTGGCAAGTAGGTGTTATTATGCTCATTTTCCAGAAGGAGAACATTGAGGCACACATAGGTTAAATGTCACAAGTTACTAGTGTATGAGGCTGGATTTGTACTCAGGTCTTCTTGACTTCAGGACCAATGGTTTATCCAATGAGCCAAATGGCTGCCTCTATGGGTCACACTATTAGAAAGATAAAGTGATATGGACTCACAGACAACTAAATCATCACTACATATTTGAAAACACACACATGCTGCAATACAATGGAATTTTTTAACTCCTAAAAACTAAAGACAACTTCATGGTAATGTTAACATCTGTGGTTTCCAGATAAACTAAAGGGTAGTTAAGATAATGGAGGGTTTTCTTTAAAGGAATGTTTGAAAATGATATCCACATAAAAATTATATCTATGTATCTACCTACCTGGTAGTGTGGTGAAATGGAGATAGGTACAGTATTGGGTCAGGACAATGTGTGTTCAAATCCTACCTTGACTACTAGCTGTGTGACTGGGCAAATAACCTCATTTGTCACATTCTCAAGACAGTTTCTTCCTCTTTAAAGTAGAGTAGGCAATACCTTCCCTGCCTTCCACAGGGTTGTGAGAATGTAATAAGACAAATTATTAAAGGTTCTTTCTAAGCTGTGTTTTGATCAATGTCAACTATTATTTTAAATAAGACTAGTGAGTGGACGGCCCAAGGACACAGATTTTTCACCCAATAGAAGTACCAGAAGCTTTGTAGCACAGTATCTAAAGAGTTGGCCTTAAAGGCAAGACAACCTGGGTTTAAGTCCTGCCACTGTCATCTACTCACTTGCAACTCTGGGCAAGCTGCTTAATCTCTCAGTGCATTAAGCAACATTTTAAGACTAAAAGTTTTTTTTTTTAATTTTTAGAAAGACTGAAAGTTTGGAAATAGGCACTGATTTGCCCTGAGTGAGTGAATTTCCCCAGGGCAAGTTCCTTATACTAATGAAAAAGACCCTGTCAAAAAAGAAAAAGAAAAGCTATCCAACATTCAGAATAGCTCAGTTAAATAAGAAGGCTACTATGAAGAGGAATTCAGCGGGCTATTATTTTGAGGTGTTTGACTGGCTTAAAAAGAACCTTTAGTAATTTATCTTATTGCATTCTCACAACCCTATGGCAGGTAGGGCAGGTATTGTCTACTCTATTTTAAAGAAGAAGAAACTGTCTTGAGAATGTGACAAATGAGGCTATTTGCCCAGTCACACAGCTAGTAGTCAACATAGGATTTGAACACATATCGTCCTGACCCAAGACTGTCGATTGTGTGTACGTATATATACATATGTATGTATATACACATACATGTATACACATGTATATATATGTATACATAGATTATATGCACACACGTGTTCACATAAATACATATACACATATATACACACAGGCGTGTGTATTTATATACATATGTGTGTATACACTGAGATACCAACAGTGAATGTGTAAATGTTTAATGCTCATTTTGTAAGATGCTACATTTTTCTTTCTTAGGAATGAGCTCCCGTAGGACAACTACAAACACTGTCCTACGATTCAACTATCTCCCTAGGACAAAACTAGTATGTGGTGATTTGTACATACAATGACTTTCCTTGGATAGGAATATGCTTGATATGTGTGAGGAATGGGCTGGGTAAGACCTAGAAGAAATGAATGAGCATTTGTCCAGTCTCCTCTCTTCACAAAATATGGACTTATTTTCTGTCATATTGTATAACTGAAAAAAAAACCCAAGGAATTCAGGAATGATGCTACTTTTTTTTTTTAACAAGAAGCCTTTCCCAACCCTTCTTAATTCCAGTATTTTCCCTTTGTTAATTATCTCTTATATGTATTTGAATAAATTGAATATAATTGAATATATTTGAATATATTTGTTTACATGTTGTCTCACTCCTCCTACCTTAGAGGGCAAATTCCTTGAGAACAAGGAACATCTTTTTGTTTCTTTTTGTATCCCCAGCACTTGGCACAGTGCTTGGCACATAATATGCACTTAAATGTTTATTGACTGAAAATGACTTTGAATCCTGGATTTACCACTTGCCCAAATATATGATCTTGAGTAAGAAAGTTAAACTCTGGGCCTCTGTATTCTCATCTACAAAGTTAAGAAGTTGAACTAAATAATTTCTAAGTTCGATTCCTTCTTTCTAGGGTTCAACCAGTCTTTGGTGACTAAGATGTCCTAGAGTTAAAACAGATATTAATGTCCACTTTCAGAATGGCTAAAGAGTCCACATTATTATTTAATAATACTACATGCATAAGCATCTAGAGTCCAGTGGAGCTCTGGGATGGGGCAAAGTCTGTTAGATCAGCATAGAGGGGAGTTCAATGGGTACAGATATGACAGATACAGCAGAATGTAAAATATAATGAAATTGATGAAGGGAATGAAGAAGAGGCTATAGGGGTTGTTGTAGGTATCTGCCTATGATGTCTCTAAATATCTCAGTCTACCTTGATCTCAGACTCCCCTTAGAAAGGACCTGAATCCTCACTTTAACTCTGTACTTCCCAAGACTACAGAATTCTATATCAACTGAGATTTGCCCTAATCTCTGTGAAAAGGATGAAGGGAGAAACTTGATTTGTAGTCAGAGGATTAGAATTCAAAACCCCAACTTTTATATTTATTACCTTGGGCAACTCACTTCACTTTTCCGGATATTGATTTTCTTATTTATGAAGGGAAGGATGAATAAAAGATTTCTGCACTCCTTTTCAGTTCTTATTAATTTTTTTGATGAATTGTCATCTGCCTCTTCAAACTGCCTTTTTCTCCTCTCCTCTACCTCTCCTCTCCCTATTAAACAGACATACACATTTCTCTGTCCACAGGGACTATTGTCTCTGGTATTTTTACTCCCAAGAGTAGACACACTGCTGGGAGATAGCTCATATTCAAAACAAGCTTCTGTACAAACTCTTTTCCTTATGGTGCTTTGGTTGAGTGCCTACATCAGCTACCATTGATTGTCTAACTAATAGAGCATTCAGACTTCGAGTGCTGCTTTCCTGTTTGGCAGTCCCACTGGTCATTAATTGCTAATAAAAGACCAGTATTGTGAACTAAGTAAAAGCATCAGGATCAGCACAAAACAGGAAAAACCATAGATTTGAGGAAAATAAAAAAAGACTACTCAAATAATGATTAAAATGCCCTTTAGAGAGGGCAATTAGTGAGAGTTCTCAATTGAGTATATTCAGGGCTCTGGGATGAACAGCGAAAGAAGAGGGGGACAGAACTAGAAAGAATCTCTTGGAAGAATAGTTTAATAAAGCATATTGTGTTGTATTTCCCAGCTTTCTTCAGTTTACAGTCAGGAAGATCTAAGTTTAAAGCCAGCCTCAGACATTTAAGAGCTAGTTGTATGGTCCTAGGAAAATCACTTAACCTCTGTTTCAGCTTCCTCAGTTGTGGAGATAATAACACCTGCAACACAGGGTTGTTGTAGGAATAAAATGAGATAATATATGAAAATCACTTAGTGCCTAGCATATAATAGGTGCTTAATAAATATTTATTCCCTTTCTTTTTTTTGAGGTGAAGTCATCTTCAACCACCAGAAGAAGAGAATTTTTTTTTTAACGGCAACTGGGGTTAAGCAACTTGCCCAAGGTCACACGACTAGTACATGTTAAGTGTCTGAGGCTAGATTTGAACTCAGGTCCTCCTGACTCCAGAGCTGGTGTTCTATTCACTGTGCCACTTAGCTGCCCCTAATTTTTGTTATTCTTGAACATCTCCAGGGAGGAAGATTTAAAACATCTTGTAATAATTCACAAACCCTGACCACCAGAGAGGTTTTCCCTATATTTAATAATTACTGATGCATCTCTGTTTCATCTTGTTTCCTCACAAAATTTATGATAGGAGGATATCTTAGAAATCCTTTGTGAACAATATTATATGCAGCATGGTACCAATTATTCTCTATGAATAAAGTTGCAGTTGAGGAAATAGCAAGGTGTGGCAGAAAAAGGGCTGGATTTGGAGTAGTAGGATGTAGGTTTAAACCCAGACTCTTCTATAATACACACTACTTGTGTGAACTTTGGAAAGATACTTCAGGTTTCTGTTTCTTCACCCATAAAATAGAAGCCTTATACTAAATTACCTCTAAGATCCCTTCCAACTCTAAATCCTAAGATTCTAAGATAATGGGGATAGTCTCCACTCTCCATCTTCTGCTATTCCAGGTTTCAAATGGAAGGAACAAGACACCACTCCCAAGTTAACTTTCTACCTTCTAATATCATCACCAGGCAGCTAACTCAGGTCTTGTTTGATACTACCTCTCTCAGCCTCTCTTCCCATCTTATTCAAAGGCTGGAAGTTAGAGTACCAAACTCTTTCAGGTGTCTTCCACTATAGAGTGCAGAAGCTGCACTTTTTGGTTCACTCATTCTACATTTACTGGGTTGCCTGCTTTTAGCTTCAAAGAACAAAATGGGCCCTTTCCAGTAGCTTTGGGTCTCTCTTTCTTCCCCTCTGCTTTCCTGTTTCCTTTTGTGTGTTGCCTCCTAATAGATTGTAAACTTCTTGAAGGCAGGGATTATCTTTCTTTTTATTACTTGTATTCCCAGGGCTTAACACAATGCCTGGCACAAAAGTGCTTAAAAAATGTTTATTAGATTGGATTGGATAATCTGGAATCTCTCCCCCATAATTTAAATCCATTTCCTTTTTTTTTAATTTTTGAGGACAACTGAAGATCTGACGGTTATATAAATTGTATATAACTTTCCTTACCTAGAATGAGCTAACTCAATTCTAATCCAACAATTGATCTATCTTAATTCCATTACTTTTGCCTTTTAACACTGTAACCAAAGATATTTCTCTTCATCAAGCTCAGAAAAGTAACTTGAGAAGTAAAACTGAGAATATTTTTTTCAACTAGTAATTCTCTTTCCTTTAAAAACAATGCTTCAGAAGACACCAGCATCCAGCCTTAGGGCTGAATGAAGCTCTTCAATACATGTTCAAAGAAAATTGATAATGCCCTTAATGCACTGAGTTGATGCTATAATTAATAGTAATTTGTATCCTTTGTAAGACCTAAAAATACTACAGGGGGAATATATTAAGAAAGACATTTCATCTTTCTGAATCTCAATTTCTATATCTGCAAAATGAGAGGGTCAGTTGGATGACATAGTGGATGGAGTGCCAGGCATGGAGGCAGGAAGATTCATCTACTTGAGTTCAAATACAGTCTTTGACACTTACTAGCTGTGTGACCCTGGGGCTAGTTATTTAATCCTGTTTTGTCTCAGTTTCCTCATCTGTGAAAGGAACTAGAGAAGGAAATGGCAAACCACTCCAGTATCTTTGCCAAGCAAACTCCAAATGGCGTCATGGAGAGTTGGGTGTGACTGAAATGACTGTATAACAACAACAACAAAAGGAGAGGGCTAGAAGATGTTCTCTTAAAATCCTTTCCAATGCTAAATTCTGCGATCCCATGATAAAACATTTCATGTCTCTGAGGCTTTGTTTCCTCATCTATAAAATTAGAAGCCTGGAAAAAGAATCTTGTACGTGCTTTTCAGCTCTATAATTCCATCTCTATAACACGGGGGCCTTCTAACCAATACAGCATAATAAAAACACTAGACTTGTAGTCAGGGAACCTGAATAAGAATCCAAGCTCTGTCACTTACTATTCTGAGCTCTATCACTGTCTATTCCAATTATGAATAGTTGGCATTTAAAATGGTCCTTTAAGGTTTTATAAAGCACTATACAAACATTATGGCATTAGACCTTCCCAAAATCACTGTGAGGTTGGCACTATAGATATCAATATTCCCATTTTAGAAAGGACAAAATTTAGGCTCAGAGCAGTTAAGAAAATTACTAGTGGCTACATAGCTAATATGGGTCAAAGGCCATATTTGAACTCAGATTTCTTCTGACTTTATCCTATACTCTGTACTATCTCTCTGCTATCATCACTCTACCTTTGTGAACTTGGACAAGTCCTTCAACTCTTTTGGACTCAGGTTCCTCATCTATATGATGAGCGGGTTGCAGCAGATGATCTTAAAGGTCTCTTCCCATGTGAAATCTTTTAATCCTATTATATGGAGATAGAGAAATGTTTTTGAAAAGCAATGACAGTAAAACCAATATTGGCAATTGGACAACCCTATTATGTGTTGAGGGACTGTCACAAATTCCCTAATGGTAGAGTCATTCAAATTTGCAAATTGAAGGCAGTTTTGAACATGAAATGCAACTATCTTAAATGTAAAAAAATAAGGAAAAGGTGATGTTTGACAGCTCTACTCATTATGAAGAATGAATTTGATTACAGATTATACAAAGATAGAATTGAAAGACATGCTAGAGAATTAGACAGAGCATATTTGAAGGAAAAAAAGAAACATTTCAGATATTTGAAAATTACAATGGTAAATTTTTGTTCCTACCACTGCTAAGATTATTTGCCCTTGCTCCAAGGGAATCTTGGTGATTTAATGTTCCATGAAGTATAAAAGGAAAAGTCCAAAATTCCAGAATACATCTGAAAATGTATGGTGGTTATAAAAATAAAACATATTTCCTCTAAAACATTATCTATATGAAAGCATGTAAAATCTCTCTTATTTCTATTAGGATCATTTTCAATCTAAAGGGAATCCCATTATCACCCAATGTTGGAAGGATTCCATTTCATTTGAAAATGAATAGGCTTTTAAATCAGCACTATGGCAGAATCATATGTCTCCCTAATAGAGAAATCTCTAGCATTTAAGAAATGTGTGATTCACATATTTTCATGCTCTTTGGGTTCTAGAAAACAAAAAAGAAAGGAACAAAGGAAAAATCAGAAGTAGTTCAATGTAAGGTCTGTTTCTTATTTAGTGCTATTATGACCAGATAAGTAAAGTGTCACCAATTTGTACCACCCTGAGGGTAAAGTCCATGTGAATTGTCTCAGTTTTCAAAACAGAAAAAGGCAAATGCTCTGAATGAGAACCTGATGAGTTAGTTATCAATTTATGATAAAATTCTAGAACAGATTATAAAAAGAATGGTCTCTGAGCACTAGAAAAGGAGTGATACAATCATTAAGAACCAAGATAGGTTCATAAAGAATAAGTCATGGGGAAATAATTCCATTTCCCTGTTAGACTAATAGGTCACAAGATCAGAGGAATGTAAGATTTAAACTAATGTACTGTGTCCACTCTCCAACATGATTTAGGAAAGATATTAACAAGTTAGAATTTGTACAGAAAAGGGAGAAGAGGACTGTGGCAAAGTTCAAAACCATATCATGAGGATCAACTGAAGGAAATAGAAGAAACCTGAAGAAGAGGAGAAATACAAAGTTGGTTTCAAGCATTTGACAGGCAATCACAAGAAAAAGGGAATATATAACTATCCTAACTAACCATGGAGACAAAAATAAGGACTAATAATGGATACAATTTTAAAAAAGGTAAATTCTAGCAAAGAATAAGGAAATATTTCTTAATCTTAGCTCTCCAAAGGTAGTCATTTTGCTGTTACTAAAGGTCTTCAAGCAGATACTTGATGATTACTTGTTTAAAATGTTGATGAGGGTATTCCAGTTTTGGACAGCAGTCAAATTAAATAACTTCTGAGGTTATTTCCAATTCTGAAATTCTTTTTTGTTTTTTTTTATGTCTAACCACCAGACAGGATACTGCTGGCCATCTTCCTGATCCTCTTCAACAAGAAGAGATAAATACTGGGCATCCCATTCTTACTGAAGTAATTATGCATTACACCCAAGAATAGCCCTCAGCAGAGTGCCTGGAACATAGCAGGTGCTTAATAAATTTTATTGACTGACAGCAGAAGGTCTTGGGCACAAATGCCAAGCTTTTTTATTTTCTCAGTGAGGTAGTGACCTATATCCTTTAGTTTTGTCCTTTTTGTGGTAAATTCTAATTCAATCTAAGGCTATGCTCTGTGTAGATTTATCCAGTAAGTCTCTTCACTAATGAGCAATCATGACCACTGGGACACAAGTTGAAATCCAGCCTCCAACACCTAATAACAGTATAACACTAGGCAAAACACTTAAATTCTGCCTCAGTTTCCTCAACTGTAAAATTAGGATAATATTAGCACCTACCTTTGCGGGTTTTTGTGATGATCAAATGAAATGATATTTGTAAAGTGCTTAACACAGCACCTATCACATAGTTGGAGTTATATAAATTATTATTCCCTTCTCTTCCCCCCTCCTTTTCCCTGCTGCATTTTATAAGACTTCAATCACAAACATGAGATAAAGAAGTCAATACCACAAGTCTGATTAAGTCATAGAATCACAATCAAGTCACATCAAAAAGCCTTAATTCTCCTTGGAACTCCCATTTTGGTCTGGACCCTTCCCCAAAATGAGAGTTCCAAGGAGAATTTGTTGAAGTCCAGAGACAGTCAAAGACCTGTCAAAGGTCATGCTATTGGTAAACATTAGCAGCAGAATTTAAACCCAGTTCCTTCATGTAAAACAATGCTACCTGCAGCTACAGTGGCGGTGTAAGACCAATAACATCAGCACACTGGAGGACTGCTAGCACAGGTTCTTTGATCTGCTTTTCTGAAGGAAAATAACTCAAAAGGGGTCAACAAACTTACTTTAATCAAACATATATATCATTTACTCAGTTCATGGGACAAAGTCAGCACCCTGAACTTCAGAGAAAATACAAACAGAAATTACAAGCAGAAATAATAGGATAAATACCAACAGACAGGGCTTCTAACTGTTTGACCAAATAATACATACATCACAGATCAACAGACAGATCTAATTGCCTGACCATTACATACTTACATAGTTACCAGAGAGAGAAGCACCAACATCTGGGTTTTCAAAGCCAGGGGGCTCCTTGACAGATACTGAGAGTCTCATTTGTCTACATCACTCAAAGACTCTTCCCATGAGTAAGCCCCAAAGCAAAATGTTAATCTCAGAACATATATACACTTCTTCAGGGTGAGTGAGCATCACAACCCTCTGACCTAATTACAAAGCAACAAAAGGTATTGGGCTTCCTGAAAAACAAGCCTCCCCTAATCAAGCTTCTCTTATTGGGCTCTATGTGAGGCCTATTAATGGGCAAAGAAAATCTTCAACTCCCATTAACATTACACTTTGGTTCCACAGTCAGTTGTCTTTCTAGTGGATCAGCCTATCTCCCAGGGTCAGAGACTCTCAAAAAGAAGATTGCTCAAAAGCTGTCCATATGAAAGGAACATGAGAATTTAAGTCAATTATAACCTTGATTTGAATGAACAAAGTGACATCCCTGACAGAAAAGTTACTTGAATCTTAGGCTGATGTCATAAGAATATAGAAGCAGATCCAAGCTTTGAGCCAAGATCACTGGTGGTCACACTAATCTCTACAAGTTAGACCACATGGGCAACATGACATTTTCTGAGTGATAGGTACAGTGACAAACTAAACAGTATTCAGAGAAGGATGGTACAGATGGTGAGGAGTCTGGAAACCATTCTGCATGATCAGTCATTGAAGGAGTTGGGGATGTGTAGCTTGAAGAAGAAAATCTAATGATACCTATATTCAAATAGGTGCTGAGTCATCATGGAGAAGGATTGAACAGGTTATAATTTCACATACATGAACCAAAACCCCAGAAATTTGAGGGGATAGATTTGAGCAAGGAAGAACTCTCTAATAAGTAAGACTGACTAGCAATGGAGCACACTACTTCATTATGGAGGGGTATCTTTGTTACTACAAGTATTCAAGCAGAGGCTTAAAGTGAGACATATTGTAAAAGGTGCTGCCATCTAACTGAGCAGCACAGACCATTTCCCCATGTTATGCCTCACCTATACCTCTTGGAAATCTCCTCCTTTCAATACTCAGGTTAAATGTGACCTTTTGCACAAAGGCCTGCCTCATTCCATATCTGCTAGGGCCTCTTCTTCACCTCAGGTTTACCTCTCAAAGATCAAAATCCTTGGATCTGCTTTGTATGTGATCAATACATACATAGATATGCACAGGTTCCTATCACCTTAGATTCCAAGGTCTCTGAAACTAAGGCCTTTTTTGCTTTTATCTTTGTATCTCCAGAAACAAAGGCAAAAACCTAATAGTCAGTGCTTAATAAATGATTTTTGGTTCAGTACTTTTGATTAGGGTTCTAAACCTAGCAGCCATGAATAGATTTTACAGATTCCATGAACTTGGACAAAAAAAAAATCTTTATTTTCACTATTCTCTAATTGAAATTTAACATTTCCTTCATTTGTGAATTTTTAAAAATATTCTGAGTCTGTAGGCATCATCAAACTGCCAAAAGGGTCTATGGCAACAAAACATGATTAAGAACTGCTGGCCTAGATGGTTATTTCTGCCCACCATAAGACTCTATGAAAATACGATCCTTTACTCCACACTAGCCTATCTCTTGCCGTACCTGTACACAACTTTCCAATGACCATCTCCATGGGCCTTTTTAACCAGAAAAATCCTCCTCCTTGGAATGTCCAACTCATCCTGTTTGCCATTCTAAATCCATTATTCCATTTGAGATCTAAATAAACAATTGCCTTTTCCATGAGACTTTCCTAACTTACCGCCTTACTCATTTACTCCTACACCATCCTCTTATGTCCTTAAGAGGGCAAGTTTATAATCTATTACTTTGCACTGGTCATCTATTGTCCATTGCTAGGAAAAGTCTTGAGCCTAGCACAAGTACAAGACAATCAATCACTTGAGACAAAAATGCTGAAATCCTAAGCTTTAGAATCTTGGAATCTATAAGATTTGGGAGACAAGTATACTACACACACACACACACACACACACACACACACACACACACACACGGAATAATTGAACACCATTAACAAAAGAGTAGAGGACCAATGCAAAGTAAAACATGAAAAAGTTAACCTCTTAAGGCCAAGGACAGAAGGAAAACAGGGTCCTTTGACTGAGAAAGGTGGTAAAATGGCGGAGGCTTTATGGAGAAGGCAATTATTGATTCGGATCTCTAAAAGAATAATAGATTTAGAATAGCAAAAAGGATAAGTTGGACTTTCTAAGAAGGAAGGGTATGTTGATGAAAAAGACACAGAGATGGTCAGGAAGTAGATAGGCTCATTTGGAGCAAAGGGACATACTTCCATAGAATCTTCCTGAATTAAGGCTGAACAAAGATTTTTAAAAGGGAAGCTGACTTAACAGGCAGGAATGAAAATGTTAACATAGTTGAATAGTTCTAGGTACCAGCTGCCAAATCTGGCCATAGCTGTTTCAGATACCAAAGCAGCCCAAGGGGAGGAAAGTAAGAAAAGAAATTCTTGTCTGGCTAGGCAGACTGTCGAGGAAAACGGTGCTCAACAGTAGTAATCTGTTTCACCACTAGAAAGGCAGAAAGTGTGGTCATGCATTCATTATCTTACTAATCAACAGAGCAGAAAGACACTCTCCTTGACAGTGTTCCTCTGATGATTATCTCATGACAGTTGCTAGGAATAGCTATGAAAGAAGAGAGAACAGCTTGCTTTGGCTACTTTAAGAGTGGACCTTAATTTTGAGAAATGACTGCAAGATCATTTTTATTTCCAGCATTATGGGTCATTATCCTTTTATTGCTTTTAGTGTTTTGTACATGAAGGAGTGAGAGAAGAACTTTTCTAAATAGGTGATTTGCAGCAATTTAACTAAACACTGACTATTGAACCACACTGGTACATTAAGTAAGCACCAGACGATAGAGCACACTTTATTACACAAAGTCTGCGACCTCTCTCCCCCACACCAAGCACTAGTCACTTTAATGCCATGCACAATGAATGTACAGCTATACTGCTTTCCCTACTATCTGTCTGTATTCATGTAGAATGGGATTATGCCATTGTTGGATTGGTCAGTTATGTGCTTGCTTGAACAAGTATTTAAAGAGATTGCATAGTGGTGTAGCAAATTATCCATCATGGCCTTTAAAGATCACAGGATTTATGATTAAAAGAGACATTAGACTACCTATTCCACCTCCATATTATGAAATAGAAGGAAACTGAACACAAAAGACGGGAAGTGGTGAAATTGTCTTGCCTGTGTTTCCACTAACTGTTAATTGTACAGGGTTAGGAAAATCAGATGAGAATATGTGCAAATAATTCACATTAAGTTTTATATAGAAGTATAAAAGGTCAAGGATCTGTGATTCTGTCAGACTGATTGCTTCCTCCATTGACATAGCAATTCCTCTATAGCTTAGGAGAAGGGTCTTCTTCAATTTCTGCAACTGAAAATATCATCCCCTGGTTTGTCCACCTTCTTGCCCAAAGATTCCAAAGGCAGTGAGGGTCTACAGCTGGGATTTGAACTTAGATGGAACTGAAGGTGCACCACAGAAATCTATAAGAAGCATTTTATTTAGATAGCTGGGCCTCTATCCCATGTCATCTTAAGTGTTTCACATCAAGAGCAGTCAAGTGTGAACCCTGTTCTTTACAGTTTCCAATCTTTTAATCACACACATGTATACAATTTCACACTATCTCGTCCCTCCGACTAATCAGGCTTGAAAATGGAAAACTAAGGGCATTAAATTTGAAGTTATAAAGGGATCTGTATGAGCAGGGAGAAGTGAAACAATGAGGCATTGGAATAGAAAATTCAAGCCATAGAGAAACATCCTTCCTTCTTTTCTTCCTATTTGCTGGTTCAGGAGCCCTTCCATTCCTAAGATGCTGTCTTATGATTTGAGTCAAATCAGAACTAATGTATAATGAAGCCTAGGTGGTGCAATATGCCTTAGGTAAATGCTTTATTTCCAGTTGTCTGGGCTTTGTAAGTAGATACCTTGGCATAAGTTGCTGATAAGAACCATTTACTTGTATGACTTTGGGCAAGTACCTTCAATTCTGAGAGCTTCAGTGTCCTCAATTACAAAATGAGTGAGCTGGGCAAAGTGATCTCTAAACTCCTTTTCAATGTTAATCCTATAAGCAAGAATTCTGGTCTGTCTGCTGCCAGAGTGATGCACAACTCATGATTCCTGGACTCAAAGCCTTGCCCTTGATCTGTTTCCTGATTCAGGGGAGTAATCACATTAGTAAAGACATTGAAATCTTTAAATAATGGTTTTTCACTAGAGAGTGACATTATTATAAGATGGAATCATTTTTGGACCCCACATAAAGGGATTTTATTATTTAACTTTATGAATTCAGTTAGAGAAACATCTATGAAATGCTAGCATATTAAGAATATACTAGTACTTTGCAAGGTTCTTAGGGACATAAAAAAGACAGAATGAGATATGGCCCCTGCCCTTATGAAACTTACAAGAGGATATAACCTACATTTTAATAATTTTCTTGGATCTATGATCTCATCAATATGGCTATCCTTCCCCTACCAAGAGAGATCACAACCCATTCATTTTTTTTATTCTATGTAAGCTTTGTCCATTTCCACCTACAACTTATCTACAGAAAAGGTCCACCATCAGTTATCCCTCATAGTGCTAAATATCCAGATCTTCTATCTCTTGGATAACATCCTTTAAAATGCCTCTTATTCACAATTCTTCTATATACACATTTGTATTAAATGCTGATTATGAGCCAGGCATTGGGGAATATAAGTACAAAGATTGAGATAAACCCTACTTATTCAGGAGTTTGCATTTTACTTGGAGAAAAAAAAAGTTTATACAGAAACATATACAGTATAAATAAAGTAAATAATAACAAATAATATGCAAAGTAGTTATAAGTAAGGTACTTTGGAAGGAGGCACTAACAGTTGGAAGAATGGGGAAAGAGGTGTATGTAGAAAAAGGTGTATCTTAAAAGAAGAAAGAGAGTCTATGAGGAAAATGTAAGGAGACAGCACACTGCAAACATGAAGTACAAAGGTACAACAATAAGAGATCATTCTGTGTTTCAAGAAAAGCGAAAAGGCCAAATTGGTTGGATCACAAAGTTCAGGTTGGAAGTAATGTATAAGTAGGCTGGAAAGGTAGGTCAAGGCAAGGTTATGAAGGTCTTTAAAAACCAGAGCCACGAGTCTACATTTGATCCTAGAGGTAACAGGAAGGTCCTGGAGCTTATTGAATAGAGGGTGACATGGAGAGCTATGCTAGTCACAACTACCATATAGCCCTCTTTTGTTCTTTGGATGATATTTGGCAATTTGATAAAACACAAAGCAACTCATAAGAAGTATATTAAGGAGTTTATAGGCAAAGTTCTATGTTATATTAGTGGTGGGAAAGCTCATAATTGACTGAAAAAATCTAGCAATCCTTCCTGCAGAAGGCAGATTATGAATTGGGTTTCAAATAACTTATGGTTAAGAATTCACAGAGTGAGAATGACCAGGGTAGTGAGGGGTGAGGAATGTATTCCAGAAACAGGTTAGTCCAAAGGTCCAAGGGATGATTAGACCAGTTTCGCTAGCAGAAAAGAAATGTGGAGTAGCAAGAAATGGGGCTGAAAGACTTATTATGAATGTAGAATAATGAATTGTAAAAGGTCTTGGATTATAGGCAAAGGACTCTGACCTGCATTTACTAAGCAATTAGGAAGTCATAGCAGAGTTCTTAGTAGAGAAGTGATGACCAGTTTTATTCATAAGAATCCAGTATAGTTGGTAACTTAAAAAGAGATTTTTCTTCCCCCCCCCCTCCCCTTTGGCAAATCCGTACTGACATGTGTCTGTTTTTAAAGAGCAATGCAAAAAAAAAAATTTATTTAGGGAGAGCTTAAGTTATTGCTATTGGAGTATTATTCACTCAGTTCTCTATTTAGCTGGCAGGTGATTGGAAAATTCTATCTCTTTCCTGTTATGTATGCCAGAAAACTGTCTACAGAGAGAAAATGAGAAGAAAGACTATTATTTGTAGACAGTATGCTACAGAAAATAAAGAAAGGGGCTACTGAGAAACATTGCAAGAATAGTAGGAATGGGCTAAAAGAGACCTCTCATTGTCACCCAACCCATCTTTATTCCCTAGAGTAGAAGCTGACCCAAGCTGTCAAAGACAGAGTAAACTGGTCTATGCATAAAGACTACTAGAACAAAAAGGAGGTTTCGGGGTAGGGAATTAATCCAATTTAATGAACAGATAGGCATTAATTAAGGACTTAATGCTTGGGTTAGTAGTAGAAATATAGGTATTACCTATGTTCCCTGAACTCTAGACTCTCATTGTCTAGCTGAAAAGATAATACACATAGGAAGTGACAAAAGAATAATTTAAGTCAGTATCCAAGCAAATATGACCTTGTGTGGCACATGTTATAATTTTGAGAAGGGAAGAAATGGTGAATGAGTACTTCTGAGGAAAAGTTTCAATATTCCCCAATCTCCTACAGAAAATATCCAAGGTCAGCACCCTAATTGTTCCCTCTACTATTTAAAGGATTCTATCAGTGTGGGTACTCTCACTATCAATACAATTCATGAATCCTCTATGGATGGTTTCCATAATGTTCTGTAGCTAAAAATATTCATTCCATGGTATTCAATCTTATGGTGAGAAGTCCCATTTATTTGGACTTATCCTCTGTCCCTCACCAGGCACCTACATATAGTCTTCCCTTCTAAAAAGAACATGGCAAAACCTGTGGTCTACTGAATTTAGGATCACATTCATTCTATCATGAGACAAAGAAGTATGACTTTAGAAGAGAGGCTTCCCAATTACTAACTTCTAAATGCCTCTTTTACAGGATGGAGAAAGGTGTGCCCAATGTGACAGCAGCTACAGGCTTTAGAGCCAAGCATGGGGCTAACCCTCCCATCATGATGGATGGCCCAGAACAAAGACGGAGCTATGCAAAATAATAGCCTAGAAAAGCATTTTTAACAAAAGTAACCATTGCCATTTGGGGAGGATGAATTCCTACTCCATAGGGAGTAGAAATGCTAGTCTCAGTACCCTTCTCATATGCTCTGTAGTCCTATTCTTCTCACTGTTCAATTGCATAACTGGAAAAGATGGGTAGAATACCTTGGACTACTTAAGAGGCTAATAGGACATAAATGCTTGTTGGACCATGAAGAAGCCTGTGAAGTAACTCTACAAGAAACTCGAGAACTCTCTAAGAAAGGGGACAGAGTTCTACTAACCAGTGTATCCTTGCCTTTCTCTGCCCCACCTTTTTTCACCTAAACAACACAATCTGCTCATCAACCCAGAATCACATTTTTCTGCTGTCTTCTGTGGAGGTTATCCCAACCCTGCATGGGCATGTTTATGACAGTGTTGGAGGGGCACAGCTGCACTAACCCAGGATTAGATAACCTGGGTCCAGGCTTTCTTTCACCATAAGATAACTGTGTCACCTTGGGCAAGCCACTCTCTCTGTCTTTACTCAGGTGTTACGATATGAGGATATTACTAACCTACCTACTTTCCACTTTCACAGCAAAGGTAACTAAGCAATGAGATAACGGCGCAAACAATTTGAAAAAATTGATTTAAATTTATTTAAAGAAAGGCTAAACTAATGTGTTAATGTTCAATTATTTTTTAAATTTAATTAATTTAGTTTAATTGAACTGCATACCCCTTTTATTAGGGGAAGTGTTGACAGATATCATGGGGTCACAGATGTAAAACTAGAAGGGACCTTAGGTCCTCTCTAATCTAATCCTCTCATTTTACAGAGGAGGGAAATGAGGCCCAAGGAAAGGAAGTCACTTTCCTAATGTCACACATATTCTAAGAGGATAAGCTGGGATTTCAAGACCTATGATCTTTCCATTTCATTACAATGTTTTCTAGGAGTCTGATATTTATAGGTTGCATTCTGATCCTAGGCTAGTCTTATGCAGCATGGTAGCTTTTTGGAACCAAGCATGTTTCTTTAAAATGTATTTGCCCAGTTGAGATTTTTTTTTCCACATGTACAATCTTTTTTCTTTTCTCAAAGAGAAAATAATGGTGGAAAATTATTTGCTTCTTGGGTGATACATTCTTCTTAAATTTGAGCTGGAAAATGACTGAGATACTTTTCTCTTATAAGTGGAAAATAGGGAATACAAATCTTCATTTAGTTGAGAAAAAAATGTTGATCACAAAATAAAATGCTATCCTTCAGATATTAAGGGATGTTGCTGATTCATATTACTCACAGAGCATAGCTTTATTTTTCTTTCAGCAGAGATACACTGTCTCTTCCCAGGGTCCTCTGTAATAATAAAGGTAGTATTACATGCAAAATAATGGTATAATCAGTAGCATTTGCATAGAATTTAAGGTTTGCAAATTGCTTTACAAATATTATCTCATTTGATCTTCATAACAATCCTGAGAGGAAGGTACTATTATCACCTTATTTTTAAGTATGAGGAAATGGAGGCATATAGAAGTGAAGTGACTTGACCAAGGTCATAGAGATATAAATGGCTGAGGCAGAATTCGAACTCAGGTCCTCCTGACTTCAGGTCGAGCACTTTATTGACTGTACCACTTAGTTGCCTCTAGACCCTTTAATAAACATATTTAGCTTATTAGCCAGAGTTTCCCACATGCTACAGAATTGGGAGTCTTACAAATGAGCATGGATAGTAGATTAAATTGTGTCACACAGATAAACAATAATGGAAAAAATTAATAAAAAATCAATGTCAACCAAAATCCTAGAGTTTGTTGGTTAGATAAGGAATTTATTGATGTGACTGAAAATGTTGACAAAGATGAAAAATGTAGTAGGCAGCTTGGCATGCTGGAGAATGGACAATAAGTTAGAAGACCTAGGCTCTAGACCTAGCTCACCTACTAATTATCTTTGTGACCTTGGATAAATCACTGAACATTTCTAGGTCTTACTTTACTTGTGTGAAAACAATCAAGTCTGATTATGTGATCTCAGTACCCTTTCCAGATCTTAAATTCTATGATTCTAATTTAACTTTAACATATACAGAAAAATGTGGAACAGCTGGAAGTTAACTTTTAAACTTTCTATACCATTTTATCAAGTTCTAAGGCAAAAGGAATTGGTACTGCATATGTCGCTTTTTTTTCTTTCAAGCAGCAGCTGCTTCAATATTTTCAGAAAGCATAGGCTATTTTTGGATGAGAAGGACAATTTTTGTGGAGAATTTTTAATTTGCATTTTTGAGCTATTACAGAAAAATGATGTGCATTGGGAATTGGAAATGTTAATGATATACTGGACATGGAGAGAGAGAAATGAGGCATGAATAATTTTTCATAAAAATGTGATTCCCTTGGCTGACTTTTGACTCTTGTTTTTCTTTTAAAGGTGTTACATTGATAGCTTTTGTTTTCATATCACAATCATTTCAATATGTGGCATCCCTTGTACCCAAGAAGTGGTTCCCTTGTGACAGAGGAACAGTTAAGCAAAAACCAATACAATAACTGTTTCAGCAGCAAATACTTCAAAAATCCACACCTGCCATTTCCTACATTTCTGCTGAAAAGAGGAAAGTATATTTCAGCATCTGTTCTCAGGAGGCAAGACTGGCAAGACAACCATTTGGCGTTTGACTTTGCTGCAGTGTTCTTGTCCTTTTAATTGTAATTATGTTACTTTTCTCAGCTGCTTTTTTGGGGGGGCGGGGGGAGAGGGATAACTAAAGTCAATGACTTTCTCAGAAAGCATTGTTCTTAATCAAATGGATATATATCACTTTGATAATGTCATTAAAGATAATAAGCAATGAAATTTACACCCAGGGAGACATTATATGTTAATAAGCAAATTAAGAGGTCACTGATCATGAAATTGAAACTTGAGTTAATGCTAAGAGTGATTAAGTAGTATCTGTCTTCATATCTTAGATTGTTACTTAAATATAAAATGTGCATCCAAAGTAAGACATACTATGGGTTATATACACAATCCTTCAGTTAGACTTAAAATAATTTAATAACTGCTATGGAAATTTACAGACTTCATGTGAGCCACTAGAGGACAGTATTTCACAAAATGTGGTAAACACTGTTAAGGCTGGTGAAGGAAAAACAAAATCCACCAAACTATTAGGGGACTATGGTTCCGAATTTGTCAATGTCAATAAAGAAGCAGCACGTTTTGAAAATTGTATTGTATTTCCTGCGTTTTGGGTATTTTAAGAAAAATATTTCATAGACTAATCAGGATACCTAGACTCTAGATGTGACTTTGAAACTAACCAGTTTTGTGATCTAACAGAAATCTTTAAAATATTTTGTTCTTGTGTTTTCTTATTGCAATATAAGAATATTGGTTCAGATGAGCTCCAACAACCTATAAATCTAAGATTCTATTATTTTAAAATGAACTAGATTAAAAATCCTCTGACCACTGAATATTCCTTAACATCTTTCCAAATTTACTTAATATTATTCCCTTTTATTCCAGTTAAACTGGCCAACTAGTTGCTCCCTAAACTTGACACACCATCTTCCCATCTGCAGGCCTTTTCGTGGCAGATGTTATGCATACTCCCTGCCTCACATCTGCCTTTTAAACCCTCTAGCTTTATTTGAGAGCTTGGGTGCTACCTCCTTTTCGAGCTAAACTTTCTTCCTCTATGCGCTATGCATCCAGTCTCCTGTCCCTCAAAAGAATGTAAGATGCTTGGAGTCAGGAATTGTTCTATGTCTCTGCATAGGTACTTTTCACTCCCCCCGGCCCCTTGACTTTTTAGCTACCTTTGTGTGCTGGTTTCCATCATTAGAATTTAAGCTTCTTTCGCGAAGAGACTGTCTTTCTTTTTGCCTGTAATTGAATTCCTAGAGCTTAGCAGAGGGTTTGGAACATTAATAAATGCTTGTTGCCTTCCCTTTTTCATTTTTGTCTTGGTATTTCTATTGCCTAGCACAGCACTGCACGTGGTAACCAATTAAATGCTTGTATGATTGAAATGAATGATTATGTTCCCTAGTTGTCATTATCACCTGATCCTTCCTTGTACCATCTGAGTGATTTGATTTGGCTCCAATACTAGGTGGATAGATAAGTGACAAAGTGGATAGAGTACCAGGACTTGACTCAGAAAGATTCATCTTCCTAAGTTCAAATTCAGTTTCAGACACTCATTAGTTGTATGACCCTGGGCAAGTCACTTAACAATATGTGCCTCAGTTTCCTCATCTGTAAAATGAGCTGGAGAAGGAAACAGCAAACCACTCCAGTATCTTTGCCAAGAAATCCCCAAATGAGGTCATGAAGGGTTGGACATAACTGAAAAATGACTAAACAACAACATCAGTCTCAGATTCTAAGAAAACAAAAGTTGTGCCTTATTTCCTATCTCTGGACTTTAGGTTGACCTCCTTCAAAATGAGAAGCAGCATGAAATAGTGTGGAAAGCACTGAATATGGGGCCAGAGAACCTACATTTGAATTGTAATTCAAGAGTTTAGGTTCTATGTGACCCTGAAGAAGTCACTTCCTCTCTTGGCCGCATGTCCCTCCTGTATAAAATGAAGTCAATGGAAATAGGAAATCAAGGACAATGAAGTTCTCCACAAAACATGAAATCAGAACTTCAATGGAGGGGAAAAGAATCTGAAGTGGGAGAAGGGCAATTTGACTCACTTTAGGAGTTCTGAGAGTGGGAATGTTATATAGATATGATGGAATGAAAAGGACATGAGTATACTTGAAGCTAAGCAAACAAATTTGAGGCTCTTTCTAGAGGAAGCCGGTTGTTTGAAGAGATGCTGTTCTCCAAGGAATGATAAAGAAGAACCATAGAATCTATCAAGTGAGCAATCATTAAATAAGGGGTAAAAGAAGAGAACTGGTAGTTGCTGACTTGCTGAAGAATACTACTGAATAAAGGAAAGAAAGGAAAGGAAGAGCCTTGTATCTTACAAATATAATCAAAGGAGTTTTAAAAGAAAAAGGAAGATGGAGGGTGAAAGCTGCCTAAGCATATTCAATAATTTAAACTGAGAATATATAGTAGTTGAGACACCTGGGAGCTCACAGGAGACAAAATGCAAGCAAAGAGATAATAAAATCCAGTTTTGAATGTCTGTACACAAATGTAATAAGCAAGAAGAATAAAAGATTCTAAAATAAGGAAGTAAAACTAAACTGACCTCACAGGTATCACTGCAACTTGGTAGAATTAAACCCATGATTGGGATGTGATTGTATGGGATTTACCTTATTTAAAAGAAAAATAGATAGGATAGATGAAAGCAGATGAGATGAAGAAGTATCCATGTATATCATGAAGGTATATTTATGGGTGATAATCCAGGAATTAGATAGGGAAAAGAAGGAAGCATATATTTGGATGAAGATCATTGGAGAGAGAAAAAGAAATAATTTAGGTATCAAGGTATTATAGACTACTTGAAAATAAAAGAGGAAATGAGATGAGTTCAGGAAAGAAATTACAATCTTGGGCATAGAGATATGTTATGATAATGAAGGGAGAAAGTAATTATTCAGATAACCTGCTGGTTAGTCAGTCAGTTAATAAACATTTAACAAAGGCCTCCTACAGACCAGTCACCATGCTAAGTACTTGGGATCCAAAAGAAGGCAAAAAAAAAATCTCTGACTTCAAGGAGCTCACAATGTAGTAAGGGAGAGAACAAGAAAACAAAATGCATAAATAAGCTGCGTACAGGATAAATTGGCAATAATTTAAAAAGAGGAAGCACTAATTTTTTTTTTTACTTGGAAAGTAGGTTGTTTTTTTTGTCTCATCCTAAACCTAGTTTAATTCCTTTTTTAAATTGTAGGGCCAGTTCCTAAATTCTCTAACTTAGAGAATTCTGGAAGTGGCAGAAACATTAAAGAACATGTTGTTCAACCTTGTCATTTTTTAAAAATTAAGTTTTGTTTACTTGTAGTTTGTATCATTCATTTCCACAAGGTTTTGAGTTACAAATTTTCTCCCCATCTTTCCCCTACCCACCACCCCAAAACAGTGATCTCACTGCATATCCCTTCCCCCAACCTGCTCTCTCCTATATCCTCCCCCATCACCCCTCTGACTTTCCA
>CM053581.1:513081478-513095450 GCA_028627135.1 Pseudochirops cupreus | reverse complement strand
GGGGAAGAGCAGGAAGGTGAAAGGGAATGGGTCAACCTTACTCCCATTGAATTTGGCTTAAGGAGGGAATAACATACACATTCAATTGGGTATCTTCCCCTACAGGAAAGCAGGGGGTAAGAGGATAAGAGGGGGGATAACAGAAGGGAGGGCAGATTGGGGGAGAGAGTAGCTAAAAACACTTTTGAAAAGGGACAGGATCAAAGTAGAAAATAGAGTAAGTGGGGAGTGGGATAGGATGGAGGGAAATATAGTTAGTCTTTCACAATACAACTACTATGGAAATGTTTTACATAACTACACATGTACAACCTATATTGAATTGCTTGTCTTCCTAGTGGGGGTGGGTGAGGAGGGAAGAAGAAAAAGACTCTGGAACTCAAAGTTTCAAAAACAAATGTTAAAAAAAAAATCTTCAGTCCTTAAAAAAAATTCAGAACATTTATCTATCTTTAGGACTAAAATATTGCTTCTATCCTAATTGTTTTTCAAATATTACTTACAAAGGCTTAACACTCACATCCATAGTGCTCCCTCCCCACCCCCACCTCCTACTATTCTTATATATCACCTAAGCCTGATGACTTGAAGACACTGGAGGTAGCAAATGAAAAAAAAGTAAATAAATGAACTACTTAACTGAATCTTCTAAAAGTCTGGGCTTCTTTCTGTTTAGGCTGTGGGCTCCTTGACTGTTTTCTAACTTTCTCTGAATCTTTAGCACATGACAAAGAAATAGACACATACAGCAAGTTCCTAATAAATGTAAGTTTACCATATAACTATAAATAGCAAGGTGACCAAAACTGTTTGGGTTTTTTTTTCCCCAAAGCTGCTTTGTCTTAGAGAATATCAAAGCTTGAAGGGGCCTTCCCTTCATTTGGAAGATAAGGAACCTGAAACCCAGAGAGCTTAAGGAAGTTTTCCAAAGTAATACAATATGATTAGTGGCCAAGCAAGGCCTGGAACTCTTATCTCCTGGGGTCAGGAAGGTCCTTGATAAATGCTATTTGAAAGTAAGGAAGATATCTAGGGCTCAGACTCAGGAGCAAGGATGGGTATCATTACCACAGTCACCAACCAAGCAGTTGTTTGTTTATTCATCCAAAGAGGCCTTCACGTGTTTATTGAAGGAACATTAAGTGGTTAGGAAGGGGCAGTAAGGGGTTGTGTGGGTTGTGGTCTAGAACAGCAGTTCTCAACCTGTGAGTCGCAACCCCTTTGGGGGTCAAACGATCCTTTCACAGGGGTCACAGGGGTCACCTAAGACCATTGGAAAACACACATTTCCAATGGTCTTAGGAACCAAGAGACCGCTCCTCTATCTGTCTCCAGGCAGGTCTGCCCACATGCAGATACAACCACATGCAAATATTAAAGGGTCTCAGCATTAGGAAGGTTGAGAACCACTGGTCTAGAAGGTAAAAAGTTACCAACATTTGGTTTAGAGGTCTAGAATTTTTGATTACTTTTATTCCTATCTTTGATTTCCTTATATTGGGAGTACAGAATTTAAGTCACCCTAATTTAATACCCTAAAAAGCAATCAGAAAGATTTAGGTAGCTAGGTAGTATAGTGGCCAGAGTCCCCAACTTAGAGTCAGGAAGCCCAGAATTCAATTCCTCCTTCAGGTACTTAAAAGCTGGATGACTTTGGGCAAATCAGTCACTTAACCTCTCTGAGTCTAGGTTCCTTCATCTGTACAATGGGATTATTAATAGCACCTGCTTTACAAGGTTATTGTGAGGAATATACATACACAGATACATATGCACATAAGTATATGTATATATTATAACATAATATAGCTTAAAGCACTATATTCATTAAGTTGTCCAAGATGCATATTATCTGTGCAAGTTTGAGCAAGTTACTTGAAAAGGTCCTTGAGCATGGTTGCAGGCTAGGATTTATTACATACGATGTGAACATATATAGAGAACGTCCACTAGAGGGATTTTCCCAGAACAACGAGATCCTGGGTCTGATCAAAACAAATTCAATCACAAATGATTCAACTACAAAAACATAAAATGCTTTTTATAGATGTAAAACCATGAAGCACAATTCATCTTTAAAAAATTCTTAACCCCTCCTCATCCTCTTACTTCAGTTCTATATACTAAGCATCTAAACTTGATGGAGGAGTCATGGAAATGTCACGTTTAGGATAGAAGGAAGCCTCTTTGCCTTTCTTAAACTAGAAGGTCCATTAAGTACTGCTCTACCAGGTGAGGAAAAAAAAATATTTCTTTTTAGGGTATCAGAATCCAAGAACTAGGAATAATGGGACAAGAAAGGGAAGAAAAGCCAGAAAGAAGTTTTGGGAGTTTTCAGTTAAAACTTCTTCAATTCCCAAACCAGAGGGTCCTTGTCCAAGAAGCCACCAATTCTGAAACAGTGTTTTAAATATCCTGAAAAACAGGATCTGAGTCTAATAAAGAACGGCTTTTAATAGCTTGAAAAAGATCTTTGGAAAGTGCTATGGTGCTAATTAATTGTTTCTAGTGTCCATCAACCAGATCAGAAAATTAGCAGACTCTTTGTGTTGACACTTTTGTTCACAACCTAATTCTTTGTTTATTTAACTTTACTCATTGGGGTGCTTAGCATATCAAACGACTGCTGTGAAACCAGCAATCAGGACAGCAGAGTAAATAAAAGCACAATTCATAACTTCCTTAGGCTTATTAGCTGCCCGTTTTGATTGTGCTATGGCCCTTAATGAAGACAGATTCCATCAGTTTTAAATATATGAACAACCTCATTGAGACAAGGATAAACAGGACAAAAGTAACAACTGGAAACCTGACACTTTTATAGCTCTTTTAAAATGTGTGAAGGCTTTACATTCATCATCTCAATTGACTTACAATATAGTTCTATGAGACGGGGATGACAGCAAGTCTCACTTTACAGAAAAGAAAACTGAGATTCAGAGAAGTCTCTTTCTCTCTCTCTCTCTCTCTCTCTCTCTCTGTCTCTGTGTCTCTCTCTCTCTCTCTCTCTCTCTCTCTCTCTCTCTCACACACACACACACACACACACACACACACACACACACGCACACACACACACAAGTAACAAGGGCTAAGGAGAGGTTTTGAACCCAAGTGTTTCTGACTTGGTATAATACTCTTTCCACCATGAAATGCTAAAATTTGCAGGTACCTATAATTGTCTAATTTGCTAATTTTAATTGTCATAAATCACCCAATTAATAATAGTATAGAGGTACACATTCTAAGAATAAGGCTGCAGGTTATTAAGTTATAGGAATTATAACTTAAAGATTTTGTTTAATCCAAAATACTAATTTATTTTTATTCAATTTTCTTTTTTTTTAAACAGATATTCCACAGTGATTTAGACACCAAAGCTCAGAAAGCCTAAATAATGTGCTCAAGGCCACACACCTGGAAAGCAGCAGAATGAAAATTGGAACCCAAATCTTCCAACTCTAAATCCTGTAGATTTTTCACAAAACCAGCCCATCTTGGTCAAAATCTTTTTCTGTCCTCTTGGGATATCGTTATTCTGTTTTCTGTAAAGTGGGGGTAATAGTAGCACCTATGTCATTGGGTTGTTTTAGGGATCAAATATGATAATATACTTTAAACATTCTGCAAACCTTAAATATACTCAAAACATTTTACAAACCTTAAAGCATTAGCTAAAGTATTAGTAGAAGCTTGCTGAAGGGGGGAAAAAAATCTGGGAAAACATGAGAGAATCTTGTAGTCACATAACAATCAACTTTGGGACCAGGGTTACATCAACAATGATTCAACCATTCTTTAGGAGGAAAAATGGATTCTTACTGCATATCCCTTTAAATGTGTTAGGTGCAGGTCTGCTAGCCTTTCCTAGAAGAGTCAGAGGCAAGAAAGTACCCAATCTGGAATGTAGGAAAGAGAGTTGACGATGATGATGAGGAGGAGGATGAGGATGAGGATGATAATGGCTAACATTCATATGGCATCTGCTGGGCCACAAGCATCATGCTAAATACTTCTACAAATATTATCTTATTAGATTCTCACAGCACATCTGGGAAGTAAGTGCTATTATTGCTCCCATTTTATAGTCAAGGAAACTGAGACAGTTTAACTTGCAGAGTCACACAGTTAGTAAGTATTTAAGTGCAGATTTATACTCAAATCTTCCTAACTCAGGATTCTGGGGTGTTAGTCTCTAACAAAAAGAAAGATCAAGTTGAAGAGTTAGCAAGTCCTCTTATTCTCAAGAACTCTGGGAAAGCATCCATTAAAAATATGGAGTTTATAAGAACTTAAGGATGACAGAGGCAAGAATTTGAGATGAAGCAGGCAATATGGTACATTGGAAAGAGCACTGGTCAGAGACCCTGGGTTCAAGTCCTGTCTCTGCTTTCTCTGTGACTTTGGACAAGTTATGGAGCTTCTCTGGCCCTCAGTGTCTTTATCCACAAAAAGCAACAGTCAGAATTAGATAAACAGTAAGTAGGTTTTCAGCTCTAAATATATATAGGAGAGTAACTTAATTTTTTAAAAATAATATTACATTTTTCTCCCAGTTACATGTCAAGAAATTTTTTAGCACTTATTTTTACAAGATTTTGAGTTCCAAATTTTTCTCTGCCTCCTTTTCTAAAAATGGTACGCAGTTTGATACAGTTTATACATGCACTATCAACTAAAAGTATTTCCACATTAGTCATAGTTGTGAAAGGAGAAATAGATCAAAAGGGAAAAAAAAAACCACAAGAAAAAATAAAGTAAGTGAAAAAAATATGCTTTGATCTGCATTCAAAGTCTATTAGTTCTTTATCTGGATATGGATAACATTTTCCTTTGTGAATCCTTTGTATTTGATTCAGGTCATTGTGTTCTGAGAAGAGCTGAGTCACACCTAGTTGATCATCATACAATGTTGCTGTTACTGTGCACAATGTTTTCCTGGTTCTGCCCATTTCACTTTGCAACAGTTCTTTCAAATCTTTCCAATTTTTTATGAAATCTTCCTGTTCATCATTTCTTATTGCACAACCCTATTCCATTATATCCATATACTACAGCTTGTTTAGCCATTCCCCAACTGATGTGGAGCCCCTCAGTCTCTAATATTTTGCCACCACTAAAAGGGCTGCTATAAATATTATTGCACATGTAGGTGCAATTTTTTAAATGATTTTTTTATGATTTCTTTGGGATACAGACCTAGTAATGGCATTATTGGACTAAAATGTATGTAGAGTTTCTTTTTTTTTTAAAGTAATTATCAATCCATATTTATTGAGTGTCTACAAGTCTTAATCATAACTGCAATTATGAAAGGGAGAAGGATCTGGAACATAGAAAATCGGCCCACAATCTAAATGAGACAGGCCTTTGAGGTATATGGTAGTAAAGTCTAATTGGAAAAAAACAAAACAAAACAGATGTCATCAGACTTTAATACAAAGCATTTATATTAATTGCCTACTATGCAAAAGATGCTGTTCTTGGTACTGAACATGTGACCAACCTCCCCCGCTCCAAAAAAAACCAAGTTTCCCCTTTGTTAATTGAGCTCACATGATACTAGCGGGCATGAGAAGGAGCTACAAAACTGACAGACTGGATGGTACAAGAAAACAATGGCAGCATGGGAGAGAAACAAAATATTTAATACAAAGTGTTTGAGTAAAAAGAGAATTCATTCAATTGGATGCATCAGGAATGGTCATATAGGGGAACATAACTGAGTCTTGAAGGAAAAGAAGTTTTTTTCAGTTCCAACATTCCATGGTGGTTGTTTGTTGCCATGCAGAAGTAGACCTCACTCTCACTCCTTTATGCCCCCTTCAGTTATCACCAGCATGCATTCTTGACTCTCCATTTTGACTCTGAAACCAGTTCATCTAAGCTCATGGCTGGAGACTCTTGCAGGAAGAGTTTCATTGCATTTTAGGCATAGTTTCAAATTGTGCTCTATAATGGATAGATGAACTCACAGCTCCACCAACAGTGTATCAGTGTCCCAATTTTCCCACAAACTCTCCAACATTTATCATTTTCATTTTATGCCATATTAGCCAATGTGATAAATGTGAGGGGGTACCTCAAAATTGTTTCAATTTTGCATTTCTCTTATCAAAAATGATTTAGAGGGTGGAGCCAAAATGGTGGAATAGAAGCACAAACTTGGCATGGGCTCCAGCTCCAAACAATTCCAATACCTCTAAAAAAAATGACACTAAACAAATTTTAAAGCTACAGAACCCACAAAGGGACAGAGAGAAACAAATCTTCCACTGAAGACAGCCGGCAGGCCAACAGGAAAGGTCTATCACAGCATGTGGGGAGCGAGTACAGTCCCATAGGAGCTACAGGTTTCTGGCCCCAAGGAGGCCCCAACCAGCAGCAGCCAGAGCAGACTTCAGGAGAGTGAATAACCAGCAGCTTTGGTGGCTTCCAGACTTCTCAACTCATAAACACCAAACACAAAGTAAAAGGTGTGGAACTTTGTTGGAATGGGGGTGAATAGAAGATCACAGTCTGCCTGCTGCCCCCAGGGTGAGAAGTAGGTGGAGGTTCATTGGCTGCACTTCGTGGCTTCGCCTCATGGCTGCCTCAGGAGCTCCTGGCCCACAGATTGTAGGGGGACTAGGTGAACATTCAGAGGGTAATTCCTCTTGCTTTAACCTGTTTGTATCTGTATCGCAGTCTTGGGTGGAGATCCTGGGGTGTGTGACCAGTAGGCCAGAGCTCATGGGGGCTGTAGAGATGAAACCCTCCTAACAGCTCCAGAAGCTGTGAAAACCACAGCAATTTGGGACAAAGGTTTCTCTATTCTGGAAGCAAAGTTCTATCTTGGCAAAAAGCTCAAGGGTCAAGTAATTGGCTGACAATATGAGCAAGCACAGGAAGTACAAACAGATGATGTAATCCTTTTTGGAGGACAAAGGAACAAGACATGGAGTGGAAAGAAGACAGTGAAGTCAGAACTCCTGCATCAAAAGTCTCCAAGAAAAATATGAATTGGTTATAGGCCATGGAGGAGCTCATGAAGGATTTTGAAAATCAAGTAAGAGAAGAAGGGGAAAAATTGGAAAGAGAAATGAGAATGATGCAGGAAAATCATGAAAAGCAAGTCAATAGTCTGCTAAAGGAGACCCAAAATACACTGAGGAAAATAACACCTTAAAAAATAGACTAACGCAAATGACAAAAGAAGCCCAAAAAGCCAATGAAGAGAAGAAAGCCTTAAAAGGTTGAATTTGCCAGACGGAAAAGGGATTTCAAAAATTCACTGAAGAGAATAACTCATTCAAAATTATACTGGAGCAATTGGAAGCTAATGACTTTATGAGAAATCAAGATACTATAAAACAGAACCAAACAAATGAAAAAAATAGAAGGCAATATGAAATATCTCATTGGAAAAACCACTGACCTGGAAAATAGATCCAGGAGAGAGAATTTAAAAATTATTGGACTACCTGAAAGCCATGATCAAAAAAAGAGCCTCAATACCATCTTTCATGAAATTATCAAGCAAAATTGCCCTGATATTCTAAAACCAGAGGGCAAAATAAAAATTGAAAGAATTCACCAATCACCTCTTGAAAAAGATCCCCAAAAGAAAACTCCTAGAAATATTACAGTGAAATTCCAAAGTTCCCACGTCGAGGAGAAAATATTGCAAGCAGTCAGGAAGAAACAATTTGAGTATTGCGGAAACACAATCAGGATAACATAAGACCTAGCAGCTTCTATGTTAAGGGGTCAAAGGGCTTGGAATATGATATTCCAGAGGCCAAAGGAGCTAGGACTAAAACCATGAATCACCTATCCAGCAAAACTGAGCGTAATACTTCAGAGGAAAATATGGTCATTCAATGAAATAGAGGATTTTCCAGCATTCTTGATGAAAAAACAAGAGCTGAACAGAAAATATGATTTTCAAATACAAGACACAAGAGAAGCATGAGAAGGCAAACAGGAAAATGAAATCATAAGGAACTTATTAAAGTAGAACTATTCACATTCCTACATGAAAATATAATAATTGAACTCATAAGCCTTTTCTCAGTATGAGGATAGTTGAAGGGAATTTATATGTATATATGTATACATATATATGTATGTTTAGGAGAGTGTATGTGTGTGTACATATATATATATGTATATACATGTATATATATATATGTGAGTGTGTGCATATGTATGTTCATGTATACATAGGCAGAGGGCACAAGATGAGCTGAATATGAAAGGATGATATCTAAAAAATAAAATTAAGAGGTAAGAGAGGAATATATTGGGACAAGGAGAAAGGAAGAGATAGAATAGGGTAAATTATCTCATATAAAAGAGGCAAGAGAAAGCTGTTAAAATGGAGGGGAAGAGCAGTTAGGTGAAAGGGAATGGAACAACCTTATTCTCATTGAATCTGGCTTAAGAAGGGAATAACATACACATTCAATTGGGTATCTTACTCTACAAGAAAATAGGGGGGTAAGGGATAAGAGCGGGGATGATAAAAGGGAGGGCAGATTGTGGGAGAGTGTAGTTAGAAGCAAACCTTTTTGACAAGGGATAGGGTCAAAGGAGGAAATAGAATAAGTGGGGGTGGGATAGGATGGAGGGAAATATAGTTAGTCTTTCACAATACAACAATTATGGAAATGATTTGGGTAACTACACATGTACAACCTATACTGAATTGCTTATCTTCCCGGTGGGGGTGGATGAGGAGGGAAGAAGCGAAAAAATCTGAAACTCTAAGTTTTAAAAACAAATGTTTAAAAAGAAATTTGTTTTGTTTTATTATTTTTTTTTATATGTGACTGGGAAATAAAATATACAGGCACTGGGGAATAGAAATCCATTTTGCCCTACTAGAAAGTTAGGGGTGGGGATCATGCAGGAAGATATAAAGGAGAACAGATTGGGGGAAGGGGTATTCAATATGCTAGCTCTTTTGGGATGGGGGATAGGGGAAAGATGGGCAGAAAAAATTGTAAATCAAAATTTTGTGGAAATGAATGTTGAAAACTAAAAACAAATAAATATATACATATATATATGTATATATATATATACATATTTTTTTTTTTTGCTTTTTTGGAGGGGGAAGGTGGGGCAATCGCGGTTAAGTGACTGGCCTAAAGTCACACAGCTAGTTTTTGTGTTAAGTGTCTGAGCTCAAATTTGAACTCAGGTCCTCCTGACTCCAGGGCCGGTGCTCTATTCACTGTGCCAACTAGCCCCAATAAATATTTTTAAAAATTGATTTAGAGTACTTTTTCATATGCCCATAGATAAGTTTTATTTCTTCATGTGAAAATTGCCAGTTCATAACCTTTTACCATTTATCAAATAACGAATGATTTGTATTCTTATAAATTTGACTTGGTTGATATATTTGAGAAATGAGACCTTTTTTAGAGACTTGCTATAAATATTGCTTACCAGCTTTCTGCTTTCCTTCTAATCTTTGACGTACAAACTTTTTTTTTTTTGCTTTTTGGAGAGGGGAAGATAGGGCAGTTGGGATTAAGTGACTTACCCAAGGTCACATGGCTAGTTTTGTGTTAAGTATCTGAGGCCAGATTTGAACTCAGGTCCTCCTGACTCCAGGGCTGGTGCACTATTTACTGTGCCACCTAGCCACCCCTGTTTGTACAAACTTTTAAAAAAATTTAACATAACAAATAGTTTAATTTAATATAATAAAAATTATCTATTTTACATTTTACATCTTGTTTGGTCATGAATTCTTTCCCTCCCCACAGTTCTGACAGACAGTCTACTCCTTGTTTCTCTATTACGCTAAAGTGTTATCCTTTTTGTCTAAATCACACACCAATTTTGACCCTATCTTGGGACATGATGTGAGATGCTGGTCTATACCTAGTTTGTGTCCTATAATTTTCCAGTTTTCCCAGAAGTTTCTGCCAAATAGTGAGTTCTTATCCCCAAAGCTGGAGTCTTTGAATTTATCAAACACGACGTTACTACGATCATTGCCTACTTACTGTATCCTGTGTACCTAATCTATTCCCCTGATTTGCCACTTTATTTCTTAGCCAGTACCAGACAGTTTTGATGATTACTGCTTTATAATACAGTCTGAGTTCTGGTGTTACTAGGCCATCTTCCTCTGTATTTTTTTTTGCATTAGTTCCCTTGATATTCTTGACCTTCTGTTCTTCCAGATGAATTTTGTTCTTATTTTTTCTAGCTCTATAAAATATTTTTTTGGTATTTTTGATTGGTTTGGCACTGAAGTAAATTAGCTTAGGCAGAATGGTCATTCTTACTATATTGCCTTGGCTTACCCATGAGCAACTGATATTTTTCCAATTGTTTAGATCGGTCTTTATTTGTGTGAAAAGTGATTATGTTCATATAGTTCCTGAGTTTGTCTTGGCAGGTAAGACTTAAGTATTTTACATTGTTTACAGCTATTGTAAATGGAATTTCTCTTTCTATCTCTTGCTCCTGGGCATTATTGGTCACTTAAAGAAATGCTAATTATTTAAGTGGGTTTATCTTACATCCTGCAACTTTGGTGAAGTTGCCAATTATTTCAAATAACTTTTTAGGTAATGTTCTAGGGTTCTCTAAGTATACCATCATATCATCTGCAAAGAGGGATAGTGTTGTTTCTCCAGTCCCTAGACTAATTCCTTCAATTTCTTTTTTCTTCTCTTAATGCTATAGCTAACATTTCTTGGATAATATTAGATGATAGTGGCAATAATAGGCATACTTGCTTCACCCCTGATCTTACTGGGAAGGCTTCTAGCTTATCCCCATTACATATGATGCTTGATGATGTTTTAGATAGATACTGCTTTTAAGGAACACTTTCTTTTCTTCCTATGCTTTCTAGAATTGTTAATAGGAAAAGATGCTGTTATTTTGTCAAAAGTTTTTTCAGCATTCATTGAGATAATCACATGATTTCTTTTGGTTTTGTTATTGATATGGTAAGTTATGTTGATAGTTTTCCTAATATTGAGCCAGCCCTGCATTCCTGGTATAAATCCCACCTGATCATAGTGTATAATCCTTGTGCTATATAGCTGTAATCTTTTTGCTAGTATTTCATTCAATTTTTTTTTTTGCATCAATTTTCATTAGGGAATTTGGTATATTATTTTCTTTCTCTGTTTTAGCTCTTCTTGGTTTAGGTATCAGCACTATATTTGTGCCATAAAACGAGTTTGGTAGAACTGCTTCTTCACCTGTCTTTCCAAATCGTTTATGTAGTATTATTCTTTAAATGTCTGGTAGAATTCACTCATTAACCCATATGACCCTGGTGATTTTTTCCTAGGGAGTTCATTATGGTTTGTTTAATTTCTTTTTCTAAGATGGGGTTTATTTAGGCATTCTACTTCCTGATCTGTTTATCCAGGTACATTATAGTTTCATTGATTTCACTCATACTGTTAGATTTATTGGCATATAATTGGGCAACATATTTCCTAATGAGTGCTTTAATTTCTTCTTCATTGATAGTGATTTTACCCTCTTCATTTTTGATACTGGATATTTGATTTTCTTCTTTTCTTTTTAAAAAAATAAAATTAATCACTGGTCTATCTTACTGTTTTTACTTATAAAACCAGCTCCTAGATTTATTTATTAGCTGAATAGTTTTTTCTTTTACTTTCAGTCTTACTAATCTCAACTTTGATTTTCAAGATTTTCAATTTGGTGTTAACTTTGGGATTTTTAATTTGTTCTTTCCCAAGTTGTTTTTTAAATTTTATTTTAGTGGCATGCCCAAGTCATTGATCTGTTCTTTTCCCATTTTGCTGAAGAATTTAGAGAAATAAATTTTCCCCTAAGTGCTGCTTCCATAAATTTTGGTATATTGTCTCATTGTTGTCATTCTCTTTAATGAAATTATTGATTATTTCTATGATTTGTTCTTTGTTCCACTTATTCTTTAGGATTAGATTATTTAGTTTCCTTTTTTATCTAATATTTCCAATTCTCTTTGTGGAATGCAACTTTTATTGCATTACGATCTGAAAAGAATACATTTAATATGTCTGACTTTTTGTATTTTATTTTGAGGTTTTTATGTTCATATTACATTGTCAATTTTTGTGTAGGTACCATGTGCTGCTGAGAAAAGGTATTTTCCTTTCTCTTGCATTCAGTTTTCTCCAAAGGTCTGTCATATCTAATTTTTAATATTCACTTACCTCTTTAGGCCCTGGTGTTTTCTTTTCCTTTTAAATTTTTTAAATTATATTTAAATTAAATTTTATGTTTACTTTTAGTTTACAACATTCATTTGCACAGGATCTTGAGTTACAAATTTTCTCCCCATTTATCCCTACCCATTACCCCAAAACGGTGATCCCACTGAATGCCCCCTCCCCCAATATGCTCTCTCCTACATCCTCCGTTTCCCCTCCAATGTTCAGGTAGGGCAAGATGGATCTTCATACCCCAGTGCCTGTATATTTTATTCCCCGGTTGCATATAATAATAATAACAATAATAATAATTTTTAATAAAGCTTTTGATTTTAAAACCTTGAATTCCAGATTCTTTCCCTTCTTCCCTTGTCACCCACCCTTGCTGGGAAGATAAACAATTCAATATTGGTTGTACATTTGTACTTACACAAAACATTTCCATAGTGGATATACTGTGAAAGACCAACTATATTTCCCACCATCCTATCCTGCCCCCCACTTGTTCTATTTTCTACTTTGACCCTGTCCCTTTTCAAAAGTGTGTGCTTCTAACTACAACCCCGCCCCAGTCTGCCCTCTTTTCTATTATCCCCCTTCTCATCCCCTTCCCCCCTACTTTCCTGTAGGGTAAGATACCCAATTAAGTGTGTATGTAATTCCCTCCTTATGCCACTTTCAATGACAGTAAGGTTGAACCAATTCCTTTTGCCTTCCTGTTCTTCCTCTCCATTGTAACAGTTTTCCTTTGCCTCTTCTATATGAGATATAGAAGTGCTATTTCGTCTCTTCCTATCTCCTCTCATTATATTCCTCTCACCTCTTACTTTATTTTTTGAAATATCATCCCTTCCTAGTCAATTGATCCTATGTCCTCTGTCTATGTATACCAGTACACATACATAAACACACTCACATATGTATTCATATGCACATCTACCCTCTCATATAGACATATATATATATATGCATGCATGCATATATATATGTGTATACACACACACACATTTATATTCCCTTCAACTATCCTCATACTGAGAAAAGTTTCATAAGTTGCAATTATTATTTTTCCATGTAGATATGTAAATAGTTCAACTTCGATAAGTTCTTTATGATTTCATTTCCCTGTTTACCTTTTCATGCTTCCCTTGGTTCTTGTATTTTATTTGAATGTCAGATTTTCTATTCAACTCTGGTTTTTTCATCAAGAATGCTTGAAAGTCCTCCACCTCATTGAATGACCATATTTTCTCCTGAAACATTATACTCAATTTTGCTGGGTAGGTGATTCTTGGTTTTAATCCTAGCTCCTTTGACCTCCAGAATATCACATTCTAAGCCCTTCAATCCCTTAAGGTAGAAGCTGCTAGATCTTGTGTTATCCTGATTGTGTTTTCACAATAATATTTTTTCCTTGATCTGGAACTCCAGAACCTGACTGTAATATTCCTAGGAGTTTTCTTTTTGGGATCTTTTTCAAGAGGTGATTGATGAATTCTTTCCACTTCTATTTTGCCTTCTGGTTGTAAAATATCAGGGCAATTTTCCTTGAGAATTTCTTGAAGTATGATTTCTAGGTTCTTCTTTTGATCATGGCTTTCAGGCAGTCCAATAATTTTAAAATTATCTCTCCTGGATCTATTTTCCAGGTTAGTGGTTTTTTCAAGGAGATATTTCACATTGCCTTTTATTTTTTCATTTGTTTGGATCTGTTTAATATTATCTTGATTTCTCATAAAGTCATTCATTTCCATTTGCTCCAATCTAATTCTGAAGAAATTATT
>CM053581.1:513063423-513081378 GCA_028627135.1 Pseudochirops cupreus | reverse complement strand
GATTCTTTTTCCATCTGGCCAATTTGACTTTTTAAGGCATTCTTCTCCTCATTGGCTCTTTGGGCCTCCTTTGCCATTTGAGTTAGTCTATTTTTTAAGGTGTTATTTTCTTCAGTCAGGTTGTTGACTCTCTTATCATGACTTTCTTGCTTCATTCTCATTTCTCTTCCCAATTTTTCCTCCCCTTCTCTTATTTGGTTTTCAAAATCCTTTTTAAGCTCCTCTATGGGCTGCAACCAGTTTATATTTTTCTTGGAAGCTTTTGTTGCAGGAGTTCTGACTGTGTTGTCTTTCTCCTTTTCCATGCTTTGATCTTTTTTGTCCCCAAAAAAGAAATCTAAAGTTGGATTGCTTTACTTGCTTTGCTTCCTTTGCCTGCTCATGTTGCCAGTCAATGAACTTGACTTTTGAGCTTTTTGCCACAGTAGAACTCTGCTTCCAGAGGGGAGAGCTTTGTCCCAAATCACTGGGGTTTTTGCAGCTGCCAGAGCTGTCAGGAAGGCACTGTCTCTACAGCCCCCACCAGTGGCCCACTGGTCACACACCTCAGGACCACCAGCCAAGACCATGATCCTGATCCAGGCATGTTAAGGGAAGAGCACTTAGCCTCTGAATGGTTGCTTGACCCCCCTGAAATCTGCAAGCTGGCAGCTCTGAAGCAGCCACATGAAGGTGACTGCACGGCTGCCACTCCCTTCACTTCTGACTCTGGTGCAGAGGACTGGACCTGTTCCTCCATCCCCCCCAAATTCAGCCAAGTTCCACTGACCTTTTACTTTGTCTTTGGCATTTAAGGGTTGATAATTCTGGAAACTGCCACAGCTGTCAGTGATCTACTCTCCTGAATGCTCCAGCTGTGGCTCGCCCTGGCTGCCCTGGGGCTAAAACCATGGCAAGGCTGGTCACAGCTCCCAGTATGCTGTGATTAACCCTTCCTATCTACTTGCCCAGCTGCCTTCAGGGAGAGATTTGTTTCTTTGTCATTTTGTGGGTTCTGGAGCTCTAAAATTTGTCCAGAGTCATATTTTATAGGTATTTGAGTTGGTTATGGTGGGAGCTCACAGATTCCTCCTGCTTCTAAGCTGCCATATTGACTCCGCACTGTCAGTGGTTTTCCATTTAGATATTTTACCTCTTTTTCTAATTTTTAAGACTTGATGTTTTGTTTGACTGATTCTTGATTCCTCATAGAGCCATTAGCTTCAATTTGGTTGATTCTACTTTTTATTGAATTATTTTCCTCAGTTAGTTTTTGAAGCTCCTTTTCCATATGTTCAGATTTCATTTTTAGTTCACACATTTTTCTTTTTAAGGACCTGTTTTCTTGTAATGTTTTTCTAATTTTGCAATTTTGATTTTAAAAGAAGTGTTGATTTTATCTTCTCCCTCTCTAATTTGGATTTCAAAGTTCTTTTTGAGCTCATTTAAGAATGCTTTCTCTGCTTGAGAGCAGTTCATAATCCCTGTTGAGGCTTCAGTTGTGGGTGTGGAGTCAATACTGCCTGCTTCTGATTTTGGTTCCTCCCTCTCACAGTAATAGGGTTCTAGAGTCTTTGTCTTTGTAGTTGCTTTTTACCCATTTTGAGGCAGAGTGTTAAATACACCCTTCCTTTGGGGCTCCCAAGCTTTTACTGTTTAAAATTTTGCTCTGGGGCAATAATTACTGTGTGTTCAGAGTTAGAAAGGGGGATTGGAGTTGCCAAGGTTCATTGTATCATCCTGGTCCCTGGAAGTTTGGATAGGGGCTTTGTAGTTTTCCAGGTTGTGGATTGGTGGTTGCAGGAGTAGTTGCTGCCCCTGCTGTGAGCCCTGCCTTTGTCTTTTACACAGCTCTGTCCAATCCCCACCCTGCAGTGATAGGCCTGGGAATGGCCCTTGTGGTTGGTGGATCACCTCGCCTCCACGTCGATCAGCCCTCATCTGGGTCTCTGCACTCCGCCTCATCAGGGCCTGTTTACTCTCTTTTCATGGTTTTCTTGCATCATTCTCATTTCTCTTCCCAATTTTTCCTCCACTTCTCTTACTTGATTTTCAAAGTCCTTCTTGAGCTCCCCCATGGCCTGGAATCAGTTCATACTTTTCTTGGAAGCTTTTGGTGCAGGAGTTCTGACTTTGTTGTCTTCTTCCTATTCCACGCTTTGATGCTTTTTGTCCCCAAAACAGGAATCTAATGTTTGATTGCTGTGCTTGCTTTGCTTGCTCATGTTGCTACTCAACTGCTTGACTTTTAAGCTCTTTGCCACAGTAGAACTCTGCTCCCAGAGAGGAGAGCTTTGTCCCAAATCACTGAGGTTTTCACAGCTGCCAGACCTATTAGTTGTGCTGCCCCCACAACTCTGGCTCACTGGTCACACATCTTAGGACCACTACCCAAGACCACTATCCAGATCCAACCAGGATAAAGAAAGAGTGATTAACCCCTGAATGGTCTCTTGGTCCCCCTACAATCTGCAGGCCATGAGCCCTGAAGCAGCCATATGGAAGTGGCTGCACAGCTGCGGGCCACAGTGCCTATACTACTTTTATTTTTTTATTTTTTGGAGGTAGGGCAATTGGGGTTAAGTGACTTGCCCAAGGTCACATGACTTGTTTTTTTGTGTTAAGTGTCTGAGGCCAGATTTGAACTCAGGTCCTCCTGATTTCAGGGCTGGTGCTCTATTCACTGCGCCACCTAGCTGCCCCAACCTTTCCTACTTCTTGCTGTGGGGGCAGAGGCTGGACTGCACTCCTAGTCCCCCTTGGTTCCAACTGAGGTCCACTCACCTTTTACATTGTCTTTGCCATTTATGGGTTGATATTTCTGGAAACCACCATAGCTGCTGGTGATCCACTCTCCAGAAATTCACTCTAGCTGCTGCTCATTGGGGCTACCCTGGGGCTAAAATCATGGGTTCACACAGGGCTAGGCTCAGCTCCCAGCGTGCTTTGATGCAACCTTCCTGTCCGCTTGCCAGGCTGCCTTCAGCAGGAGATTTGTTTCTCTCTGTCACTTTGTGGGTTCTATGGCTGTAAAATTTTTTAGAGTCATATTTTGTAGGTATTTGAGGTGGTTATGGGGGGAGCTCCTGGAGTTTTCCTGCTTCTATGCTGCCATCTTTGCTATGCCCTTCTCCTTTTTTTTTTTTAAATCTGTTTCTGCTTCTTCTGGGTCTTGATACTAGAGATCAAAATTTTGGTTTAGTTCTGGTCTTCTCCTTATGAAAACTTGAAATTCTTCTATTTCATTGACTGATCATTTTCCCCTTTAATGTATTATGCTTAATTTTGTCAAGTACGTAATTCTTGGTTGCAGTAATATCCCTTTGCCTTCTGAAAAATCACATTCTACCTCTGATACTTTAATGTTGCACTTGCTGAGTCCTGTGTAATCCTGATTGTGACTCCCCAAAATTTGAATTGTTTCTTTGTGGCCACTTGTAGTATTTTTTTCTTGACCTTATAGTTCTGAAATTTAACTATAGTGTTCCTTGGAGTTTTTATTTTGAGATCTCTTTCCTGAAGTGATTCGTGGATTCTTTTGATGCCTATTTTGTAATCTGGTATCAGGACATCAGGGCAGTTTTCCCTGATAATTTCTTGAAAGATGCTGTCCAGGTCTCCCTTTTGATAATGGCTTTCAGATAGTGCAATGATTCTGATATTGTCTCTCCTGGCTCTATTTTTAAAGTCAGTTGTCTTTCCCATGAGGTATTTTACATTTTCTTCCTTTTTTCATTGTTTTGATTTTGTTTGATTGATTCTTTATGTCTCATGGAGTCATCAGCTTCCACTTGCCCAACTGTAACTTTTAAAGTATTGTTTTCCTCAATTATCTTTTGTATTTTCTTTTTCACTTGGCCAATTATACTCTTTAAGGAGTTGTTTTCATCAGTGGATTTTTGTATCTCCTTTTCCATTTCCAATTTTCCTTTTTAAGAAATTTTCCAAGATGTTGATACTTTTTTCATAATTCTCTTGGATCACTCTAATTTATTTTCCCAATTTTTCTTCTACCTCTCTTATGGGATTTTTAAGCTACTTTTTGAGTTCTTCCATGAGCTCCTTGTGGGCTGACACCACTTCCCACTTTTCTTTGGGCTTTTGCCCCTAGGTGTTTTGACATTGTTTTTTCTCTTTCTAAATTTGTGTCTTGGTCTTCCCTGTGGCCATAATAACTTTCCATGGTCAGATTCTTTTGTTGTTGTTTGCTCATAGTTTTTAATATTTTTTAAAGTTTGATCTCTGCTCCCATGATAGAAGGGCATCTGTCTCTAGTGACAGTGACTGCAGGCCATGGCTATTTACCTGGTACTGTACTGATGTTGCCCTAAGGCCCAGGGGAGTCCCTCATGTCTGGTGTTGTGTTGAGGGAGTGGGATGGGGGGTGGCTGGCACTGCTAGAGGCCATAGGGATCTAGTAGCTTACCTTATGCTGAACTGGAGTCCTACTACTGGTGTCTGGTATGTGCTGAGGCCGGGTGGAGTGTTTCTGCATTTCCCCAGGGCTCCACTGAAACAAGTGGAGGTCTGGCTGCTGGAAGCTGCCTATTTCCCTAGGGCTGTGCTGAGGCATGTGAAGGTTCTCAGAGATGGAGTCTTCTGGTTTCCCTGGTTCTAAGGTATTGGTTGGGGGCGGCGGGGGTGGGGAGGGAGTGTCTTGATGTTGGCATTTGCCCATTCCACCACACTGTGGCTCAGGATCTTCTGCTGGTTTGCTGAGGTGGCTTGCTGGGGGCATTTCCTATCCTGTAAACATCCTTTCCATCCTGGAATGCATTCCCCTTTTACCCAAGTGAGTCAGATCTTTCTGGACCATCCTCCAAGGCTCCTGGGCTAAAAGACTGTTCCACCCTGTCTTCCCTCTGGCTCAGCTTTTCCAGGATTTGGTCTGGGGTGTTATTTTATGGTTGTTTGGAGGTGAATATGGGAGAACTAAAGCAATTTACTACTTACTCCGCCATGTTGGCTCTGGGAAGTTGTTACTTAATTCTTAAAGATCAACTCTTCAGCTTATTTGTTTTTATTGTCATGTATTTAGTGAGCTTGGATTCCTCTCACTAGCAATAACCCAAGGCACATTCAGGACAAATAATACAAAGTTCATCAACTTTCTCCTTTAAGCACTTTATGTATAGAGGGAATTTCCAATAAATTTTAGTGTTTAGGGACAGGAGAGGGCTAAGCACCATAGAATTAATGCTTTTGAGAAGATTTCTGTGAGTCCCATTGACAACAAGGGGCTCAAATCAGTCAATACTCAAAAAAATTAATTCAGGCTATTCACTGGAAGGTTGAATACTGAAACTGAAGCTTAAATACTTCAGCCACATAATAAGAATACAGGGTTCATTGGGAAAGACCCTGATCTTGGGAAAGATTAAAGGCAAAAGAAAAAGGGAACAGCAGAAGATGAGATGAATATACATAGTCTTGTGGAAACAATGAATATGAACTTGTACAGACTTCAAAAGATAGTGGAGAATAGAAGGGCCTCGTGTGCTATGATCTCTGGGGTCAGGAAGTATTGTAAAAGACTGAACAACTGAACAACAACAACAAAAAGGGACATGAGTAAGAAAAAGAAAATTAATCTCAATCTTTTAGGATTTAAACATGAAAGAAGATCCTTCAGCCTTTAATCATTTAATAGGATAAGAATAGAATAGGAGCTAGAAAAGGGGCTGCAGGGGCTTCTAGTCCAAAGCCCTCATTAGAAGGTAACAATGTATCCAAAGGGTAGAATTTGAACCCACATCCTCTAACTTCAGGGTCAGTGATTTTTCTATTCTAAATATATTAGCTCATTTGTGCCTCACAATGACCAAATGAGAGGTCAACAATTATAGTTATTAGAACCTCCCTTTTAAAGATGAGGAAAGGAAGGTTCAAATAGTTTATGTATAAAATATGGGATATGAGCTCTTCCTCTTAAATCCTAATCTAGCATTCTATTTACTATACTACACTGCCTCTATACAAATATCATAGGGCATATGATCAGCAATGGGAGCAAAGGAGAAAGAAAAGTTCTGGATTCCAGGAAATATAGGCTCTTTCTCTCTGCACAAGTTTCCCAATGACTACATTCCTAGGATTCTGCTACATCAACCAAACATTTAGAATCATAGCATTTAAGAGCTGAAAAACCCTGTAAAAATCTTCTTTTCCCACTTCCTACGCAGAATACTTGCAATATGCCTAGTGCTATGTCAGGTTTGAAAAGAAAAGCAAACAGTTCAGAATAACATGGAACAAGGCCGTGCTCTTAGGATTATCAGTTCACTTCTTAGGACTGTCTAGTGGAGGAAAGTGGATGGTTGCTCAAAGAAAAGGTAGTTGCCCAGAGGTGTTTGAGGTAGCACTAAGAAGGCAAAACAAAAAAAAATATATCAAAGAACCAGAATAAATGACAATTGATGAAAAACAATTAAAAAAAAAACAAAACTAAAGCAAGCGTTCCACCTGACTGCCCCCCCAGAGCCTCAGGAGGCTGGCTTGGGAGTACTGACAGAATAATCACTTTCACAATAGCATTTCTGCTATGACCTTGAAGTTGCCAATTTTTCAAAAGAACAGCTATGAGAAAGGCAGCTGGTCCTTTTGACTTGGCCATGGGCTATGTGAATACTTAAGGCAGATTCCCAGAATATACACAGTGGAACAGTTGTAGCTTGTAGACTTTGTTTTTTCCTTCTTCTAATGCACAGACTATCGGGTATGTCTTGCACAGAAAGGTCACTCTTAGTCTGACTTCCTAAATCACATCCTTATTTTTGTCTAAGAATAAGGGGTATTGCCATTACAGTTTGCACAGGTCTCCAGGATTCTAGTGAGTTTGTTTTTAGAGTGAAATGGTTAGGAAATCAGGGTTGAATAAGTCCCACTAAGTGTTTCAGAGTGCCAAGGACCATCTTGATACTTTATTCGCAATCATCATCATAATCATCACACTCCCAATAGTAAAAATGATAAATATAATAAAGCAATAAAGCAAAGATAGCTGTCAGTAATAACTTTCAAGAAAATAACTGCAAAGGATAGAGCCAAAATAGTGGATTAGTAGGAATCAGTATGGTACTCTCTGTTCTACAAACTTGTCCACATAGATCTAAAAAAGTCAATCAGATTAAATCCTAACAAAGAAACTCAGAACAAGTGACCATAAGTCACTGTCCAGCTGAGCTCTGCATGGGAAAACAGAAAGGGAGGTCTGTGGATCCTGGGAATGGAGTCTGGCCAAAAGTATATAGCACAGAGTACTCCAACATCCTGAGAGAGACTGTGCACCAAAGCAGGAGGAGATCCTAGACTCATATAAGATGCCCCTGCATCCATACCAGGACACTGTGAAGAGGACAGGTATAAAATGGCAGCTTTATGGTTCACTTCCTAGTTTCGTGTCACAGAACTATGTTGGAAAGAAAAGGGGATCTCTGCAGTAGAGTGGCATTCTGACTTGGGATGAAGTTCAGAAACTGGCAACAGCAGTAGTATGGTTCAAACCCCAGGAGCAAAGTAGGATCTCACTTCTAGTATCTAGACCAGTCTACAGAGGAATAACCAGGCAGTAATTGAATACTAAAGGAGAGTCTACAGTTCTGCCACTGAACTAACAGTGCCTTTTAGCTCATACAAACTCAAATCCAGGTCAGGAACTTGCAGATCTCACAACAAAGGAATAGTGAATAGACTTTGCCCCAGTTATACCATGTTGGGAGAACTGAAAGCATGCAGGTCCCTGGACATTCCCTGAAATCCTGGAAAAATACAATACTCAACATCCACTAGCCCTAATATCAAGTCTGATGGCAGAAAGTAGTCTAAAAGACTAAACAAACAAAAAGAAGAACCTCATTGTAAGGAGGTATTATAGTATTAGGGACACTCAGGACACAAACACTGAAGAAGAGTGACTTCAAAACACCTATAAATAATGCCTCACAGTCACAAATTCAACCAGAATTGCTGGAAGAAATAAAAAAAGGAGTTAAAGTACTTTAATAAATGAAATGAGAGAACCTGAGGAAAAATTAGAAAAGAAATGAGAGCTATAGAAGAACTACAAAGGAAATTAACAGGCCAACACAGGAGTCTGAACAACAAACTCTCTGAAAATAAAATAGATAAAACAGAAGTTGATAACTCTACAAGGAAACAAGAAATTTTTAAAACAAATCAAAAGATTAAAAAACAGAATAAAATTAAGAATCATTTGACTATCTTAAAGTGATGACCAACAGAAGTGCCTATGTTCAGTTAATTTTTCAATCATGTCTGACTCTTCATGACCCCAGTTGAAATTTTCTTGGCAAAGATAATGGTGGAGTTAGTTTGTCATTTCCCTCTTCAGCTCATTTTACAGATGAGGACCTGAGGCAAAGTTAAATGACTTGCTCAGAGTCACACAACTAATAAGTATCTGAGGCCAGATTTGAACTCAGGAAGATAAGCCTGCCTGACTCCAAGTCTGGCACTCTATCCACTGAGTCAACTAGCTGCCCATGTACTTATGTATCATATTTCAAGAAATCTTAAAAGAAAACTACCTGGATCTCTTAGAATCAGGGGGGTAAAATGGAAACGAAAAGAATACATTAATTACCAACTGAAAGGCACCTAAAACCAAAAATTCCCAGTAATATCATAGCCAAAATTCAGATCTTCTACGTGAAAGAATAAATACTGTAAACAACCTGAAAGAATGAATTCAAGTACTGAGAAGGCATAGTCAGAATCACACATGATTTAGAAGGCACTACTGTAAAGGAGCTGAGAACTGTGAATATAATATTTTAGAAGACAAAGGGCATGTGTGTGTGTGTGTGTGTGTGTGTAAGTCAACAATAACTTGGCCTGCAAAATCAAGTGTAATATTATAGAGGAGGAAGAATGGATTTTTAATGAAATAGAGGATTTTCAAGAATTCCTGAAGAAAAGAAAGGAGAAAATTTATTTCCTACCCTCTTTTGCAAAAGAAGTACGTGTGAATGTGTGTGTGTGTGTGTGTGCGCGCGTGTGTGTGTGCGCACGCGTGTGTGTTTAGGGCATTGGGGGGGGCATTATGAGTGTCAAATACTGCATGCATAGGATTTTCTTCCATTCTCTTTTTTATTTATTTTTAATAAGAGAAGACTATTTCAGAGGGAGAAGAATGTATTCAGAAATGAACATAATGTGAAAACAAAAGATATCGATATCAATGTGAAGTTTAAGGAGAAGGAAGCTACCCACAAAGTTCCTGCTCCCCCATGGCACAGGTTGTTTTTGTTCCCTTTCTTCCTTTCAGGACTATGCACTTCCACACCAAAGGTCTCTTTTTCTGGGAATCCAAGATAATAGCAGTTATTCTACCTCTTTCAGTCAACAAGCATTTATTAAGTCCTGCAGCACTGTCACAAGTGCTAGGCATACAGAGTAAGCCAAAGGCCCAGCTGCTATGTGCCATCCATCCCAGACAGCTGTGTGAGGTATACTCTTCACATCAGAGGCCCAAGGTCATGAGTCACGACCACTGCTTCCTCGATTACAACATTCGACACTTTCCTCCTTGCTCCTTGTCATTGTTGCTGCCACAGTCCCTGAGAATAGGCAGAAACAGGCTATGTCCCAAAGTGTGGCACTTTGACAAGATTTTCTGCTGCCTGGTTAACACTTCTAAAACAATCGTTTTTGAAACACACCTCGATTTCATAATTGGACTTACAGGGAAAGTGGGATTGCAATACTTTACTTCCAATTTTGCCAGAATACATCTCACAAGTAGTAATAGAGAGACTTCACCATAGTGCTACAATTCACTTTTCATACTCCTTCTGCCCCATCACTACATATTATGAGACAAGGATCTCCAACCTCTATGAGATAGACGTCCTTTTTTTTTTTGGTCCCCCCAAGACTTGAAATCCTGGAGACGATGGATGCTGACAGTGAAGACCCTGAGTTTTTTGAAAGAGCACTAGTGTTGAAGAGGCTTTCTGGGGACCATGTTCTCCAAGTAGAGTCCCTAAAGCAAGGTAAAGAATCTCAGTGCCCATTTGAATCTCTTTCCTGAGAGAATCTTAGATAAGGCCAAAGAGAAGTCACAGTAGAAAACAGTGGGTGATGATGACAAGCAAACAGCCTGAGTGCTGGTTGGGGAGGATCAAGGATAAAGAAAAGGACAGACAGGTAGCTGACAACCAAACAGAAGGTGGAGGACAGAGGCAGAAGGAACTGAAAAGTTGCCACCTACCTCCTAGACCCTCTAGCAGTTTCATCTGTCAGGCATAAGCTTTACTGAATATTAAATCATGAAGTAAGTTCACTAACTACAAAGCTATGGGATCATAGATTTAGAGCTGGTAGGAATCTTGGAAATTACCTAGAACAGAGGTTTTAATCCAGGCAATTGTCAACTTTGTTGTTTAATATTGTGATAAATGTATTTCAATATAACTGGTTTCCTTTGTAATACTATGTATTTTGTTTTATGCATTTATGTGTTATGCTTTTTATGCATTCCTGGAAAAATGTCCATAGGCTTCATCAGAAGGTCAAAGGGCTACATGACCCACTTCATGATCTAGGCCAATTCCCTTATTTTGCAGATAAGGAAATTGAGAAATAAAATAACTTCCCCAAGGCCACACAGATAGTAAAGTAGCACAGCTGAGATTCCAACTGAGGTCTTTTGATCTGAAAGCCAGGGATTTTTTTATTCTCCAATTTGGCCATGAACCCAGTCTTTCTGTCCTCTATGGAGCCATTCTGATTGTAGCACAGCAATGAAAATGCTAGACAGATGATAGAGGGAAATAATTATAATAGGACCTCCCTTCTCTTCTGGCCAACCAAGCAGTTGAATATGTTGAACAAATATTATAGGTGTTTGGGGAAATGACTTATTGACTCGCTTAAAATGAATTCTACAAGGGACTCAAAAAGGCCAAAGCAAGAGATCCAAAAGTACCAGTTCACAATGTGTCCAGACTCTGTGCTTCTTGGAACCTGGAGCAGCAGCAAGACTAACTGGGATTGGCTGCCACCAGGTCATCTGTGATTTTTATAGACAAAAGTGCATAGATACTTTCAGTCTAAAGTTATAACTTCAGGACATGAATGTACTTGGTCCACATAATTTTGTCAGTTCAGTCAAAAGATGTGTGCAATGTCCTTATCCAATTTCTTCACTCCTGTTCCCAAGTTGTAGAGCAATACTGGACAATGTCATCCCAAGTATATTTAAGCTGTAGGATCTCAGCTTGGACCCTCACATCTGCTTTGCAGAACCCTTACTGGAGTGCTATCATGTTGCTTGCACCCGTTGTCCCAAACCTTTTCCTCTCTTAAGCCCCAACTCTACAGTCATAGCAGATGATTTCAACTCTGTTTTACTGAGCAGCTCTAGGTCATCCAATGTGATGGATTACTTCCTCAACTACACTCCTCTATACCTCAATATTTTTTTCTATGAGCTCACACGTTAATTATTTGTCATACTGATCTTAAATCCTTCCCTTTCCACTAGATCCTTCCCCTTTACCTACAAGCATAATCTGTACTCCTCTGTCCTAAAAGACACTTTGCCCTTTACCATGCTAAACTCTAAACCATTTAAACCATCTCTCTTCCATTTAAATGATAATGCTTCTTTAAATAGTGTGCACCTGAAATCTCCATTTCCTCCCAGTGTTCTCATTCCTCAGACCCTTGCAATTTGGCTTCCAGTCCCACCCACTTTTCTGAAACTACTCTCTCAAAGGTCACCCCTGATTTTTTAAGGGAAAGATCCAATGAATCCTTTCAGTCCTGACACTCCTGTTTCCAACAGATGACTGCTTTCTTGACGTTTTCTCCTTTTTAGGTTTCACGATGCATAACTCTCTTGGGTCATCTAACTGCTCCTTTTCAGAATCCTAGACTTTCCCCACATTCCCTTCCTCAGGATAAGTAACTAAAAATGCCCAACCAGGTTTATTCCAAGATTTCAGCATGGTGGGGGGTGGAGGGAACAGGGAAGGAGAATGCTTCCTACAAAGACAACCTCCCTTAGGACCTACTTACACAAGCCAGTTGGGATGAGGGTCAGGCTCTGTGTCAAACAGGCTCCTCTCTATGAATAAGAAAATCTTTTTCACGACTGTGTTTCCCTTCTGCTTCATTCACCCTAGACAAAATTACTATTAGTTATGATGCGGAGGTCAAAGCTCGCTAAAAGTTCTGTCCTTTAATCAAAGAAAGAAAGAAGGCAAAATCTATTGAACAGAATCTCTTTGTAGATAACTGAGAGTTGATGATAAAATAATCTTTTAGGGAAGTGAGTGGGGTACACTCTCTGCGCCCTCTGTGAAGACTCCTCATAATGAGAAGGGAGAGAAACTATCTGGAAACCAGAGCCTCCTGGGTTTACACAACCTAGGACTCTTCCCTGCTTCCCTTGTTGTCATTAGCATTAGGCTCCTTTCAGGAGTTTTTGACCTCCACCCTTGCTTGTGACCTTTTTCCCTCCCTTGCTTTGGCATTTACCAAATAAGGCCTTCCTGTCCTGCCCTCCCCTGCCCCCAGCCTGCAGAGATAGTAGTGGAGGGCTTCTTTGTTTTCTGCCATTGGGTTGGATTTTGAACCAAGACTGAGAGCCCACCTCATAGCCAATGGGAGAAGGGACAGTGGAGGGGAGGGGGTTTAACCACCTTAGGGTATAAATTCTTGTTCTGTCTTTTGTAACATGCCTCCTCTCCTGGATCCTCGCCATGGAGAGGAGAATAAAACTTCCTGTTCCTTCCTCAAGATGCCTCTGATTTTTTTTTATTTTTCTTGGGGAGGGGATTTTTGGGGTCCCTGTACCCCACACAGAAGGTATTAGATTTTCACTATTTCTTATCCCAATCAAGACAAAAAGAGGATCAAAAGTGTTTATTAACACCAGCAACTTAAGTAGAGAATAACAATAACTATATTAGTTTGATTTATAATGCTGCAGTGTCCTTGGCAAGAACACTAAAGCAATCACAAAATAACAAAATCCTCAAGCTGTAAGGGACTTCAAAAATTTATCTGATCAAAATCTTCTAATATAAAATCCCTGGCAAAGTGATATATGATGACAAAAAGATACAGTGAAAGTCTATCTGCTACCTCGTTTTGGATAGTCCTAACTATTTTGTTTTCTTTTTTTGGACAGATCTAATACTTCTTTTTATGTAGCTGAAGTCTGGTTCCTCTACAGATTCTTACAGCAATGGCTCTTAAGAGTTTTCCCATGTTGTTACCTCAAAGCTAAAACATTTTCCATCTGCCTGAACTTGAAGGTAGCAAGAGTAGATAAAACAACTTGGTCCTAGAATCAGATTCAATGTGCACTAGGTGAATGGGACTGTGATGTTTCTCTGAAGGTGAAGAGGAGAAATGACTGTCTAATTTCAGAAATGCTTATGATAAAATATTTGATGAAATAACCTGTTGGGATGTGGGCTGGAGATGGTATATTTAAGTGTGGCTATAACTGGATAACTAACAAGCATGGAGTATTGATTAAAGGATCAGAGTCAGCTTGGAAGAAGAGTTTTTTAATGGAATTCCATAAAGCTAAGTCCTCATCATTATCTTGCACAATATTTCTTATCAGTTTCTTGAAGACATAGATAGCATGAAGTTAAGATATGCAAATGACAGAAAATTAAGAGGGAGAGTTAATACATTGTCTAAAAGAATAGGAATCTAAAAGAACACCAATTAGAATGGAAAAGTGGGTCTAATAATTTGAAATTAAAGAGAAATAAACATCAAATTCTGCTTTTACATAGCAGACATTTCCCCCAAATATCCAAACACCAATGCCTACAAAGTATATTCCCTGAAAAGTAAGTTTATCAATTAACAGAAAGGGGAAAAAATGTTCTTTAAAGTTTTGTTAATATGTTATTAACATTAATTATCATATGTAACCAAAGGTTTTTTTAATCTGTGTTGCTTTTAGTAATATTCTGTTATTCACCGTATATTGTGTTCTTTTAGTTCCACTTACATCTGAATCACTAGACCCAATTACTATTTTTATCCGAATTCTTCATATTTCTTATTCTTTATAAAACAAGAATATTTCATTATATTTATATACCATAATCAGTATATGAGGATTCGCTAGTCCTTAGGCATGTTTGCTATTGAAAATATTGCTTCTCACCATTTACCAAGATAAGGTTAAGATGGGTATGTGATTTAGACATAAAAGGTGATACTATAAGCAAATTAGGAGAGCAAGAGATAGTTTACCTGTCATATATATGGAGAAGGAAAGAATTTATGATTAAACAAGAGATTGAGAACATATGAAATGCAAAATGGATAATTTCTGTTACATTAAATTGAAAAGTTTTTGCACAAAGTCAATGCAACCAAGATTAGAAGGGAAACAGAAAGCTGGGAAATAATTTTTACAGTCTGAAAAAGGCCTCATTTCTCAAATATATAAAGAATTGAGTCAAATTTATAAGAAAACAAGTCATTCCCCAATTGATAAATGGTCAAAGGCTATAAACAGGCAGTTTTGGGGTAAAGCTATTAGTTATCTATAGCCATATGAAAAAATGCTCTAAATCACTACTGATTAGATAAATGCAAATTAAAAGAACTCTGAGGTACCATATCACATCTATCAGATTGGCTAACATGACAAAACAAAAAAATGATAAATACTGGAGATGTGGGAAAATTGGGACAGTAATGCATTGTTGATGTAGTTGCAAACTGTTCTAACTATTCTGGGAAGCAATTTTGAATTATGCCGAAAGGGCTACAAAATGGTGCACACCCTTTGATCCAGCAATACCACTACTACATCTGTATCTGAAAGAGATCATAACAAAGGGAAAAGGATCCACATGTATAAAAATATTTATAGCAACTCTTTTTTGTGGTGGCAAAGAATTAGAAATTGAGGGAATGCCCATCAATTAGGAAATGACCGAACAAGTTGTGGTATATGAATGTAATGGAACAATATTGCTCCATAAAAAATGATGAACAGGTGGGTTTCAGAAAAACCTAGAAAGACTTGCATGAACTGATGCTGAGCAGAACAAAGAGAACATTGTACACAGCAACAACACTATGCAATGACTGACTTTGATAGAATTAGCTCTTCTCTACAATACAATTATCCAAGACAATGCCAAAAGACTAATGAAGGAAAATGCTATCCACTTCCAGAGAAAGAATGTAGAGTCTGAATGCAGATCAAAGCATATTATATTCTCTTTTTTTGTTTCTTCTTTCTCATGGTTTTTCCTTTTTATTTTGATTCTTCTTTTACAACATGACCAATGTGGAAATATGCTTAATATAATTATACATGTATAGTCTATATCAGATTGCATGCTGTCTTGGGAAGGTGAAGGTGAGGGAAGGGGAAAAACTTAGAACTCAAAATCTTATAAAAGTGAATGTTGAAAAACTAAAATAATTTTTTAAAAGAAAATATTGCGGCTACAAATGTTCTTATGCGTATGAGTATATATTTTTTTTTTTATCAACAACCTGGGACACAGTTCTCACAGAAGGATGTCTTGGCAAAAAGGTACAAATGACTGAGTGATTTTTCTTGCATCATTCCAAATTATTTTTGAGAATCAATGAACCAATTCACTGTTCTACAGACACTGAAATAAATGTGTATCATTCCTGCCCCTTCTAAAATGTTTTCCTGGCTTTTCTAATCTTTACCACCTTGACAAGACTAATATGATATCTAAGGGCTGTTTTAATTTAAATGTCTTGTTTAATTAGTGATTTTAGACTTTTTGGGGTTGTTATGGAGAGCTTCTTTTTCTTTTGGAATCAGGCTTTTTTTTGTTTTTAAGTGAGGCAATCAGGGTCAAATGACTCATCCAGGGTCACACAGCTAGTAAGTATCAAGTATATGAGATCAAAGTTGAACTCAGGTCCTCCTGACTTCAGGCTGGTTCTCTGTCCACTGCACCACCTAGCTGCCTCTGAAGTCAGTTTTCAGAAGAAGAAATCAAAGTTATCTGTAGTTATATGAAAAAAGAAGTCTTAATCACTACTTATTATAGAAAGATAAATTAAAACAACTCTGAAGTATCACCTTACACCTGTCAGAAATGACAAATATTAAAGGGGCTGAGGAAAAAACAGGTAAACTAACAAAACTGTTGAATGATGAGTAAACTGGTCCAACCATTCTGGAGAACAATTTGTAACCATTCCCAGAGGGCCATAAAACTGTATATTCCCTTTGATCATTACTAGGTCTGTATCCCAAAGAGATCACAGAAAAGGAAAAGGACATATATGAACAAAAATATTTATAGCAACTTTTTTCACAATAGAAAAGAATTGGAGGTGGCTCCTCCCATAATTACCTGAAATCACTACAAAATATGATTCTAAAAAAATTTTAGAGCTCCAGAAACCACAAAGTGACAGAGAAACAAGTCTCCCATTGAAGGCAGCCCAGCAGGAAGGACAGGAAGGGTTCATCACAGCACGCTGGGAGCCAAGCCCAGCCCCACAGTGAGCCCGTGGTTTTAGCCCCAAGGAGGCCTGACTAGCCAGGCTGGAGCATTCTGGAGAGTGGATCACCAGCAGCTGTGGTGGTTTCCAGAATCATCAACCCATAAATGCCAAAGACAAAGTAAAAGGTCAGCGGAACTCAGCTGAATTTGGGGAGGATGGAGGAGTAGGTCCATTCCTTTGCCCCCAGAGCCAGAAGCAGCCATGTGGAGGTGGCTTCTGTGGCAGCCCTGCAGCCACTTCCACGTGGCTGCTTCAGAGCTCCCAGCCTGCAGATTGCAGGGGGGCCAAGCAACCATTCAGAAGCTAAGTGCTCTTGCCTTAACTTGCCTGGACTGGGATCATGGTCTTGGGTGGTGGTCCTGAAGTATGCGACCAGTGAGCCAAACTTGGTGGGGGCTGTAAAGACAGTGGCCTCCTAATAGCTTCAGCAGCTGTGAAAACCCCAGCAATATGGGACAAAGCTCCCCCCTCTGGAAGCAGGGTTCTACTGTGGCAAAAAGCTCAAAAGTCAAGTAACTAACTGGCAACAGGAACAACCAAAGGAAGCAAAGAAAGCATAGTCATCCAAATTTAGATTCCTTTTTTGGGGACAAAAAGGATCAAAGCATGGAACAGGAGGAAGACAACACAGTCAGAACTCCTGCACCAAAAGCTTCCAAGAAAAATATGAACTGGTTACAGGGCATAGAGGAGGATATAAGAAGGATTTTGAAAACCAAATAAGAAAATGGAAAAAAAATTGGGAAGAGAAATGAGAGTGATACAAGAAAATCATGAAAAGAGAATCAATAACCTGACTGAAAAATAACACCTTAAAAAAAAAGACTAATTCAAATGGCAAAGAGGCCCAAAAAGCCAATGAGGAGAAGAATGCCTTAAAAAATTGAATTTGCCAGATAGAAAAAGAATCTCAAAAGCTCACTGAAGAGAATAATTCCTTCAGAATTAGACTGGAGCAAATGGAAATGAATGACTTCATGAGAAATCAAGATATTATTAAACAGAACCAAACAAATGAAAAAATAAAATGCAATGTAAAATATTTCATTGAAAAAACCACTGACCTGGAAAATAGATCCAGGAGAGACAGTTTAAAAATTATTGGACTACTTGAAAGCCATGATCAAAAAAAGAACCTAGAAATCATCCTTCAAGAAATTCTCAAGGAAAATTGCCTTGATATTTTAGAACCAGAGGGCAAAATAGAAATTAAAAAAGTCACCAATCATTTCATAAAAAAAGATGCCAAAAAGAAAACTCCTAGGAATGTTACAGCCATTTTCAGAGTCCCCAGATCAAGGAGAAAATATTACAAGCAGCCAAGAAGAAACAATTTGAATATTGTGGAAACATAATCAAGATAACACAGGATCTAGCTGCTTCTACATTAAGGAATTGAAGGGCCTGGAATATGATATTCCAGAGATTCAAAGGAGCTAGGATTAAAACCAAGAATCATCTACC
>CM053581.1:513051690-513063323 GCA_028627135.1 Pseudochirops cupreus | reverse complement strand
TCAAGCATTCTTAATGAAACACCAGAGCTGAATAAAAAGGTTGACATTCAAATACAAGAAGCATGAGAAGGTAAACAGGGAAAAGAAATCATAAGGAACTTATCAAAGTTGAACTATTTACATTCCTACATGGAAAAACAATAATTGTAACTTATGAAACTTTTCTCAGTATGAGGATAGTTGAAGGAAATATAAGAGTATATATGTATACATACACATATATCTATATAGGAGGGTATATATGTATATGAATACATATGTGAGCATGTGTATATATCTGTACAGGAATATATAGACAGAGGGCACAGGATCAATTGAATAGGAAGGGATGATATTTTAAAGATGAAATTGAGAGGTGGGAAAGGAATACAATGAAAGGAGACAGGGAGGGACAGATTGGGGTTAATTATCTCACACAGAAGAGGGAAGGGATAACTATTTTAATGGAGGGGGAAAATAGGAAGGCAAAACAGAATGGGTCAACCTTATTCTCATTGAACTTGGCTTAGGGAGGGAGTAACATATACTCTAAATTGGGTATCTTGCCCTACAGGAGAGTAGGGGGGAAGGGAATGAGACGGGGGATGATGGAGGGGAGGGCAGGTTGGGAGGGAAAGTTGTTAGAAGTGCACACTTTTGTAAATAGACAAGGACATAGTTGAGAACAGAACAAATGGGGGGCAGGATAGGATGGAGAGAAATATAGTCATCCTTTCACAATATTTTCATTGTGGAGATGTTTTGCATAACTACACATATACAGCCTATATTGAATTGTTTGTCTTCCCAGTGGCGGTGGGTGACAAGGTAGAAAGGGAAAGAATCTAGATATTAATGTTTTCAAATCAAATGTTTTAAATATATATATGATTTTAAAACTTTATATACATATATTATAATATATATATATTATTATTTATATGCAACTGGGAAATAAGATATACAGGCCCTGGGGTAGGGAGATCCATCTTGCCCTACCAGAAAGTCAGAGGAGTAATGGGGGAGGCCATAGGAGAGAACAGATTGGGGGAGGGGGTATAAAGTGGGATCGCTGTTTTGGGATGGTGGTTAGCGGAAACAGGGGGAAAAACTTTGCAACTCAAAATTTTGTGGAAATGAATGATGTAAACTAAAAATAAACAAAAGTTAATTAAAAAAAAAAGAAAAGAATTTGAAATTGAGGGTACACTCATCAATTGGGAAATGACTGAACAAGTTGAGGCATGTGACTGTAATGGAGTACTATTATACTGTGGGAAATGATGAGGGGAGGGAGGTTTCGAAAAAGTGAGGTGAGAAGAACCAGGAGATCATTGTGAACAGTAACCACAACGTTATAATTATGACCAACTCTGAATGACTTGTCTATCCTGATTCATATAATGATCCAAGAGAAATCCAAAGGACTCATGATGAAAAAATGTTATCCACCTCCAGAGAGAGAACTGATGAATTCTGAGTGGAAATTACTGTATAATTTTGTCACTTTATTTTTCTTCCTTTTAAAAAAATGTGGCTAATATGAAAATATGGTTGGCATGATTTCACACATATAACTGATATCATATTGCTTGCCTTTCAGTAAGTAGTGGAGGGTGTGGCAGGGGTGGACAGCATTGGGAAACTAAAATTTAAAAAAGAAAAGAATGTTAAAAATAAAATTTAAAAAAGCAAGAAAAAGTAGGGTTATTTAACTACAGAAAGAGATGTCCAGATAGATAAACTCAAGTTGGCAAAAAAAGAAGCAATCCTAGAATGAAGGTAAAAGCTGTGTGTCCTTTCAAAAATAAAGAAATAAAGCTCAAGTTTGGGGGAAAAAAATTTTTAATCAGTCTCTTCTCCACCCAGTCCCACAAGTTTTTATACCAATCCATCTGCTTTTTTCAAAATAACAAAAGGGAGGAAGAGAAAGCAAATGTGGAAATCAACTTGCTTTGAGCCCTATGCACTGACTCCAATTTATTTTGCTAAAACATACATTTTCCCAGTTTCCACTGTGCAGCTGATATTTCTCTACATTCAAAAGAACCAATTTTCTTCAATTTTACAGTCTTTCCAGTGCACATCTCAAAAATTCAAAGCTTTCTTCTCCAACAAGTGCTTGCTATAATGGAAATGAATGTAAACAAATGGAAACAGTCTAGAGATTCTGGTGCCCTTCATGAGAAAAAATATAACTTTTAGATCACCATTGAAACTAAACTGGAATGGGATGTTAGGATCAATGAGGAGTGAAGTCTAACCGCTCGCTAAGGAGATCATGCCCTCACTGCTCAGGACCAAGAGTAAATACAATCAGGCAGGATCTTGTGAGCTACTTCCTCAATGGAGAGAGAGGGAGAACGGGAGAGAGAGAGAGAGAGAGAGAGAGAGAGAGAGAGAGAGAGAGAGAGAGAGAGAAAGAGAGAAACATCAAATCTTTCCTAAGGGGATCACTGGCATATGTATTTCAACTTTTCTCAGCAAAAAGCAAATCTGCAAAAACATACTTATTGAGAATTGTGTCTCATTTAGGGATTTAGACAGTTTTAGGACACTGGCGGAACAACTATATAGAGAGGACATATATAAAGAAATTGTTCCCCATTTTTTTCATAGGAGCAAGTGATAAGAAAAAAAGGAACTTAAATGTTGCCAAACTATAGAATTCCGTTCCCTTCTGTTAAAAACAACCTCTTTCCATCCTTAGTCACTAACAAACTTAACATGAGAATCTTTTCCAAGAAAATTAGAATCTAGTAAGGGAAAATCCTACCATGACTTATTTACCCATATGATTTTCTACAGTTAATTCCAATTGGGCAGAAGGGTGTGTGTGTGTGTGTGTGTGTGTGTGTGTGTGTGTGTGTGTTGTCAACAATAGGGCATTTCCAATCAAAGGGAACTGGCTAAATTACAGTCTTAATCTGCAAAATTTGCTTTTCAAAAAGTGGTGGAGAACACCTGTAATGAATTAGGGTTGGGGTGGGAACCTTAGGAGATCTAAGGAGCAGCAACCTGGTTCAAGTCATAGAGTAGGTCAAAGATTCTGTGCTAAAGACCTTGTGTAGTTCTTTTATCCTGGGTAAGATAAGGAGACCCATTGTATATTTTTAAGGAAAAGTATATTTGGGGACCGGGGAAAAAGATAAGGAAAAGGTATTAGCTCCTTCCCCTGTCTTTTTGGGTTCTATGACACCATGAGATCTTTGTTATTTTTCTACCTCTCTGACCATTTCTTTTTTGTTTTCTTCAATGACTCTTTTTTTTTTCTTCCTGTCCTCCATGGCTCATTCTGGAAGCTTCTACTCTGTAGCTGTAATCTCTCCCTTAACAAGGTTTCAAGTGTGATCAAGATGACCACATCCAAATCTTTATCACTAGTCCAGATTTCTCATCTGAATTTCAATTTTATTTTACTAAATGTCTGCTAAAATATTTCCACTTGAGTTTTCTGCCATTACCTGAAATTCAAAATTTAAAAACATTAAAACAATTTCCCTTCCTATTTTGGAGATACTACTATTTTTCCTAGTAATTTAGGATTGAAATATCCATTATCTTTGATGTATTCCTATTCATGAACCTCTTTTTCACATTAGCCATTAAATTCTGTTAATTGGTCCTTCAAAACATCTCTTAACTGCACCTTGTTTTTCCCCATTATCAAATTAGGCAAGATCTTCATCACTTTACTTCTAGATTTAATAATCAGTTTGAAAACCTTAATGATCTCCCTAACCCTAGTTGCTGTCACTCTAATATAACCAATACACAATTGCCAGATTAATTTTCTTGAAACACTATTCTCTTACCATCCTATTAAACAATTTTCAGTAATGTAGAATATATCAAATGCAACAGGGAAACAGGTAAAGGTAAGGAGAGATGGGGTTAAGAGGGAAGATAATACTGGGAAGGAATGACTACAATCAAAATAAACACCTTGCTACTGAAATGAAGCTTTAAACCTATGATGAAGCATGAAAAAGAAGTGACATACTCTAGGAGCAAATATGCATTTGTTTTTTGGCCATTGTCACTGTGTAGATTTGTTTTGCTTGACTATATTAATTTGTTACTAGGGATTTCTTTTTTCTATTTTTAATTGAGGGGGGCAAAAGTATGTGAAAGAGAGGAGGTTGGCAATTGTGATATAAGAAAAAGAAGAAAAGAAAGAAAAGAGGGTTAATGAAATATTCTTCCAGAAGAAAAAAAAAGTTCAGAAAGAAGCACAAACAAGAACATGATTGAAAGTGAAAGGCTAAATTTATTTCACATTAAAAAAAAAATTACCCCACCAAGTAGTATTGACTAGAGATTCACTGTTTCATATAAAATTCTCTTTTTATAATCTATTTTGCATATGGAAATGATTATTTTAGGGTGTTAAGTTCAGAATAAAAATATTAAAGACACATAGCCCAATATTATTCTTTCAAGGTATAATTTCTATAATTCTTACTCCATTTAGCAGTCCTCAACATACAGATTAAGACAAAGACATGAAATCAAATCAAACATAGAAAGAAATCACATGAGATCATAAGACTGTAGATCAATTCTAGGATGACTAAGCATCTTTTTAGGAAACTCTCATGGTATACTTCTCATGTATGGCAATGGCAGTTCATTTACTTTACCTGCATCAAACAGTATGACTCAGTATTTTAACCAATATTCAAAGGAGAATGACATGTACAATGAGATATCCTAGAATTTTCAAGCTCTTTGTTCTAATCATCTTCCCAAAAAGTAGACATGAATAATTTAAGTCTAAGGTGTTAAAAGCACACAAAAGACTATTACAGGCCAGCCTATTTTTACCAAATAAGTAAAACCAATCAGTTTTGGACCATTATATCCAATATTCAATTTGAAACTCCTTCCCTAACTTTAGTAATTGGTGTACACTAAAGACAGAAAAGTCTCTTTTCCACTGGGGAATTACATCAGCTTTCTTTATCTTCCTGGATATTTTTCCTACATTTCTTGACCAGGGGGAATCAAAATAAGTTGAAAGGAGAGTTGAAAGTAATTTTTAAAAAAGCTGGAATTCTAAAATATATCCAGAAGGACAAACTCCAAAGAACAGTCAGAAAAGCAGTCATTTTTTTCAGTAATTTTTTTTTTTTACTGGCTCAGCACATGGTGGCCTACCAACAACTTGGTCAGAAAGAATCATGAAATCTTCTCCTGGCTCTGCCACCAGCTAATTGACCTTAGCCTGCAACATCAGCAGCAGTAGCAGCAGCACCAACAGCATCAACATCCAAAGAGAACTACTACTCAAATTTAAATAATGTCCCAGGGAATACTTTCCTCACAATAGCATTGTGAAGTGGATAGTGCAAGTATTAGGATTTCTCATTTTACATATGGGTAAGCTAGGGCTCAAAGATGGTACAGGAATTACCCACAGCCAAATAGCTGGTCCTTTAACTGTTCTGGCACTTAGTTTTCATTCAATTCAGTTGAACAAATATTAAAATACAGACCAGGTAGGAGTGGGAGAGGTGAAAACTTCTCAGCCTATATCCTAAAGTCTAGCAACGTTTCTTTTCTTTTTTTTTTCTGTAGGAACAGGCCTGAGTTTTGGTTTCACCCTTCCCCCTTCCCCCTTACTACTGCCACATCAGCATTAAGCCCTTTTAGGGGTTTTTCCAGCCTCCACTCTTGCTTGCAACCTTTTCCCCTCCCTTGCCTTAGCCTTTGCCAAATAAGGACATAAACAATACTCTGTTTCCCTGGTCTTGGCCTTTTTAGCACTGAGACTGTAAGCCCGCCTCCCACCCAACAGGGGATAGTGGTGGGCTTCTACGTTCTTTGCCATTGAAGATTTTGCACTCAGATTGTAAACCTGTCTCCCAGCCAATGGGAGAAGGGACAGTGGTGGGAGGGACCTTGACTGTGTTAGGGTATAAATTCTTGCTCTGTCTTCTGTAACACGCCTCATTCTACTGGTTCCTACTGGTAGAAGGGATACCCTTTTCACTCGAGAACTAGATAAAACTTCCTGTTCTTTCCTCAAGGCACCTCTGATTTTTAATTTTTTTTTGGGTAGGGGATTTTTGGGTTCCCCTTACACGACACAGGTACAAGGGAGTATGCTAGGTCCTGGAGATACAAATACACTACTAAAGCAATTTCTGTCCTTATATTCTACTGGGGAAAAAACATTTTCAAGTAAAGAAATTAAAGGTAATTTAAGAAGGAAGAAAATACTAACAATTGGAGGAAATTTAAATTTCATCTCTAAAATGAGGGAGTTGAGACAGATGACTTCTAAGACCACTTAAAGCTCCAAAACATCTGATGACCCTATGATTGAATAGCATGTTTTTCTGACTCAGTAACTGACAATACCTTGACCTATGAATAAGAAGCTAAGGGAAAAACACAGTATTTCATTTACTTAAATCACTTCAGCCAAGACTAATTTAACCTACAAAGTTGAGTATAATCCCACAGGGGAAGAAATACATAAAGCTTCAATAGAATAGAAAGTCTTCAAGAATTTCTGATGAAAAGACGGGAGCCTGTAGGAACTTTGAAATGCAAACACAAAAGGCAAGATCAATCTAGAAATGTAAATTCATTTGAGCAACTGGAAGGGATTTTGTGGCAATGTAGGTCTAATATTCTAATACGGGGAAAAGAAACAAGTGTCCTTCCAGAATTGTGCTATCTTTAAAGGGTACTGAGGGAATTAAAGCAGAAAAACAGAGAACTTGTGATAGGTTCTGGTCTGATGGTTTTAATAGAGGGAAATGAGAGAAGGTAAGAGGAATATACTAGTGTATAAAGGAGGGACAAGGAATAGAACTTGATATTTCTTAAAATTGGGATATAGGAGAAGATTCACACATTCCTCTCACCCACCCCCAATTAAAAAGAGAGAAAAAATCCTAAATAAGAATAGCCAAGTAAACAAATTCACACAGTGTCCATGACCAAAAATAAATGTCTCTTTCTGCATTTATACAAATGGAAGTCGGAATAAGGAGAGCATGTGAACCTCACTTTTATTTGAAATGGATAAAGAGCTGAACACACAAACACAAAACTCAACAGGAAAACAAATGGGAACAAGGAAAGATGGGGTTAAAGGAGAGGATAATAATGAGAAGGAAAAATCACAAGGAAAATAAACTTCCTGATCCTGTAAGAAGACTTAAAAGAGGGAGAAAAGAAAATAACAAGGGATCTAATGGGTGTGTCCACCAATTGGAAAATGGTTAACCACATGTTGGTATGTAATAGAAAATTAATGCACCATAAGAAATGCTGAAAAAGATTTCAAAGAAAATAAAAAAGTTTGAACAGAAGCAGAGTGAGAACCAGAAGAATAATTAACATAATGATAGTAACGCTGTGAATAAACACAACTCCCAAAGATTTACAAACTCTAATAAAAACAATGACCAATCATGTATCCATGAACCTTTGATGAGGCTTATAACTCCCCTTTTGATATAACTTGAGGTGTTGGGTTCAAGGTATAGAAAGAGATATATGATTTTGGACAGTGCCATCGTGTGTATTTCTTATGGTTGACTGTGCGCATTTGTTTTAAGGGTTTTGCCCCATTCTGTTTTTAATTAGGGAGGCAATTAGCAATAGTGAAGTCAAAAAAAAAGGAGGGTCATTAGAAAGCCTTTTTTAAGGCACAGGAGAGAGAATAAAGTTCAGAAAAAAAGCAGGATATTTTTTAAAGCAATGGAGGGAATATATTATGGCTTTTACAAAAGCAAGCAGTGTGAAATGCAGACTCAGTTTTATGTATAATCCTCTTTTCACATTCTATATTTAGGGAAATGCTCATTTTTTGGTATTCAACTTCAAAATGAAAAGCAAAATAAAAATTACAATTTCTAAATATTAATCAAATCTGTGAAATATAGCTTTAAAGTTATAAAAAGAGAAGGAAATGAGAAAGAAGAGGAGGAGGAATAGGGCTAATAACAAGAAAAATGGAAGAAGGAGGAAGAAAACTGCCCTCAGGAAATCTTTAAATGGTAGCTAGTTTTCAGAGACATTTAGTGACCTAGTTACTGTTTTGCAATGCCACACTTAGTGTGGATCATTTCATCAAAAAAAAAATGGACAGTAAAATCCTTCTAAGAGCCTCCTTAGACACAGAGACAATTTTGCAATGGAACCACGGGTGGCATCCATGAATAGTGTTCACTGTATTGGCAGAAGTCAAGAAAGGTTTTGTATATAATAGGCTGGTTAGGCAGTATCAACTATGCCCTATGCATGGCTAACTCTGAGGTACTGGTATACGCATTACCAACTTGGTCAATTTAAAAAAATTCAAAAGCTGGTCTGGGGCTGGTTTGGGTCTGGTTTCTCTTCAATAGTCAGTATATTTCTAACCCATCACCTACCATAGTCTGTAGGTGTATTAATATGAAAGCAAATTTCTTTGACTATTATATTAGTCAAAGAATGACATAATTAGGAAGGTAAATCAACTGCTCTTCCCATGCTCTAAGCACCATAATCATATATTTAAAAATTAAATGGAAATAAGCTTTTGTTGATATGATTTTCTGAATTATTTATACTTCTATTTTCAATATGGATAATCAAAACTTATTAATGTAAGATATTTAGATATCACAATACACTGATCAATGTGTACACACTCATATCAACATTCTGTTGATTCTGAAGAATATCTTATGCATATGTTTAAGCCATTCATTTACTACATAATCAACAAGTAATGAGTTTGAGAAAAGTCATAGGTTCAATGCTCCCAATGTGTTGGTGGTGATGAAAGGATACAGAGATATTATATACATGATCTCGATCTCAGGAACTTATATATGTATATGGAGATGTAGCTGTGGAGACAGAAGTCATTTGGCCAAAGGGATATACTTGGAAGCTATAAATGCATAAGCAAAGAGTACCTACATAATAATATAGAGAAGATGAGGAAAAAAATACAGAAATCAGTAAATAAATTCCCTGAATATTATATGAAGAAACGATAATGCTATGGCTTATATAACAACGACACAATTTTAAAACTAAAGCTCATGTCCTTTAGGTGGACAGAAAGGAAACACTTCAAAGAGAGCTCAATGACTTTCTTATTAGAAATCTAAGAATATTGGAGATAATTCCTTGTTGCTTTTACAACTGCCTTGTCGTGATCTCCAAAGAGGTAAACTCAATGAACTTGTTACCTTTAACTCTCTCCACTATTGAAAAAAGTACATACACGCACACACACATATATATTTATACATACATAACACACACATATACACATATACAAACAGAAGGAAACAATACACATAAATATACAATATGTGTGTTATTTCCTTCTGTATTACTTCTTTCTATTTTTATATAAATAAATGCATTAATTATAAGGTCAGAATTTAACATTATAACTCTGAGGGAGGAGACAATGGAGAGTCTGAAACCTCTCTCCCATCACCCACCTCAAGAACTGAACACTGTAAGCTAAAGAAGAGCTCATTAATCTCACATGTAAGGGGTATACTCAAAAATATAAAATAATTTCAGTCACTGTTTTGAGTGCAGCATTGTAAGCTAGGGCATGCCCTGTAGTTTAGAAAATTCTACACTGAAAGATATGGAGCACTAGAGTCCCGATAATCCCACATGCATCAAAGTTCATTATATCAAAGCTTAATAGGTACCAAATTAAAAAATTTTTTTTCTTGATCTCTAGAGCAAGAGTGTGAAGTATTATGTGTAAAATAAACTACCTCATGATCATAGGAATCATTGATTTTTTTTTCGACCATTCTACTTAAAAAATTCAATAAAACATTAAGAAGTAGCTGAACAAGGATCTGGGTTAAAATATTGGCTCTACTACTTGTTAGCTATGCCACTTTGGGCAAGACATGTTAGCTCTTTGCGTAGGAGGGTCTTGGGCATACCTGGTTTCTAAGGTCTTTTCCAATATCTGATCATGAGAATGAATAAAGCTCTGTAAAGTTCACTATTGCATTCTTGCTGCCAGCTTTTTTCACACATAACCCTAAACTTGTTTTAGAGAGTAATAATGATATAATTCAAAAGATAAACCAGCTAGCACTACAGCATAATCACAGACAAAACCACTGCCCTCAGTTGCTCAGACACTGACCCATAAAAGAAGAACATTTTTACTAGATTTGATCATACTCAACATTCAGGTTCCTCAAACTCCATGTATTGTAAAGTTTTTCAATTCTAGACACATACCAGCAGAATCTCAAACCATATGCGATACAATTTATATCTACCATCCTATTTACTGCTGAAGATGTCCCAGTGATGCTTTCTGTGAGCCTGAAGAAAATGAACTTGCTTCCCAATACTTTTATTCAATAACATAAAGCAATCTCTTGATCTACCTGGGCAGTATCCTGTTGAACATCTCATATAGAAAAAGTACCAGTAGGACAATGACTTGTCCCCAGACTATTTCTTTCTGATCTCCATTGACTGGAGGAAAAAGAAGAAGAGGAAGATGCCCTGGTCTTGGAGCCAGGGTTACAGTCTGACCTCTATCACAAGGAAAGTGTTTAACTTGTGTAAGTAACAGGAAAATGTCAAATGTGGATAATGTTGCTTGTATTATCTACCTTACAGGATTGCTGTAAGGATCAAATGAGGTAAGTCAGAGAAGGAACTTTAAAAATCTTAAATGTCAATCATTTACCATCATTTTTGTCATCTTTATTTTTATTTTATCAGGTTAAACCCCAATGGGGAAATGTGAATATTAGTACACTTTGGCATACATGGTCCTACTTATCTTGAAAGTATTCCAGGGCTGTTCTTTTTATAATCTCATGCCATTTTAAAAACTTACTTTGGTACCTTTATGCAATACAGAGTAGGGGCAAAAAGAGGTACAGAATATAGGACAAAGAATGCATGGCTTGTGAGGAAAGAGGAAAGGAAGGAAGGAAAAGCCCAGCTCTGTTTTCTGCAGTATAACTGTTGCTTAGCAACATTTCACCTCTGCCCCCCCCCAAAAAAAAGTAATGTTTCAGTGAGGTGACACATTGTAGAAATATAATCAGAAGATTCATTTTTTTATAAAGTTAATGCTGTGTCAGTGCACCATGATGCAACAAAATACATTTAAAAAAATACCCACAGAGCTATGAGATTTACAGATTCCCATCATGATAACAGAATGACTAACACAGAAAAAGCTCAGTAGACCCAGTTCTACAGCCAAAAGGAGGAGAGAATTTCAAGCTGGAAATAAGGAAAAAAGAGTAAACAGGAAGAAGTAAAAGGAGCAAGGGTATACATATTTTTGTGAGCAGGGGGGTTTTCATATATACACAGGACTCACCACTTATCCATTTAGCCTCTGGATCATGAATTTTGAAGTCTGGACTGAATAGATCTTCTACTGTTACCTTTCTCTTTTGCGACAGGCTGTTATCTTCAGCTGGAAAAAAAGAAGCCATTCTCTTTAATTCAGTGTTTCAATTTGATGCAATTGAACAAACATGTATTAAGGACCTACTATATAGAAGACATTAAGTTAGGACTAGAGATACAGAGATATATCATAATAAAATAAGACATAATGTCTTTCCTCAAAGATCTTGTCATCTAATGGGGACAAATATACAGGAGTCAGTAAATATATACAT
>CM053581.1:513022859-513051190 GCA_028627135.1 Pseudochirops cupreus | reverse complement strand
TCCTCAAAGATCTTGTCATCTAATGGGGACAAATATACAGGAGTCAGTAAATATATACATACCTATATATATATAGAGAGAGATATATATATATAAAATATAAAAATATATATTATATGTATGACATATTTATATAAATATATTATATATATAAATAAAATATATAACTACATATAAATACATATAAATATATAAATGTATGTATATGTATATATATACATATATATATGTATATATATACATATACATATATAAAAACCTCAATATTCCAAGAATCTGTGATTTTGCCACTGTTGGCTCTTCTTTCACTACTCTGGGTTATAGATGTCTCTGTGTATTAATGGACTATCATTATTACCATGTTGCTTAAAGAATTCATTACCCGTGGCTATCCAGGTGATGTGGCACTCTGTATATCAAAGGAAATTGGAAGAGAGTTGTTCAGTGGGTGGGAGAAAAGCCAAGAGGAAACAGTGCAACAAATACCCTGAGAAGAGATAATATCCAAGAATAATGGGTGGTAAATAGTTTTGAATGCTGCAGAAAGGTCACAAATGATAAGAGGAGAAAAGGAAGTTTGATTGGGAAATTAACCTTTACAGAGGAGGTGGCATGAGTCATTCTAGAGAGGGCAGTTTCAATTGAATGATGAAAATTTGATAAGCATGTCATCTATGCTTTCATCAAAGTCACTGCTATCAATATTAAACTTAAAAAATGGAAGGCCACAAGACATAGGTCACCCTCACCCAAGTTGACATCAAGTCATTTCTTATTACACCTATCACAGCAATCACATCTGAGAGTTAAGTACCCTAAGATGCAATGGTAATGAATTTATCAAATGCAACTAGGTGCTCCATTTCTCTATAATTTATGTCAGATTTCAACTCCTTATTAGTCTTTTTAATCTCTCTCTTCCAAACCAAAGACAATTTTCATTTTCAGAGAAACTAAAAGTAAAATACAAGTTGAATCATTTTGCTTCTCTCCATTGTTCATTATCACAGTATAATCCTTCTCAAATAGCAATCCTGTCCCTTCACTGATCTTTCCTTATTCACTAATATAGTTTTAAAAAACACCCTTTCAGGGCAGAGCCAAGATGGAGGAGTAGAAGCACAAACTTGGTGTGGGCTCAAGCTCCATGTAATTCCAATACCTGTAAAAAAAATGACTCTAAACAAATTTTAAAGCTGCAGAACCCACAAAGTAGCAGAGAGAAACAAATCTGCTGAAGAGAGCTGGCAGGCCAACAGGAAAGGTCTACCACAGCATGCTGGGAGCCAAGCACAGTCCTGCAGGAGCCATGCAGTTCCAGCACCAGGGAGGCCCCGACCAGCAGCAGCCAGAGTAGACTTTAGGAGACTGAATAACCAGCAGTGGTGGCTTCCAAACTTCTCTGCCCATAAATGCCAAAGTAAAAGGTCAGAGTGGAACTTTGTTGGAACAGGGGTGGACAGAAAAATGTGGTCTGGATGCTGCCGCAGGGCAAGAAGTGGCAGAGGCATGGTGGCTGTGTTGCATGGCTGCCTCAGGAGCTCCTGGCCTGCATATTGTAGGGGGACCAAGCAACCATTCAGAGGGTAATCACTCTTGCTTTAACCTGGTTGTATCTGGATCACAGTCTTGGGTGGTGGTCCTGGGGTGTGTGACCAGTGAGCCAGAGCTTGTGGGGGTTGTAGAAATGGTACCCCCCCCCCCAATAGCTCCAACAGCTGTGAAAACCCCAACAATTTGGGACAAAGCTCTCTCCATTCTGGAAGCAGAGTTCTATTATGCAAAGCGCTCAAGGTCAAGTAACTGACTGGCAATACGAGCAAGCAGAGGAAGCACAAATAGATGATAGAATCCTTTTTGGGGGACAAAAAGGATCAAGGCATGGAGCGGGAAGAAGATAGCAAAGTGAGAACTCCTGCATCAAAAGCCTGCAAGAAAAATATGAATTAGTTACAGGCCATGAAGGAGCTGAAGGAGGATTTTGAAAATCAAGTAAAAGAAGTGGAGGAAAAATTTGGAAGAGAAATGAGAATGATTCATGAAGGTCATGAAAAGCAAGTCAACAGCCTGCTAAAGGAGACCCAAAAGATACACTGAAAAAAATAACACCTTAAAAAAATAGACTAACTCAAATGGCAAAAGAGGCCCAAAAAGCCAATGAGGAGAAGAATGCCTTAAAAGGCTGAATTTGCCAGATGGAAAAGGAATTTCAAAAATTCACTGAAGAGAATAACTCATTCAAAATTAGATTGGAGCATTTGGAAGCTAATGACTATGAGAAATCAAGATACTATAAAACAAATCCAAACAAATGAAAAAAATAGAAGGCGATATGAAATATCTCATTGGAAAAACCACTGGCCTGGAAAATAGATCCAGGAAAGATAATTTAAAAATTATTGGACTACTTGAAAGCCATGATAAAAACAGAACCTAGACATCATCTTTCAAGAAATTATCAAGCAAAATTGCCCTGATATTCTAGAGCAGCAGTTCTAAACCTGTGGATTATGTTCAATTTGTAAGAATGAGAATACATCCTGCATATCAGATATTTATATTGCAATTCATAACAGTAGCAAAATTACAGTTATGAAGTAGCAACAAAAATAATTTTATGGTTGGGGGTCACCACAACATGAGGAACTGTATTAAAGGGTTGTGGCATTAGGAAGGTTGAGAACCACTGTTCTAAAACCAGAGAGCAAAATAGAAATGGAAAGAATTCACCAACTGCCTCTTGAAAAAGATCCCCAAAAGAAAACTCCTAGGAATATCACAGTCATATTGCAGAGTCCCCAGATCAAGAAGAAAATATTATAAGCAGTCAGGATTGTGGAAACACAATCAGGATAACACAAGACCTAGCAGCTTCTACATTAAGCGATTGAAGGGCTTGGAATATAATGTTCTGGAGGTCAAAGGAGCTAGGACTAAAACCAAGAATCACCTACCCAGCAAAACTGAGTATAATGATTTACAGGAAAATATGGTCATTCAATTAAATAGAGGATTTCCAAGCACTCTTGATGAAAAAGCCAGAGCTGAACAGAAAATGTGACTTTCAAATACAAGAAGCAACAGAAGCATGAGAAAGTAAACAGGAAAAAGAAATCATAAGGAACTTATTAAAGTTGAACTATTTACATTCCTACATGGAAAAACGATAATTGTAACTCATAAGACTTTTCTTGGTATGAGGACAGTTGAAGGGTGTATATACATATACATATATATATATGTATATACACACACACACACACACACACATATATATACACACACATATATATATATATACATATATATGTTTGTGTGTGTATACATACATATATATGTATTATAGGAAGTATATGTGAATATAAATATATTTGTGGGTACAGCCATATATATATAGATATAGATAGATATATAGATAGACATATGTTCATGTATACATAGATGGAGGGCACAGGATGAGTTGAATATGAAGGGATGATATCTAAGAAATAAAATTAAGAGGTGCGAGAGGACTTTATTGGGAGAAGGAGAAAGGGAGGGATAGATTTGGGTAAATTTTCTCATATAACAGAGGCAAGAGAAAACTGTTTCAATGGAGGGGAAGAGCAGGGAGGTTAAAGGGAATGGGACAATCTTACTCTCATTGAATTTGGCTTAAGGAAGAAATAATATACGTACCCAATTGGGTATCTTACCCTACAGGAAAATAGGGGGATAAAGGATAAGAGCGGGGATGATAGAAGGGAGGGTAGATTGGGGGAGAGGGTAGTTAGAAGCAAACATTTTTGAAAAGGGACAGGGTCTAAGGAGAAAATAGAATAAGTGGGGGTGGGATAGGATGGAGGGAAATATAGTTAGTCTTTCATAATATAACAATTATGGAAATGATTTGGGTAACTACACATGTACAACCTATACTGAATTTCTTATCTTCTCAGTAGGGGCAGGTGAGGAGGGAAGAAGGGAAAAACTCTGGAACTCAAAGTTTTAAAAACAAATGTTTAAAAAAAATTTATATTTTACATGCAACTGGGAAATAAGATATACAGGCACTGGAGTATAGAAAACCATCTTGCCCTACTAGAAAGTTGGGGGGGGGGAGTGTGATGTGGGAGGGTATAAGAGACAACAGATTGGGCAAAGGGGTATTTAGTAGACTTGCTCTTTTGGGGTGGGGGTAGGGGAAAGATGAGGAGAAAAAACTGTTCCTCAAAATTTTGTGGAAATGAATGTTGAAAACTAAAAATAAATTAATTAATTAAAAAAAAATAAATAGCATCCTTTCTTTTGACCTTAACATTCATTGCCAGCCTTAGCTTATTCTGAAGTTGTTATTTGTACCAATGATTTTTACAGGATTGTGACATACTTCAGCATTTATGTTTATTTACTTTTCCATTTTTTATTCATGTGATTAAAAGAAAGTTTAAATTGGTCAATTCCAAGTATATGCACATAGACCTTTTGGACAACTACCTCATCTCTTTTTCCCTCATATAATGTATCTTTCCATCACTTGAATTTCATTCTTTGTAGTTTTCTCTTCCTCTTGTATTTTCTTCCCCTGTAATATTTTAAAGAACGTGTTCTTCCTATCCGTACTTTTTCTACACCCTTTGAAAATTTCTCCACTCCCAAATCTAGGGTATATGTCAAAGTATGCCAGTATTTCTTCTGTCCACCTTATTATGAATTCTAAATCTAATATTCAACTCTCTCAAAGGTTGACATTGCAGAAGAACCTTTTCCTTCTTGCCAAACTTGATCCAGATGCTTCCCCTGCCTTGTTGCATTAGGATCCTATTAACTATTATAACTTATTAACTATGCTCATTAACTATGTTTGATACATTTGCATATAATCACTTGTGCCCTTGGGCTTTAAAAATAAATGAAAAGTAGGCACACCTAACATTCCTAGGTTTTATTACTCTCTCTCCCTTGGTTATCTCTTCCACTCCTTTCACCTCAAATTCTCATCTCTGTGGAATACTCTTGAATTTCAATTTCAAAACCTGATCTCTCTTAAGCTGGACACAAATTTCCTACTGGTTTTCTCTGAAGTTATCTCCTTTGAATTATGCTTTACTAGAAATTTCTACTGCTGTTTTCCCATGTTTTCTGCAGAATCGTGCTTGGTTTGTTTATGTATATGTAAACTCTCACAGAGTTTTGTCCCTCCCTTTCCCTTTTTTAATTTAACTCAACCTTAATTGAATCTACCAGACTCCAGGTAAACATTTTTCTTTTCATTGGCTCTCATTAGGTGCACTCTACTTTTGGCAAAGAGAGTTAGTACTGTATAATGGACAGAGTCAATCCTGTAGTCAGGGAGACCAGGCTTCAAGTCTTGCCTTTGACATACTATGTTACCCTAGGCAAGTCACTTAATCTCTCAGTATTCCAGTGCAAATGTGTAGGCAGATAAATTTAAGAACAAATGCTATCCTGCATTGGTACAAGGAGTTTCCTCATTAAGAACTCCCTGCTGTTATGAAATCACAAGTTTGGATGAAAACAAAACCAAAAAATTCTTGGCCAAGTTCTTTCATTCCTATATAGTAACATGAGGTCAAGAAATCCAAATCTTGTTGGACGCTATCTTTTAAACTAGAGAGGAAAGAGAGAGAAGAAAATATGCCAATGGGACAATCTGCCTCCTCGTCTCACCAAGTATTTCTAATAAACTTATGGAAAGAGAAATAGTTTGGTGAGAGACCAAGATTTTAAATATTGGATTTATCATTTAGTAATATTCTAGGAGGAATGAGGCAAGTTTACAAACTATTTTATTTCAGCTTTACTAGTTTGCCCTGAGATTTTAATAGGTAAATCCATACTTAAACAAGTGTCCTCAAAACTAAGCAACTTTACAAAAATCATTTAATTCAATGTCTCACTTTAGCCATTGGTGAAATGGAGGTACTGGCACCTATCTCTACATGCAGCACTTAGATATTTAACTACATAACTGTATTACGTGCTAAACTTGCTGACTGAATCCACCACAAATTTATTTAATAAATCTCAAACGTGCCCTCCATGTGGCAAGATGATACTTTTACATCTTCCTAACTGATTAACTGTCCTACACACCACAGTGGCTTTTCCAAACCTTTTCATCCTCCTCAAACATCCTAGGTCTCCCCATCCTCCAACCTTTTAACTGAGAACTGCTTCATTTGATTGCAAAAATTGAGGTCACTCACCATGGACTCTCTCTTCTCACCTTCTCCTCATCTCACACTATTCAGATGTCTTCCCCCACTATCTTCTCCTTATCCCTTGTCTCACATGAAGTTGTACGATGGTGCTTCTTCTTGCCAAGGCAAAACCTTCAATAGGCACAAATAATTTCATTCCATCCCATCTTCTTCAGCAGACTGTCTCTTCATCTTCCCACGCTCACTCATCTTCAGGTTCTTCTTGTCTACTATTTGCTTCCCCAATGCTTACAAATAAGTTTCCCAGTCCTCAAAAAACCCTCCTTTGATCCATGAATTATTTTTAGGTATTATACTATATGTTGCCTTCCTTTTGTAGCTAAACTAAAGAAGGTGGTTTACAATCCACTACCTTTCAATCCTTTCTTAACTCTTTACAGTCTGGATTCTGATCTCAGTATTCAACTGCTCACTCCAAATCTACTCACAATAATTTTTCTAATCAACCGTTCTCAATCTTCATCTTTCTTGACCTCTTTACAATCTCTGACAGTATTAATCATCCTCTTGTACCTGAAACTCTCTTCTCTCTAGGTTTGCACGACTCTCTCTCTCCTGCTTCTGTGTTACCTGTTGAGGACCAGTTGTTCTTACTCTCCTTTGCTGACTTTCATCCTATTCATTCCAACTAACCAAGAGTTTTCCCTAAAGTTCTGTTCTGGGTCCTCTTCTCTTCTAGTTTTGAAAACTATTTCACTTGCTGACATCATCAGTTTCCATGGATCCAAAGATTATTCCTATGTTGATGATTCTAAGATTTATCTGACCCTAATCTCTCTCATCAATTTTACATTTCATATCTACAACTATCTATTAGTTATCGTGGACCAACTGTCCCATAGTCATCATAAAGTCAACATGTCCCAAACTGAATTCACTTTTCCCTCCTAAATCCTGCTCTCTTTCCAAATTCCCTATTAGGTGAGAGTACCATCATCTTCCCAGCCACACAGGCTTTAAACCTAGGAATTATATTGAATTTGCTGCCAAGTCCTATTGATTTCACCTTTGCAACAACTCTTGTATACATCCCTCTTTTCTGCTATATCACTGTCACCACCCAAGCGTAGGTCCCTATCATCTCACACCTGAAATACTGCAATAGCTTTCTGGTTGGTATCCTTGCCTCAAGTCTCTCTCCACTTAATTTCACCTTCCATTCAGATCTCAAATTGATTTTTCCAAGGTGCCAGACTGACCACATCACTTTCCTCAGTTCAGTGAACTCCAGTGGGTCCCTATTACTGCCAGGATGAAATCTAAAAGCATTGGTTTGGCGTGCAAAGTGCTTCATAACTTGGTCTCTCCCTCCCTTTCCAATCTTCTTTTACCTTATCCCTGCCTATCAACACCTGGCACATTCTCTGTCATCTAATGACAATGGCTTCCTTGCTGTTCCTCACATGAAACATCTTTCCACTTCACACAATTTGAATGATTGTTCTACGTGCCTAGAATGTTCTTGTTCCTTGTTTCCACCTCCTGACTTCCCTGGCCTTCCTCAGGTTCCAGCCAAAATTCTACCCTTTGTAAGTAGCCTTTCTCAGTCTCTATCAATGCTAGTGCCTTTCCTCTAAGATTACCTCCAATTCATTCTGTATGTATCTTGGCTGTACAAATTTGTTAGCACATTGTCTTCCTTCTTAGTCTTTGTGGTCCTTTAGAGCTGCAGTTATTTTGCCTTTCTTTATGTCTCCAGCACTAAGCACAGTGTCTGGCACATAGCAGGCACTTAATATGCCTGTTGATTTAATTGAACTTGTTAATATTAATAAACAAAGGTTTATTTAGTGACATCACTGAATTAATACTTCAAAGGTATTCCAGGTTTGCAACCCATTTCCAGAAGGCAGAACCTTAGGAGTATAAGGTCACTTCTACAAAATCTTCTCTTCATAACAAGTATGACAGTCAAACTGCACCTTGAAGGGACAAAGCACTAAATAAATGCTGCCAGGCTATCTGACCCTGTGAGTCTAAGATAAATGGATGGAATATGTGTGGGCAGAAGATTATATCACACTTGCTTCAGGCAGCCCATAATGAGTCTGGCAAAATTAATGTCATTCTGTTTGACATTTGCAAAGCTAGATTTTTCGGAAGGTATACATTTTCAATTGCATTTCAGAATCAATAACAAAAACAAAAGGCTATATTGGAGCCATTATTTTGTTTTAAAGGAGTGTATACTTCTAACTCCTCTCCCACCCCCCGTAAAAGCAATGGAAGACAAGCTGTTTCCCTTGAGGATGTATTGTCAGGACATTCAGGATTCTCCACAATCTAGCTCTTATCTCTTGAGATCCTTTCAAGACCTGGCTTTGATATTATTTCCTCCATGAATCTTTCCTGATATTCACAATGGAACTGATTTTTCAGACATTAGATTTCATATTACTTCATGTTCCTCTAACATACTTACCATATTCTATATTTGTTCTCTCTCTCTCTCTTTCTCCACACACACACACACACACACACACACACACACACACACACACACGTGTGCGTGTGAATCAAAAACATCATAGTCTCACATTATTGAAGCAGATGAGAGTTCTGAGAGGGAAACATCCTTTCTTACTACATTGCCAATTACTTGACTAAAGTGATAGTCTTACTTAACTTTTTTTTTATCTTCCTAGCACTTATTCCCATGCATTGCCCATTATAGGCACTTAATAAAAGTTTGTTGCATTAATGAAGCATTTTTTCCTAACTGAAAGTGCTGCTGTCCTGAATGTTGTAAACAAACAGCAGCATATGGTACTGGATAAAAAGTAGATTTGGATTCATGACAAAATTGGGGGAAATAATACAGAAATATGTTTTGCATGATTGTACCTGTATAACCTCTATCAAACTGCTTACTCTCTCAGGAAGGAGGGAGGGAGAGGGAGGGAAGAAGAAAATTTGGAACTCAAAATTTTTAAAAAATGAATGTTAAAATTGTCTTTACATGTAATTGGGAAAAAATAAAATATCCTTTAAAAATAAAAAGAATAACGGGGGTCAAAATTCACTTTGGACACTCACTAGCTGAGCAAGTCATTTAACCTTTCCCAGTCTCAGTTTTCTCATTTGTAAGGTGGAGATGATAATGGCACTTGCTTCACTGGGTGACTATGAGCAATCATATGAGATAATATATTACAGCGCTTTGCCAATACCAATAGCAGCCATATATATATTTTTAAAAATAACAAAGTATTTTTTGAATTAATGTTTAATGAACAATCATTGCTCTCTGGGACTTTTCATTATGAAATGTAGAACATTCTTGCATTTAGGGTTAGGATTACAGTTTTTGACAAAGACAGGCCAAGATACAATTTAGAAAATTACGTCAGATTGTTAGCACTCTACTAATAAAAAAATAGATTGTAGCAGAGTTGGTCTTATTTCCATTTCTCTTATTATTAGTTATTTTGAACAGTCTCACATGTTAATTAATTAAGTTTATTAGTAGTCTGCATTTCTTAGGATATGCCCTTAAGTGATTCCTGATCCCTAGACCCCCTTTTATCTCAGGAAGTTTTTGTCAGGCCCAAATGTGAGAGACAGTGTCCCAGAGAGCCCCCCTCCCATTATATACCTTTAAATGGTCAGTTTCCTAGTAAAAGAGCAGAAGGATGAGGTAAAAATAGGGTAAGCAATCCCTATTGCTTTTAATTACTACTGATAATATTTAGCTGAGAAAATATACATCCTATGTGATACCATTGTAGTATGGTCTTTGTTCAAACTTCTTTTTACACTACAAGCACCCATGTTAAGACCAAGGATGACTTCCCATTCAGAGAAAACCATATTTGATCAGGTAAGTTATTAATCAGGTTTTTAATAGAGACACTGGGGAATTCCAAACTAAATCCTGCTTCAAACTTTCATGGTGTTGCAAATTGCCAACTCATAAGATCTGAGTTTATGGGACTGAGAAATCAATTAATGACATACAGTCCACTTAATGTCAATTGTCCAGGCAGAGCATCTAATGATATTAGGTCACTAATGTTCTCCTACTTTTCCTCTTCCTTTAAAATTGCTGGTTACTCCATAGCTCACTAGATTAACATACCAGTTGCTCTCTGGAGTTTTGCACCTGAGATTATAAGAAAAATCAAACAACTTGGGTCCAGCCCAGGAAATGATGGGGTACTAATGATGGACCCCTAAAAGGCCCTGGACTTTCCCACATGACCCAGATCCCTGGCATTAGCCTGGACCACCCAGCCCTTCCCAGTTAATCCTTTCAACTGCCCTTTCATTGTGGTCTTTGGGGTCTGCACCTGGCCCCAACCTAGACTTGCCACTCCTTGATACCATCTAGACCCCTTCTCTGTTACCTCCCAGTCACCCCAGACTACTTAGCCACTCCTAGATCACATCCAGATCTTCCACAGTCTTACTGTATAAAAGGTCTGTCTTGCCTCCATTAATATGCTCAGATTCCTTAAGAATCTGGCCCACTTGCATTAGGGATAGAAATGCTCAGATTCCTTAAGTCTTTAAAATCAGCGAGGTGGAGGAGTGAATAGAGCACCGGCCCTGAAGTCAGGAGGACCTGAGTGCAGATCCTGCCTCAGACACTTGACACACTTACTAGCTGTGTGACTTTGGGCAAGTCACTTAACCCCAATTGCCCTCCAAAAAGCAAAACAAACAAACAAACAAAAAAACTCCACCCCAACTGGTGTTTTAATAAACCCTGTCTCTTATTGAAAGAAGGCTTGGGTCAAATTCATTTGAGACAGGACCCGAGTTGTTTGCCCTTGAATTTCAGGGTTCCTAGCACCCTGAGACCTCAACAGACACACCAACCTCTTTCGTTAAGCCAAAATTAACAGAATGAAATGAAAACTCCAGAAAAAGACAAGTAGGCAAGAATACCCTCCAAAATAATAAAACAAATACAGTTTTTTAAATGTACTATTCTCCTCCTCTTTAAAGCAGTCTCCTTCCTACCTGATTCTATTCATCACTGTCATGTCTTGACACTGAACCCACAGAAAGGTGCAAAGCTGTGTGATTTATCACAGGTATATTAGCCTTCAAAGTTAGTTTACAAGTCACACAAGAATATGGTCCCTTACTTTGTATTTCTCCCTCATATCTATCTCAATCCCTCAGTGAAATTGTATGGCCCAACTTCATAAGCAACTTTAGTCATCAAACATAAAATTTCAGACTATTAGACCAAGAGAGAGCATAGAAATTTAAAGGCAGCATTGCTTTGAAAAGAGCACTGGCTTTAAAGTCAAAGGACCTAGGTTCAAATTTTGTTTCTGTCACTTACTAGCTGTGTTACCTTGGGAAAGTCACTTAAAATTCCTTGACCCTCACTTTCTTTACCTGTTAAATAAAGGAGTCTGACTAGATGGTATGTGAGGCCCCTACATCTTTGATTCTAAGTCAACCCTTATTTCATGAATGAGGAAAGGAGCCTTAGAGAGGAAAGGCAAGTTGCTTAAGAACACACATGATTCCACTTGACTTCTAGATATTTATGAAAATTAATCCTTAAAAGACAAAGATTATTAACACTGACACTCTTCACAATAAAGTGCTACAGAGTGAAATTAAGTCCAACAGAGTTTCCCAACTTCTCTATGCAACTCATTACAATAAGTTTACAGAAGCCTAAGGTGACAAACCTATATAGATCAAAGCTCATTTGCATAGAGTAATTTCTGTTGTATTTGTTAAATTCTAATGAAGTCTTACTTTAAAGTTTTAGCATATTGTTGGAGATAATTGAATTTTCAAAGGCTATGCCAAAATAACACAAGTCTAGTCACCTCCTCCCATACTGGAAATGCTTTAAGCTTGGATATGTCATGGTCTCTTCTCTCAGGATCACTCTGTGTAACTTTAGAAGGGCTCATTATTAGGTTGGACCCCTGGTAATGAACTCTTCACCTACTTCAATTCTTGAAAACAGCTACTATAGAACTGAGAAGTTATTATTTATATGAGTAAAGAGCCTATCTACACTAATGAAAACATGAATCTTTTAGGTACTGTGGGAATTGTGGAAATTGATTGAATCACACTGACTGCATATTGTGACTCAATTCTGGATCTAGTTGACTTCCTTTTTTATTCAATAATGAGTCTAGTCCAATTTCTGTCTTATGAGTAAATTTTGTTCAGTTATGGGAATTGTGAGAAAGCTTAATTGCACTGTTTGAACATAGCTCTCTGTGCCTGGGAAACTAGGCCACCTCTACCTGTTGCTTAGAGATCTTTAACAAAGGACCTAGGTTATGCTGACCAGAAAGCCAGTCACACCAGGACTAATGTAAGTAGTTTTCTCATAATTATACATCTCAAGCAACTCATATAACTTATCTGAAAACGTCCATTATTAATCAATCAGTTACTATTTCTTTATTCTGCTGAGTGAATACAGACACTTGAGGGGTGAGTGGGATACCTCTTTCTCTGATTTTAGGGAGGTATATCTGTTTGCTTTCCCCCTCCCAATTTGGAAAGTCCCTGATATTTCCTTTAATCTGAAACCAGATAACCTAATCTTGTATCCTGATTTATATCCTGTTAACTGTTTTCTTTTAATGCATAAAAATCTGTCTCCTCTTGTATTTGGGATCAGTGCCAAGGTGAGGAGGCCTTGTCCACCTTTGTTATACAACTGGAATACATTGCTTAATAAACTGAAATGCTCAGAAGCTTGAAACTTTGTTTCCCCAATTATTTCAGATTTCACCTATCATGGTACAAGAGGCTGTTTTAAGAAAAGTCATAGTTCATAGGATTTTTCAATTTCTAGTTCAAGATTATTATATAGAATATCTATCGCTACTACTACTAGCTAGCATTTATGCAGCACTTTTAGGTTTGTAAGGAATTTTACAAATATTATCTCATGTAATCCTCATGGTAACCTTATATGGTAGATGCTATAATTATCCCATTTGGCAAAGGAAAAGAGGCTAAGAGATCAAGAGAAAGGTTAAATGCTATTATTATCCCGATTTTGCAGATGAGGAACCTGCATTTGGGAGAGTACATGACTTTTCCAGGGTTACATATCTAATCAGGATTTGAATTCTGTTCTTCCTGGCTCCAAGTCTACCAGTCTATTCATTACACCACCTAGGTTTTCTTGATCCTAAAGGAGATTAATGAAAACAGAAGCAATAGGGGGTGGCGAGGTGGGCAGTGAATAGAGCACTGGCCCTGGAGTGAGAAGGACCTGAGTTCGAATTCACCCTCAGACACTTAACTCTTACTAACTGTGTGACCTTGGGCAAGTCACTTAACCCCCAACTGCCCTGCCTTCCCCCTTCTAAAAAGCAAAAAAAAGAAAAAAAAAACCAACCCAAAAAACCTCAAAAACAGAACCGATCATTAGTGTACTCTTTGATCTCAGAAAAAAAAAATTATTACCACTTAAGAATACACACAGGTCAAGTGTTTATACTGTCAGGCGATATTTTAAGATAACATACTGTCAAGTAACACTGTCTAGAAAACTTTTTTTAAAAAGAAGCTCAAACTAGTTAATTTTCTACAAAGTAGAAACAAATGGTTACATAATTTATGCTACTACACATCTGCACAACTTTATTATTATTTTTTTTAATCTAGGCCTATGAATTCATTGTTACTGGTACTAGGATTTACAGTCCTAGAGAGTTATCTGGGGAAAGGGATAGAGGTCAAACTCGCTTCCAGTGAACTACATGCAGCCCACAAAACTTGCAATTGCTGAACAAGATTAAAATGTGACCGGGAAATGTTTGCAAAAATAAATAAAATATCATATAATATATGATTTATGATAGAAAATATGCCACAACATAGAGAATGTTAATTTGTGGTTTTCTGAGTGAATATATAGCCTAGAGGGATTTGTTTCTGTTTGAGTTGGAAATCATTAGCCTGGTTAAGTAATTTATTCATGGTCGCACTGCTATGACATCTCAGAGTCAGGACTTGAATCTTGGACTTCCTGAGCTCAAAGCTATCCCCCCATCAGTTCTACCACAATGCCTCTCATATTCTTCATTTGTATAGATATCATTAGCTATATTTGTTTCCATGTCTGTGGCTCAGCAGTTTAAAACACCCTATGGTTGAAATTCCCAAGGAGCCCATTAGCTTTGTGCATTTCCATGGCCAAGTACCACACTCATCCATTCAATTAGCCAATTCATTAAAGCATCCCTTAGTTTAAAAAGAATTGGGCCAGAGAGTAGAGGTGGACCATCACAAACATATCACCACCACTTGAAATCAAGTGAAATCTAATGACTCCATGAGATACCAAGAAACAATAAAATAAAGTCAAAAGGATTAAAAACAGAAAAATATGTAAAGTATCTCATCAGAAAAAAATACCTCAGATGGAAAATATATCAAGAGATAATTTAAGAATTATTAAAATACTTCAAAATCATGACAAAAAAAAGTAGCCTAGACAAAATTTTTTTCAAGAAAAAGCAAAGGAAAACTTCCCCAATATCTAAGATACAGAGGGAAAAAATAGAAATTGAATCTACTGATCATGTTCTGAAAGAGATCTCAAAGAGAATTGGAAATTGAGGGGATGCTCAACAATTGGGGAATGACTGAACAAGTTGTGGCATACGAATGTAATGAAAACTATTGTTCTATAAGAAATGAGGAGTACAATGTGAAAGTATTTGCAGATCCTATACATGATTGCACACCACCATGGGGCGGGGGAGGGCAAGGGAGGTGAGAAAATCTGAAACTCAAGGGATTGTGGAACTGAATCTTGTAAACTAAAAGTAAATAAACAAGTCATTGAGAAAAAGAAAAGTAAAGAAAAAAAAGAAATAAGGAGCAGACAAATTTCAGAAAAATTTGTAAAGACTTAGATGAACTGATGGCGAGTGAAGTGAGAAAAACCAGAAAAACACTGTGTACAATAATAGTAGCATTGTGTGATGATTAACTATGACAGACAATGATCCTAAAGAGTCATGATGGAAAATGCTACCCACATGTAGAGAAAGAACTATGGAGTGTGAATGCAGATCAAAGCATACTATTTTCACTTTTTTTGTCTTTTTTTCTCATGTTTTTTTCCCTTTTGTTCAGACTCTTGTTTCACAACACGACTAATGTGGAAATGAATTTAATATGATTGCGCATGTATAACCTATATCAGATTGCTTGCTGTCTTGGGCAGAGAAAAATTTAGGACTCAAACTTTTATAAAAATTAATGTTGAAAACTATCTTTACATATAATTGGAAAAAACACTAATGAGGAAAAAAAGCAAAAGAACTCTTATGGGTGCAAACAACATTGCTAATAATAGATTTTTCATTAATTAGTCTAAAGATATTTTAAGGTAGGCATATGTGCTGCCATATATCATTGAAAATAACAAGACTGAATTTACTAAAATATGTTTTGTCACCTGTACGGGCCCTTTAAGCCATTTGTGTAACTAGATGTCTGACCTCGGTCAGTGTGGCCTTGCTGACAAGGAAACCTGGAGCGGGTCCATGAAGCATCCCGGTGTGCGTTCTTCCTTGATGTTGTTTACCAAAGGACTCAGCCTGTTTCTCACGGGAACGAGTGCTTTGCGGGGAACAACAGGCATGTAGGCACTGAGGGGCACTCGGCGCCTATCAGGACCTTGTTGCTAGGACGGGTGACTAGAGGCAGACAGAGAAGGGTTAAAAAGGGCTCGGAGCTGTGGTGGGGTGGAGCAGCAAGGAGCCAAAAGGTGTGTGTGTATGTCAAGAGGGATGCTTCACAATAAAGACGCGCAATACCTCTGAGGAGTGTGTCGAACTATCTGTCCATATCCTGAGTTTACTCCTAGAGTCGTTGGAGCGACTGGGGTTTAAGTCCGAAGTGTCGTCGGAGTGTCTGGGTACCTGCAGGGTCGTAGGAGACGGGGCGCAACTGCAGACTTTGGTAGGTACTTCGCGGTTGTCCTGTCCAGCAGGCCCGGACAGTCACCCAGACCCTTTTTCAGGCTGGCCTAATTCATCTGAAATTGGTGAAATACTCCTAGGTTTGATGGAAAAATAGCTGTGTTGGTTTTATAAATTTTGTAGTTCTCTGATATAGAAATATAGCCTAAAGTTCAGGAATGAGAACATATATACCTATTTTCAAACAAATTGGCTTTCTCATGTTTTTCCCTCTCCATTTTGAGCATAGAAGAGATACGCTAATATTACACTGTGGTAGAAACTTTCTAAGTCCTTAACTTAGGAACCACTGAGCTCTATTTCCCTGGAAGCTGCACCTGAGAGTTCAGATGCAGATGTAATTATTTCTATGCCTTGGCATGCTGTTAGCTGGGAAGCCATCATATAGACCCTGTGCAAACCACTGCTGAGCAACAGTTGCTAAAGAGATCATCTATTTAATTTCTTGCCATTCACACTTAAAATAGCCCAACTGTATCACATTAATATTTCAGAACATTTTCTTATCCCCTTTGGATTTAAAAATTAGTAAAAGCAAAAAAGACATGAAGAAATAAAATATCCATTTGGGAACTGGATGCCAATTCAAATCTCCCTGTTTAGGTTGTAAACCCTCCAAGTTCTCGTTCTGTGTGTGTGTGTGTGTGTGTGTGTGTGTGTGTGTGTGTATGTATCATTTTCATAAGTAGGAATGTAAACAGTTCAACTTGAGAAGTCCCTTATGGTTTCTCTTTCCTGTTTACCTTTTTATACTTCTCTTGAGTCTTGTATTTGAAAGTCAAATTTTCTATTCAGCTCTGGTCTTTTCATCAAGAATGCTTGAAAATCTTGTATTTCATTGAAGGTTCATTTTTCCCCTGACAGACTATACTCAGTTTTGCTGGGTAGGTGATTCTTGGTTTTAATTGTAGCTCCTTTGACCTCAAAAATATCATATCCAAAGACCTCCAATCCTTTCATGTAGAAGCTGCTAAATTTTGTGTTATAATGATTGTTTCCACAATACTTGACTTGTTTCTTTCTGGCTGCTTGCAATATTTTCTCCTTGACCTGGAAACTGTGGAATTTGGCTACAATATTCCTAGGAGTTTTTCTTTTGGGATCTCTTTTAGGAGGTGATCAGTACACTTCTTCAATTTCTATTTTATCCTCTGGTTCCAGAACATCAAAGCAGTTTTTCCTTGATAATTTCTCGAAAGATGATGCCCAGGCTCTTTTTAAAAGCATGGCTTTTAGGTAGTCCAATAATTTTAAAATTATCTCTCCTGGATTTATTTTCCAGGTCAGGTGTTTTTCCAATGAATATTTCACAGACTTCTATTTTTTTTTCATTCTTTTGGTACAGTTTTATAATTTCTTGATTTCTCATGGAATCATTAGCTTCAATTTGCTCCATTCTAATTTTTAAGGAAATATTTTCTTCAGTGAGGTTTTGTACCTATTTTTTTTCATTTGGCCAATTCTGCTTTTTAAGGCATTCTTCTCCTCATTGATTTTTGGGCCTCTTTTGCAATTTGAGTTAGTCTATTCTTTAAAGTATTATTTTCTTCAGTATTTTTGGGGTCTCCTTTAGCAAGCTATTAACTTGTTTTTCATGATTTTCTTGCTTCACTCTCATTTCTCTTCCTGATTTTTCCTCTACTGCTCTTACTTGATTTTAAAAATCCTTTTTGTTCTCTTCCATGGCCTGAGACCAATTCATATTTTTCTTGTAGGCTTTGGATGTAGGGGCGTTGACTTTGTTTTCTTCTGGTTGTATGTTTTGATCTTCTTTGTCACCAAAGTAAGATTTTGTAGTCTGAGGTTTTTTTTTTTCTTTCTTTGTTCATTCTCCCAGCCAAGTTCTTGACTTTTTAACTCTTTGTTAAAGTAGGACTCTGCTTCCAGTATGGAGAGTGTATTGTCTCAAGTTTCAGAGGCTTTGTGCAGTTCTTTTCAGAGATATTTCTAGGGATCTGTAAATTTTTAGTTCTTCCAAGGTGGTATGATCAAAAGAGAAGTGTTTACTCCTCTCCTGGCCTGTGCTCTGGACTGTGAGTGAACACAAGCACTCTTTCCTGCTTTGCAACTATGAGGAGAATTCCCCCTCCATCACCACCACAGGCACTGCCACACCAGAGTACTCATCTTTGCTCCAGCACTACCACCCAGGACTGTGACCCAGATCCAAGCACGGGCAAAGGAAGAGAATCTTGCCTCAGTGACAGCAAAGAGATGCCTGAAATCCCCCTTCGATCTTGATCCTCCCACTGTCTGTGGGCTGAAAGCTCTAGAAGCAGCCACTGCTTGCCCTGCCATTGCTCTGGGTTGGGGTTGAACTGTGCTCCTTTCTCACCAGGTTTAACAGACCTTTCCTATCGACCTTTTAAGTTCTCTTTGATGTTTGTGGGTTGAGAAGTCTGGAAACCACCATAATTGCCAGTGAATCTGCTCCGAGTTTTCTTGGGCCTGGTCTATGCTTGTGCATTTTGCACTGGATTGCTCTCTTCTCTCAGCCTGGTGCCACAGACCTTTCCTGTCAACCTTACAGGTTGTCTTGGCTGGAAATTTGTTGTACTCTGTCATTTTGACGGTTCTGCTGCTCTAGAATTTGTTTAGAGTAATTTTTACAGGTATTTAGAGGGGTTTGGGAGAGATCTCAAGAAAGTCCCTGCCTTTACATCACTATCTTGGCTCCACCTTCAGCTTCTTTTTCTAAGATTGGGTTAAGTATTTTATTTCTTCTTCTATTAATCTGGGTAATTTATATTTTTGTAGATATGCATCCATTTCATCTAGATTGCCAAATTTATTGGCATATAATTGGGCAAAATAGCTCCTAACAATTGTCTTAATTTCCTCTTCATTGATGGTGAATTCTCCCTCTTTCACTTTTTATATTAGTAATTTGGTTTCCTTTTTTCTTTTTTAAAATCAAATTAACCAATGGCTTATCTATTTTGTTTTTTTCTCCATAAAATCAGCTTCTAGTTTAATTTATTATTTCACTGGCTTTCTTACTTTCGATTTTATTAATCTCTCCTTTGATTTTCAGGATTTCCAATTTGGTGTTTACCTAGGAATATTTAATTTCTTCTTTTTTTAGTTTTTGTTGTTGCTGTTGCATGCCCAGTTCATTGATCTGCTTTTTCTCCTCTTTACTGATATAAGCTGTTAGAGACATACATTTTACCCTAAGTAGTGCTTTGGCTTTAGCCCATAAATTTTGCTAGACTTTCTCATTGTTTATGAGATGGTATGTTTAATGAAATTATTGATTGTTTCTATGCATTCCTCTTTGACTCAATTGTTTTTTAGGATTAGATTATTTCATTTGCAATTAATTTTTAATCTCTCTTTCCATTGTTCATTAGTGAATGTAATTTTTATTACATTATGATTTGAAAAGGATGCTTTTACTATTTCTGCTTTTCTGCACTGGGTTGCAAGAGTTTTATGTTCTAATACATGATGGATTTTTGTACAGGTGCTGTGTACATCTGAAGAGGCGTTGAGCTCCAGTTCTGCACTTTTTGTGCTGGGGCTCTGGGTCTTACTGCTGACTTTCACTGGGTTTCAGGGATTAGCTGCCTGCTTTCTCCTGAGGGTAGGCTTCCCTTCTGGCTCATACTGGGAATGCAAGGGGACTTCCTGTTAGCTTTCCTGGGTGTGTGGTTTAGATGATAGCCAGCTCCAGAGGTGGGGCTTTGTTGCTGGTTGCTTTCAGGAGGCTGGTCTGTAGAGGAAGGATTTTGTTGCTGCTCTGCCTCAGGCATGAGACCATCATTTTGGACTGCTATGAAAACAGGGTCTCTCTGATGGTAGGTTCCAGAGATGGGGGTCTCACTGTTGGCCTGCCCCAGGGTGGGGCTTCATTACTGGTCAGCAATGGGGTCAAGGCTTCACTGGTAGCTTGTGCTAGGGGTAGTGTCTCCTCAAAGTGCTGCAAAGAGTGCTCATTTGCCTAGAGGGGCTGCTGGTTTACAGGACTATGAGGCCTAGCTGGTAGACTGCCCCAAGCCTGGAGCCTTGCTGCAAGAACCCTTCAGTGAGGTTGGCTGCTACTGCTGCTGTTCTTGGACCTCTCTCCCCTCCCACCCCAGTGAAACAGACCTTTCCTGGTAGACTGGTAAACTGCTTCCCCACTCCTAGATCAATTCTGAGGCAGTTTTCTAGTTGTGTGGATAGGAGTTTGGGAGAGTTTTGGAGGGTTCCTTCCTCATTCTGCCATCTTGGTACTGGAAACGTGTCCTATCACTTTTGGAAACATTCCTATTAAGCCTGAGGGAGCTAAATAAATGCTGTTGTTTTTTTTTAATTAAAGAGAACAAGCTCGGTTCCAAAGAAGAGATATACGACATCTTTCCCTGCTCTTTTGTTCACATGGCAGGGGGAATGGGAAGGGGAAAAAAATAAGCATTTATTAAGCGCCTCCTATGTTCCAAGCGCTATGCTTAGCCCCTCACAACTATAATTCCAGTTTATCTCATGGCATGTCTTGTCAAATTTTTTTCAACACATTGATTGGCATTCTTTATCTTTTTTTCCTCTTCTTTTTCTTTTTTAAACATTTCTTTTTGATAAGGGATATATATTTGGGAAAGGGAAAAAAGATGTGATACATGGGGAAATGTAGGTGATATAAAAACAAAATATATCCATAAATGCTACTTTAAAAGAGAAAAATTATTTTTAGAATAAAGAAAAGAAGAAAACTAGTCTTGTTAATTCTTTACAATCCAAAATTTACAAAGCACAACAGTCACTGTGGAATGAAGCTAGGAATCATGTAGGAGAAAATCCTGAACTACTAAGACTTTAAAAAAGTGAAATCTTGTCTTAACACTCAATAACTGTAAAGGCAATAACATACGGTGGAAAGAGATATGAATTTTGGATCAGTGCAATCAGAGGACCTGGGTTTAGATTCTGCTTCTTCCCATTTAATACTTAATCTCTTTGTGCTTCAGTTCCTCCTATAAAAAAATGAAGGATTGGCACTAGACGGTCTTTAAGGTCCCTCCTGGATCTAAATCTTGGACACCTAGGTGGCACACAGGATGGAGTGCCAGGCCTCAAGTCAGAAAGATTCATCCTCCTGAGTTCAAATTTGAACTCAGATACTTACCGGCTGTGTGACTCTAGGCAAGTCACTTAACCCTCTTTCCCTCAGTTTCCTCATCTGTAAAGTGAGTTGGAAAAGGAAATGGCAGAGCACTCTAGTATCTTTACCAAGAAAACCCCAAATGGGGTCACAAAGAGTCAAACACAACTGAAAATGACCTAACAACTACACAGTTGTAAATCTATCATCTTTAGAACTAGCTGTGTGACTTTGGGGAGCTGTTCAATAATTCTAAGTTTTGGTTTCCTCAACAGTTAAATGAGGGAATTAAGGTCGATGAGCTCTAAAGTCCTGTACGTTTCTAAAAGTTATCCTAAGCCTGACTTGAATCTGTCAGAGACGGTCAAACCTCTGACCTTGAAAATAAGGATGAGGCTCGTTAGGCCCTTGACTCACTGCCCCACATTCCCCAAAATGCTACAGATTATTTAAAACTCAGCCAGAAGCAATCGTTAGAATACAAATATACTCCTCATACTGATGGAAGCCAAGATGATTCATTCAGTTACATGGCTTATAAACAAGTATGCTTTAGAAGGCCGCGATGCTTAAAGTGCCTTGTTGTTGGTGTTGTTTTGCCTTAAGAGGCAGCAGGATGGAGTGGAACTGCACTTAGGTTAATAGGAGGAAATTCCTTGGGTCTCAGCTATCTTACTTGTGATATGAGGAGTCTAGACGAGATGATTTCTAAAGTGCCTCTCTAGCTCCTAATCTAGGATATTAAATTTATCATTTCAGTGCATAACTATTACATACAATAGTTATCCAAGTTTCCCTTTCAACCTCTTCCCTCTGGTGAAAGGTGGCTCCTTTTTATAAGGAATCAGTAAATAGGCAAGATCTGCATAATAAGAAGAACTAACATTTATAAAGCATTTTAAGGTGTGCAAAATGCATTACAAATATAATCTCGTTTTGTCCTCACAACAGCCCTGTAAGATAGGTGCTATTATTATGAACGTTCTACAGAAGAGGAAACCAAGACAGAGATTAAGTGACTTGCCCAGGGCACGTAGTAATTTTCTGAGGCCACATTTGACTTCAGGTCTTCTCCATTCTAAGCCCAGTGTTCTAATTACTGTGCTACCTGTTGCCTTAATAAATTATGCTAGAATTAATGGTAGAAAGTCCAGAGGGTGCTAAAATCACTTCTCATTCCTATGGAAGTCTACGACAAAATACAAATGTGACAGAGATGTAACCCAATCTCTTCCATTAGAATCTCCCAGAATTCCTATTTCTCACATTTGTTTGAAATTAAAGACCTAGTGAGATCAAGACTCTGATTAGAATTCAAACAATTTGACCTGTATTCAGGTAGTTTCCCATAAGTCAAGTTACATTGTTCGTCTACTGTAAAGTTCAGTTCAGATTAGGAAGTTATATCATAGTACCAATCACAAAAGCCCATTAAGCCATAATGTACCTTAAATGGTATTCCCAGTACTTACTCTCAGTGAATCTGAAAGAGTAATTTAACCATAAGCTTTTATTCTCCACAGTGTTCACTCTTGTTTTTGTATGTGGTTCTTCTATTAATAACAATAATAATTAAAAATTATCTCCTCCCTACAAAAAGATCTATGTACATTTCTGGGATCATCCTGCATGCACTGCCTTCTGTGCTTGCTGCGGACTTGACTTTCAAATAGTCTAGGTTTATCCTGGCACATCAGTCTAAATGAAGGGCAATGTTTCCCAGCAAATACCCTGCCCATCAATTAGAACATAAAATATTGTTGCTGTATTTGCCTTTGGAAATTATGAGATTAAATCACTAATTTTTATCCCATATTCTTAGTAGAAAGTTCAAAATATTCAGTCTGGCATTCAAGGCCCTCTGAATATCATCCCACCAAATATATTTCCTGCCATTATCTCTGCACATACACCCTATTTTAACTAGTCTGGTGTCAGTGTGCCCTAAACATGCTATTTCTATTATGAAAGTTGGTTCTACCATCTAGATTGACCTTAGCCATTTTTTTTTACCTATTTTAATTCTACTCGTCTTTCAATACCCAATTTGTCACCTCTCCTCCACAATCCATTCCCCAACTTGTCTAGTCTTTATCTAACTTTTTTGTCTAAATTGCTATAGAATTCACTATTTTATTCTTTTGGGAGAGCAATTAATCATATACAGGCAGATCCTAACTAGGTAACCGAAGTTTGTTGTTTGGAATTGAGAATTTGTTTTGGAAGGATAAATAAAAAAGCTACATATAACCAAACTTGTTACTTTTTATTGCACAGGTGTGTTTGGCTTATGGGAATTTTGGGTTGTTTTGCTTTTCAACATGGGTTTTATTGGGCTTACATAGACAGATTCACATCATTTAGCAGTGTGTGCTGAAATGTGTAAGGAAAAGCCAATCATTGGCTTTTCAGGTTGGACACTAATGGCCCTGGGCACTGGGTGAGTACCAGCTGAATTTTCTAACCCAAGAAAATAAATAGGCATATCTTTTACCTACAAAAAGATCTATGTACATTTCTGGGATCATCCTGCATGCACTGCCTTCTCTGCTTGCTGAGGACTTGACTTTCAAATAGTCTAGGTTTATCCTGCCATGTCAGTCTAAACGAAGGGCAATGTTTCCCAGCAAATACCCTGTCCATCCATTAGAACATAAAAATCCACAAGCACCAAGTGTCAGATATTTTTTAAACATATACCAATTCCCTAAAATTTCACATTTCCCACAACAAATGTGGCCTACAAATTCTCTAGAATCTTTTTCATCAAAAATATAGGGAATGTTGTCCATGAAAAAAAAAAAAAAAAGAAAGACATATGCTGCAGGACAGACTGGGTGACCTGTTAAATAGCCAAATACTTTACATCTTAAAAAGTAAGAATCAATATTGAGTCCATTATCCCACAGAGGATTTCAGAAAATAGCACAGACTAACAAACGAAAACTGAACGATAGAAGTTAAACACCACCTTCATATTTGATTGGTGCCTTCAGAATTGAATTTTGGATTAAACAGTTTCTAATTCCCCCTTTCAAATACATAACTTTTCTTGTGGCTGTTCCTAAGTACAACAGAGCTCCAGAAAGCTCTTCTGTCTTCAAAGGAGGAGCCAATTATTTTCACCAGACTTGATTTACTAAAGTAGGAAAGTGGACTCACACATTTTATGGTGACTGTCATCAAGAGTTAAAACAAAATGGATTGTAGTGTTTAATCCCAACTAACCTGAAAGATTAATTTAAACCTAAAGTGTCATTTTGTTGCCAGAAGCACTCCAGTTAATTGAGGTTTTCTTATAAATGATTTCTCTATTTAAAAATAAAAGTTAACTGCTTTCTGAAATGCTAATGCTTGTGCACTCAAGAGCCAATTATTATTTTTGCCTCCCAATGAAGGGAGGATGGAAATTATGAACCTATATTTTTCTTCATATATCCATTTTAATTAATAAATGGAGAAAAGTTCTAGAAATGGGAAAAGGTTGCCTTCCATAACAACTACATGGTGCAATGATTAGTGCTAGACATGGAGTTACAGAGAATTGCTGCTTACTAGATGTGTGACCCTGGACAAGTCACTATTGTCTAGATTTCAACATGCCTTTGGATGGGTAACCAATAGAGCTTGTCCACGTGTCTGTCTACCTGAGACTGACAGTACAGACTGGCAAAGAGTTGAATCCAAAGCTAAATAAAAGTAATGTGAACTAGCTCGTCTTTAGGAAACTGCCAAATTCCTTTCACGACCTCACATTGCCCAAGAAAGTGATGGCTCACATTTTTAATTCCAACATCCTCCCAGTGTCACCTTACAGCATACTCTGGAGATATATGGAATCCAACAGCCTATGAGGTAAGTGTATCATTCATTTGGCATTGTGGGTAGAAGCAGGCTTCACTACATAACCAAAGAGAGACTTCAGTGAAGGCAAGGAGTACATGTCACAAAGAAATTATATTACAGGAGGATAAGATGAACTAGTCATGTGGTGAGGGCAAGGGATGACAGAATGGCACCCTGAATGTTCCACTTCAAATGTCCAAAGCAAAGAAGATCTCCAGTATGTTGGGGTCCCAGACGGTAACTTATAGAAGAATATGGACAAGAGTTCCATAGGACAGACAGCCATGTAGGGGCTATAATTTGCATTACTAGAGGGAATTTTCTCCAAAAAGGGATAATTCAGTTAAGAATTTGAGTCATAAAAAATGAATCATGGCTTTCCCAACACTAGAAACTTCCAATGCAAAGAAATATACTATTTTGGCAATTTGAGATGAAATATTGTTGAGGAAAAGAAAGGATGGCAAGGAGCAGCTGTTTCAGGAATGGACCTCCAGAAGATTAATCCCACAATCTTTTATCAACAAGCCAATTTGGGACACTAATGAATCCTTCAATTCTAAGATCTAAAAAAGAACAAAAGTACACAGTACTTTTTAGTTGCTTTTCTTGAAAAACAAAGCTTTTATGATTTGATCTTTAGGCTATATAAATGCCAAACTTCAGGCTACTTATAACCCAAACTCCTCCTACATTTCTTGATCTCTGGAAATACAGTAGGAAATTAGCTTAGAAGCTTAATTGCTGACCTTTTGACATTGAAATGATAAGCTGGTATAATTGTAGGGAATTATTTGTGTAGCCAATGCCAGTGGTTTTCATCACTGTTTCTGTTTCTCAGAAAAGACCTGCTTAGAAAGGCTACTTCTTTCCCAAGGCTTTTTCCTTCCCAATCAGGAGAACCTTATTGTCTCCTATTCTGTGTTCTGGGAATACTTTTCCAAAGATTGTTGCTACTTATTCCTATGCTTTTGTGGGCTCTGATTTTAATCACAGGCTGTGGTTGGCAGCTTAACAAGAGACCTTGGAATTAAAAAAAAAACTGGAATAAAAAATTAGAGTCAGGTAGAAAAAGAATGAATATTACACAGAAAGATAAGTATAAGAATGATATTTTGCAGCTACAGTAAATAGTACATGTTTTATGAACAGAACACACTGCTGAAGAATTGTCACATAGAAGTATGTGATTGTAGCTATTAAAGAGAGAAAACATTTTTTGGTTGTGTGAAAAACAGAGACTAAAGAGCACAGGTTAGGTAATTATAATAAATAACCAGACAAAAAAAGAAATTTATTAAAAGCAAAAATACAGAAATAAGTCTGGAACGAAAATATAATTGCACAGATATTTATTAAAAACCATTTGTTATGACATTTTTTTGCCCTGGCTAAGTCCTTGGTAGAAGGAATGAATCACTCATTTTCTAAGTTGGAAGGGACCCAGGGTCATCTTGTTCAACCTCTCACTGCAAAATTCTCCCTCCATCCCTAACATCATGTCTGAGAAATAATTATTTAGCCTTTGCTTGAAGACCTCCAATGTAAAAGAGCCTGGTACCTCTTAAGGCAACACATTCCATTTTTGGATAGCTCTAATTATTAGGATATTTTACTTGCATCAAGACAAAGTCAACCCTCATACAACTTCAATTCAAGTCAATGAATTTATTAAACACCTACTAGATTCAAGGCTCTGCAAAAACATTTAGTAAACTGAATTTTCAGAGTGACAGATTTTGGCTAAATCCCTAACAAAATCCAAAGCTATTCAAAAGTAGAATGAAATGTTTCAAGAGGTAGTAGGTTCCTCGTAATTTCCATCTAGCGGTTTTAATTCTGCTTCAGAGGTACAATCAAAATATCTCTCATCACCCACCAACATTCTGCCCTTCAAAAACTGGATGACAATTACCATGTCTCTGCTCTCTTATCCCCCAAGTCATTCCTTCACCAGATAAAACAAATGTGGCTCCTTTCCACATATGACATCATCTCAATGTCCTCCACCATTTTGTTTACTTCCTTCTGAATGCTTCCTTAGATCCTCTTCAGCTTATCAATGTACTTTCTGATATGTGATGGTCAAAGCAGTACAAAATTCTATTGATGTTGTCTAATAAAGTCAGAGTATAGTAAGCGCCATCATGTCTCTTAAATCTAAAGCTTCATTAGCTTTCTTGGATTTCATCTCACCTTGCTGATTCATATTAAGCTTGAAGGTCACTAAAACCCTGAGATAATTTTCACATGAATTGCTGTCCAGTTAGACCTCCATCATCTTATACTTGTGAAATCCATTTTTTAACCCTAGCGTAAACCTTTACATTTAACCTGATTAAATTTTGTTGCACTGGTTTCAACCCAATGTTTTCATCTTTTTAGATCTTTTTTGATTTCTGATGCTCTCATCCAGTGTATTAGTTAACTCCTAGCTTGGTGTCTTCAGCAATTTGGACAAGCATAATATCTTTCTTTAATACATACACACTGAAAAACATGTTAAGCATCCCAATGCCAAGGTGAGATCCCTGGAATTTTCCACTGGAAACATCCTTTCAATATGACACTGAACCATTAATCACTTCATTTTGAGTCTAGCCATTTAACTGATTTAAAATTTACCTAAGTGAACTAGTCTACACTTCTTCACCTATTATAAAAGAACAGCATGAGAAACTCATCAAATGTTTTCTTCAAATTGAGGTAACCTATATAGCCACCACATTCCCTTGATAGTTAATAAAAGTAGACAGGATTTATATGGTGTTTACTGTGTCTCAGGTATTATGCTAACCGCTTTATAATTAATATCACATTTTTTTCTCACAACAATCATGGGAGGTAGGTGCTATTATTATCCCTATTTTAGAGATAAAAAAAAAAACAGGGGCGGAGCCAAGATGGCGGCGTAGCAGCAGCAACATATCGCAGGTCTCACATAGCCACCCCAAAATACCCATGAAATAGGACTCTAAACCAATCCTAGAACTCCAAAATGCACACAAAGATACTTCCCACTAAAGTCAGCTTGGCTACGAGGAACCATATCAGCACTGTGAACCGAAACCACCCTGGCCTGAAGCCACGGCTGTGCCCCAGGGGCAGCTGGACTGGAGGAGCAGAGGAGCCTCTCTGGTGAGCAGATTAGCGGCAGCTGCGAGCAGCACTCAGAACTAGGTCAGTGGAACTTGGGAAATTAGGAGGGTAAAGCAGTCTGGCCGAAAGGCCTCCAGA
>CM053581.1:512980871-513022359 GCA_028627135.1 Pseudochirops cupreus | reverse complement strand
TTGCCAGAATACTTCTCCAACCTTCTTCTGCCCCCCACACATATTTTACCAATATTTTTTCCTCTTTAATACATTATCAATTTTCAGTATGGACACAATGACAAACTGTGTACTAGTACCAGCCACAACCAGATGATGGTCCACTAGGAGATGAAGTTTTTGGCCACACAATAACTCATGCAAGCAAGGCAGAGAGGGAGAGTTAACATCAATGAAATTTCAGATACTTAGAAGTATATTCTCCTCTTACTGAAAGAAGGGCCTAAATTATTCTGGGATTCAGAACTGCCTACCTAGTATTCCTCAAAAATTTTAGGAAAAATTTGTTCTGTGTGTTAGAACTTAACTTGCTGAATTAAGGTTTCAAAGTATTGAACTTGGACCTATTTTGGATCACGAGGCTTTGGTTACACTGCCTGTAAACTGAAGCTGTTAGCTTTGATGGCTGATGAGAACCCACCTATAAGCCTATGAACAAAACAGAGTAATTGAATCTACTCGTTATAGTGACTCACAAGGCTGGAATCAAAGAATCTCACAGAGAGAGTTTCAATTAAATTTTTATAATATAGATTTGTTATCGGAAAAAAATTCCCAAATGTTAATTCCTAATTTGAGCACACAATCAATTATAATTTAAACACACACACCCACACACACACACACACATACACACACACACCCTCCCATGTGGCCTGCTTAGCTTGCACCTGCCAAAAATCTGCCATTCACTGATTGTGGGTAGAAGAAGAATTCATATAGAGAGCAAAAACACAATTTCAGTTTCAGTTTTCTTTAATTTTCAGTTTCCTTTCAATTTCAATTTCATTTTCCTTTAAATAGACAAAACAAAACATTATCCTGATGCTGCAATGAAAATCAGCTCTACTTTGTTTTATATAACCTTTTCATCAATGATAAGTAGAATGGGTACACATGAAGGGTATCCTCAATTCTTAACATATGAAAATAGAAGGATAACTCTTGCCAAAAATATACCTGAATTATAATACAGAGCATCTATCTCCCACCTACTCCAGAAAACCTTTGAGGTTCACATCATCTCAAATAATGTTCATGAAATCCAATGAGAAACTAGCAAAAGTTATTTCTTCCATTTTAGAAGTGTACAAGAGGTCAGCTAGAGCCCTAAGGGAAACAGGAAAGGGGGTCTACCAACAGAGATAGAATTAGTTGAGGAAAAAAAGCCTAGGCCCCCAGCAGAACCAAAGACTGACCAGAGACAAGTAAGGCACTTTATCTGGAGGCAGGCTGACAAGAAGGCCCTAGCAAAAAGCTACAATTTGGGAACTTGAGCTAGAGAGATGAGTTAATAATAATAAAAAACAATTAACTAGTATCAAAATTTATTGCAAAGCTAGAGATTCTCAAAAAGCAAGAGTAAGAAACTATAATAATTTCAGGTACAGACTAAAAGATAGGTTCCCCATAAGGACTATATAAAGAAATACCTGGAAGAGATTAAACAAGAGAATACTTTAAATGAAATAAAATTTCTTGAGGAAACAATTAGAAGGCAAATAAACAGCTTAGAAGGAAAACTGGCAAACTTTACCTTTGGAAGAGCTCAAAAAGAAATCAGTGACTCCATAAGTCAGCAAAAAATATTAGAGCGAAATCAAGATTAATAAAACAAAAAGAAACAGAAGAAAACGTAAATGATCTGCTTATTTAAACAAAACTGACATAGAAGTGGTCAAGAAGAAATCGTTTAAGAATCACTATAGTCCCTGGAAACCATGATTTAAAAAGAGCCTGGGCATTCCACTTCAGAAAATTGCAAATAAAAACTGCCCAGGCTTATTAAGAACAGAGGGCGAAGTGAAGAGAGCAAAAACGCTATGATCATTTTCATAAAGAAACATCCAAAGAAAAAGTTTCAAGAATATTATAGTCAAAATCCAGAGCTTTCCCAAGAAAGAAACAAACAAAAAATAGTAGCAGCACAGAGAAAGAAGGAGTCTCATATAACCTAAATCTGTTGAAGACTTGGAAACTTATACTTATAAACCAGAGGAGATCTTCGAATTCAACACCCCAAAAGGCGAAAGATAAAGGTTAATAGCAAAGAGTAACTTACCCAGCCAAGCTGAGTATAATCCTACAATGGAAAAAAATGTCTCTTTGAAAGATGCAGCACCTCTTAAAACTGTTGGTCATGACCTCATGGGTTGGCGCAACAACCAGAAACTAATTAAAAATCAAATGCGTAATGAATCCAAGGTGTTTCTGGCAGCTTGCCAGTGTTGCATCACACAACTTCACTGCAGCCTTGATTTTGAACACAAAGCTTACACGCTTTGTACTGTGCATGTCCTCAGGTCAGGCGCTGCCAAAATGTGAAAAGGGTTCATGGGAAAAAGTTTAAGAAGCCCTGGAATAGAGGACTGTCATGAATTTCTGATGATAAGTGCAGAGCTAAGCACAAACCATGGCATATGAAACTTAAAGTCTAAGGAAACAGGCAAATTTACTTGAGCCACTGGAAGAAACTGTATGATAATACAGGGCTAACATTCTAATAGCAGAAGAAAAAAATGTATCCACTCAGAACCTTAATGTTTTTACAGGGTCCTGAGGGAGTTAGATGAAGAAAGAAACAAACAGAGGTCTTTGGGGTAGATTTCTTCTGCTCTGTATGTTTAAAGAGAAAAACAAGAACAGAGGATAACAAGTATACTAGTTTAGAAAGGAAGAAGGGGGCTGAGCCTGCTATTTCCTATAACTAGGCAAGGAGTGGGGGGGAATATGGAAATAAGAGAATATAAACATGGAAGTGGGCATCAGATGAATTTCATTCTTATCTGAAATGAACAAAGGAATTCTGAACCCACACATGGAGTTTGATGTCGAAATACATGAAATTCATGGAAAAAAGGGGGAATATGGAGGCAGAATTAAGAGAAAGGGAATTGTCATGAACACTGTATAGATTAATTCTGCCTGATTAAGCTTATTTGCTACAAGGCTTTTCCTCCCTCATTTTTTGAGTTGGTTTTTAATTGGGGGTGGGGAGTAGGAGAGATGGTTGGGAAGCTAGGTTGTGAAGTGGATAGACTATGAGGTCTGGAGTCAGGAAGATACATCTTCCTAAGATCAAATCCGACCTCAGACACTTACTAGTTGTGTGACCTGGACAAGTCACTTAACCCTATTTGCCTCAGTTTTCTCATCTGTAAAATAATCTGGAGAAGGAAATGGCAAAACATCCAGTATTTTTCAAAACAAAACAAAACCCAACAAAAACCAAATGGGTTCATGAAGAGGCTCACATGACTGAAAAACAACTGAATGAGAAAAGATGGTTATAAATAGTGATGTCCAAAACAATAGAGCATTGAAACATTTCTTTTAAATGTACAGAAGAGAACAGAAGGAAACATAACAGAACTACCCACCTAAAACAAAAGCATGTGGTAATAAATGAAGGCTCAGTTTCACAGACACTTTTCTTTTTGTGTTCTGTTATGTATGTGGGAATGTTCTTTTTTATGTTTAAGCTCAATATTAAAAAAAACAACAACAACTATGAAACCCAAAGGCAGTGGAATAAAATGTTAAGAAACTATCTTTAATATATGTGTATATGCAATATACATGCATGTATCAATATGTGTATATATTTATGTATGTATATATCTATGGGTGTATGGTTATGTTTACATTCCACTGTCCTATGTTAGTTCATCTCAAAATTTCATGCATTTGCTAGTTCTAAATCCAGACATTTCAGCTGTTATGGTGAGCTAAGAATACTTCATCCTCCAGCCTAGACTAGGGAGTAAATTGCTTAAGGCCACAAAACTTGCAATGATGAGCAATAGAAACATTTATTTTTAAAAATAATCAAAGTAAATGTACAATATGGTACAGTGAATGGATTACTGGATTTGGCTTCAGAGAAACTAGTTTTAAATACATGCTGTGCCACTTCCTACCTGTGTGACCTTGTGTAAGTTATCACATCATTGTTTGCCTTAGTCACCTTACCCCTCTGTCCCTCAGCCACCTTTTCTGTAAAAATGAAGGGGTTGGACTAGCTGATCTTGGGAGTTTTCCAACTATTTCAAATAAGATATCATAAATTTTAAAAAGCAATTAGCACAGTGCTTAATTAGCAAATTATGAGCAATTCAGAAGAGCATGAGAAGATTCTTATCAACAAAATAAGGCACAGCAGAACAAGGAGAACAATAAATGTGATGACAATAATGTAAACAAAACCACTAAAAGCCAGTGGAATTCTGATGACTTGTAATGTCAAAGTTGGATTCCAGGGGAGAGACTATGTAACAGACCTCCATCTTCTCAGTAACATAGTGGGAGAACTACAGATGTACAATATTATGAAAACTGGGAGAAATAACCAATGTGATAATTTTGTCATAATTTTAAAACATTAAACTGTTATACAAATCCTAGCTATAAAGATGAAGAAGATGATGAGATAGAATCTCTTCTGTACATTCCAATTTACAAAAAATGGTTTCACAAAGTAGGAAGATTATAATGCAAATAATTTTTATTTTTAAAGTTACTGCAATAGGTATCTACTACTATAAGTAATTGTTTTTCTAAGGGAGAATGGCGTAATGGAAAAAAACAGAGGACCAGGAACTGGGAGATTTGGATTCTAGTCCTAGCTTGGCCACTAACTTGCTGTGTAGCCAGGAGTGTGCTCATAGATGTTTAACAATCACCCCCTTCTAAAAAAAAAAGTGACTGTAGGATACATAGTAGGCTCTATATAAATGCTTATTCCCTTCCTTTTCCTCCTCCCTTTCTAGCAATAAATCTACAATCCAGCAATATGCCAATATGGGCAATACATAACTATGCAGTAAATTGCTACTTAATAGTAGTAACCTGTAAATAATTTTTAAGAAAGCTACAGAATAAAACCATTACTATAATCTATTTTACAGTAAGTATATTAATTAGCACACTACTTAATTAGGACCTCATTACCTAAAACCACTATTTCTTAACAACACAGCAAGTTAAAATGCAGAAGGACCAATGGCTTTGGAACTATTTATAATTTCAGTGTTTTTCGTCACAGATTTGTTCTTCCATGGGTAAAATAACTGTACCATTGGAGCCAATACTGAATTCCACTCCAATCCTGTTCTGAAGACAATGGGTTTCCTCATTTCATACTTTCTGCATAGATTACATGATATTTACATGTATGTTGTGGACATGTAACTTTGTGTGTGTATATATATATATATATATATATATATATATATATATATATATATAGTGTGTGTGTATACATATTTACACACATGAATCATGTTTTGTTTCACCACTCAGCCAATCATAGCCAGAAAGAAGTTATCAGGACAAATTCCTTTTAGGGGATCAAAGTGAAAATAAAAGCAATTCATAAGGCAGTGCTCATTCCAGGCTAAGCTGTATCATTAAATTAATCCAGCATCAGGATGTTGTTCACTCACAGCAAAATGTATCCATTTCCAGAAAAAGATACAGCACCTGTTTAAGAGTCCACAGGCATGAGATAATCTGGTGAGTAAAGAATAGTGGAGTGATTCATTGCCCTGGGGTTATGCCAATGGCTTCCAGAAAAGAAGCTTCCAGAGTTGAAGGGCCTGGAGCTAGAGGCAAGAATGGAAACTGAATAGCTATCTATGTCACTGCAGACAGGCAAGAGGTCCATGATTGCATCAGTTTTAAAACTGTCACACACAAAAAGGGCAGCATCTATTCTGCAAACTGGATAGATACCACACTACATTGGACCTTCTGATAATGATAATAGGAGAACATGCCAATATCTGTTAACAGGATTCAGGTGGTTTCATGATATACACTGACATCTGAATAGGTTATAATAAGCTATGATCCACATTTGTTGGCATGAAAAGAGACAAGCGGCCCTGCCTGTAACTAACTGAAGGTGAGAGATGAAAATTATGTGGTCCAACAAAGAACAATTGTCTTGCTGAGCTTATTTCAATGGTCTTTGGAATGCAACAGAGGGGTCTTTTGTTCCATTAGTGATTTTTTTCCTTGAGTTAAGGTGTCCCCTTAAGAACTCCTATAAGTTACTATTGGGTTCTTACAAATATCCACGCACAATCTTTCTTACTGTCTATGATATAATTCCCCACTGCAATTTTCAAATCTTCCTTCAAAAGACTTTGTGTATGTGAACTCTTTAAGCTAACCAATGCGGCTACAACTACACTGGATTCTAGGTTTAATAAAAGATGTCAAAGGATTTCAACTTCAAACAAGGTAACTTGAGTATGTTAAGAGAGGAAGCCCTACTAGATTAAGCCTAGAGGGAGCTGTGTAGTGGTAGACAGAGAATTAGATTTGGTAGGATTAGGAAGATCTGAGTTCAAATATGATCTCAGACACTTATTAACTACACGACCTTGGGAAGTCACTGAGCTTCTTTCTATTTGCCTCAGTTTTATCATTTGGAAAATGGAGCCAATAGAACAATTGCCTTACAGGTTTGACATAAGGATCAAATGATATAATAACTGTAATGTATGGATGTGCCTGGCACATAGTAAGTGCTACATAAATGTTTATTATTATTAGCAATTATTATAATTACCTCTCAGGTTTGTTGTGATATAATGGCAAGCACAGAAGTAGTTCACACTTTGTTTCAGCTATTTAATTAACACCTTGTTTCAGTTCAAGCTTCTTTTGAGCCTTGTATCAAGCCTGTTAAGAAACAGAATGTGTGAATCCCACAACTTGTGAACCCTGGGGAGGAGCTAATGACTGTATAAGGAGAGCCCAAGGGCTAGAGACAGGAAGAATTGAGAAGAGGACTCTTGTAATGGCAGAGTCAAGAAGGAGAAAACTTGTGGTATCCCAGCACTCTGTCTGCTCTGTGTGTGGGTTGATGTTTGCTTGTGATACTTTTTATAGAAGCTCTGGGACCTTACTGGAAGTCCTGAAAGAGGATTTTCTGGTTGTATGTTTACAGAAGTCCTGGAAGAGGATTTTGGAGGTCCTGGGACTTTACTGATGATTTGTGCTGACCTCTTGGACCTTGTCTGTGGGTCTGTGTTGATTTCTATGTTGATGATTTGTGTTGAGTTCTCAGACCTTGTTGGTGAGTCTGAGTTGACTTCACAGGCAGATAGTGAATTGATGATGGTGCTGGCAATGTGTATGAATATTATTGTGGCTCTGTCAAACTTTGTCTTCCCAGAAACAGGAACTGAGAAGGACTTGAACTGGACTGGACACTGTGAACTTCAATATGGAACAGAAACTGGCTGAAGAACTGGACAAGGAGCTGGTCAAGGAACTGAGAGCTGCCTGTCTTTGAACCCAGGTGACAGTTTGAGCTAGGATCGTGGAAGAGGAACCTTGGAAGCTGAAGACCAGCCTTGAGTCAAGCTGAAAGAAGACTTTACTTGGATACTGTGTACGCACTGAGGAGATTATGATTTACTGTGACCTAGGGGTGGAGAACTTTGACTTTTGTATTTTGTGATTGAATTAAGGACTTTGTGATTGATTAAATAATTGTACTTTGTTGAAAACTATTGTGACCACTTTGCTGAAAACTATGTGACCATTTTAGTGATAAGTCATTGTGAATGCTGTATTTTTATTTTCTGTGATAAGCTGTAACATTGTGAATGCTGTATTTTGATTTTCTGTGAGAGTTTTGCTCTGATTTGTTATGGAATAAATAGAGTGTTCACTATACTGTGTAATCAGAACTTAAAAGCTGTTCACAGTAGCATTCTTCTGGAAAGCTGCTTGTGCATGGCGTTATATGTGATGATAAAATAAGATAATGTTTGTAAATCTCTCTGCAAACATTAAACTGTTATACAAATCCTAGCTATAAAGATGAAGAAGATGATGAGATAGATTCTCTTCTGTACATTCTACTTTATAAAAAATGGTTTCATAAAATAGGAAGATTATTGTGCAAATAATTCTTATTTTTAAAGTTATTGCAATAGTTATCTATTACTATAAGTAATTATTTTTCTGAGAGAGAATGGTGTAGTGGAAAAAACAGAGGACCAGAAACTGGGAGATTTGGATTCTAGTCCTAGCTTGGCCACTAACTTGCTGTGTAGCTAGGAGTGTGCTCATAGATGTTTAACAATCACCCCCTTCTAAAAAAGAAAGTGACTGTAGGACACACTATTAAATTTATTCTTCATTATTAACATTTTCTTCAACACTTTGCTAAGTCTAAACAAACAACAAAGTAATAAATCAATTCCTGATTTGTAGTATTTACTGATTTTCAAGGCCTAAACATTGATACTGAAAATTTAATATCAGCTCTCCTGAGTCTGAAAGATCTGGCATCAACTCACCCCTCTGTGTAAACTTAGACCAGTGATTCTTAACCTTTTTTTGTGTCATGGACCTCTTTGGTATTCTCTATATAGTGAAGCATGTAGAACCTTTCTCAGAGTCGTGCTTTTAAATGCATAAAATCAAATACATAGAGTTTCAAAGGTAATGATAATTACAATAAATATGATCATCAGGATTAATTTTTTTTTTTAATTCACAAACCCCAAGTTAAGAATCCCTTCCTTAACAAGTCACTTGATCTGGGCCTCAGTTCCTTCAACTGTTCAATTAGGGTAATGGTCTAGATCAGTGGTTCTCAACCTTCCTAATGCCACGACCCTTTAATATACGTATATGGGTGTATCTGCATGTGGGTGGACACGCCTGGAGACAGATAGAGGAGTAGTGTCTCAGAAACGTGTTTTCTGATGGTCTTAGGGGATCCCTGTGACCCCTGTGAAAGGGTTGTGTGACCCCCAAAGGGGTTGTGACCCACAGGTTGAGAACTGCTGGTCTAGATGTTTTCAAAGGTTGCTCCTACCTCCAAGTTTCTACTAGTATTTCATGCATTCAATCAGGATTTAAGGAGTGCCTATTGGCTACTCAATACTCTTCTTTGTACAGTCAGGGTACTGCAATAAGTGCTTACTACCTTTGGGATCATAGGCAAGTAATTTAATCTCTCCTGAACTCAGTGTCATCATGTACAAATGGAGGTGTTGGATTAATTAGATGGCTTCCAAGAATCAGGCCCTTTCAGTACTAAATTTGTGATCCTATAAGTATATACATTTATGAACCTCTAGGGGATGTATGGAAGGCATGGATAAGAGTCCTGTAAGTTAAGAAAGTATGGATGTATTGCAATAAATTATAATGAAGGGAATACCTATGAGAAACTAATTTCTACCATTCCAAAACCTCTTGGTAGAAATATGAGAATGACTTATGAAATGAGATACCAATTCTGATTCCACATAGAGTATAATCATTATCTTTTAATGGATTGCAAATTCTTACATAGCTCTTGGAACACAGTTATTAATCTAGATTTCTTTTTTTTTTAAATTAAGTCTCTTTTCCTGAAAATATTCGTTTAAAAGCAAAAACACGAACCACAAGCCAACCAAAACTGAAGCACCCAGTGAACTGCAACAAAAAATAATTAGTTTGCATACCATAAATCATGGTATGATGAAATGAAATCATAAGTCTAGAAAACAAAAACAAGATGCCTCTTCCCTACATAGTAAAAAAAAAAGTATATATGCATATATATATGTATATATACATATATATATATATGAAAAGTTTTCAAAATAATTGTAAACTTTCAACAGTGGATATTGTTCCCAATCATTAATACTGATCCTCTTCTCTTTGATGTTCTCCCCTCTCTAGGTTTTCAGGACTCCATTTACCCTTGGGTCTCTTCCTACCCATCTGACTCCTCCTTCTTAGTCTCTTTTGCTGGATTTCCTTGCAGATCATGTTGGCTAATGTTAGGAGTCCCACCACGTTCTGCCCCGAGTACTTCACTATTCCCCCTTTACACTTTTTCACTTGGTGATCTCATCAACTCCCATGAATTCAAGAATCATCTTGATGCTGATGATTCTCAATCTATTCATCTAGCTCAAACCTCTCTAATCTCCAACTGTCTTTTGTAAACTGCATGTCCCAGAGACATCTTAAATTCAACATCTCCCAAACCAAACTTCTTTCCCCTTAAACCCTCTCCTCTCCCTAATTTCTTTATTACTGTCTTGAGTACCACCATCCAAAGTATCATCCTAAACCCCTCACTCCCACTCATCCCTCCCTCCCCATCCAATCAGTTGCCAAGGCCTTGACAACATCTCTTGCATATGTCCCCTTATTTCTTCTTATGTTGCCACCACTTCAGTGCAGGCCCTTATCATCTCATGCTTAGACTATCTTAAGAGCCTACTGGATAGTCTCCCTGTCTCAAATGTCTCCCCAGTCCATCCTCCACTCAGTTGTCAAAGTGAACTTCCTAAAGCACGGTTCCGATCATATTACTCCATACTTTTGCAATAAATTCTAGTTGTTTCCTTACCATCTCCAGCATCAAATAAAAATTCTTTGTTTTTCAAAGCCTTTCACAACCTATTGTCCCCTTACATCCATTTTACATACACATATTTCCAGTTTTCTTATATCTCCCTCATGCTCAATCTCAACATACTTTAATACCAGTGTCACAGGCCTCCTTGCTGTTCTTTACACACTGTGTATATTTATAATACACTTTAATATACACTTATGTATATTTATAATATACATAATTTGTAATTAAGTTGAGACACTCTTTATAAGTTTATGAATTCTTACTTTTCAGTACTTAAGTTTCCTATTTCTTCAGTTTATTCACCTCTAAGAAAGTCCTCTATTTAGAAGAGAAAAAAGTTTTTAAAGAACAAAGAAAATGAATACATCAACATTTCAATTGTAAATAGGTCTAAGGGACAAGGCTTAAATGCATTTGAAAATATCCATAGTCAAATATACAAAGATTTGCATTTCCAATGCCATTTTATATATTCAAAATGATACAAAACTTATTCATGCCTAATTTGAGATCTATTATAATACAGACAGTAATGCTTCCATGTAATCCATCTTGATAAATATAAATAGTGTACAGGGAAAGTAGGAGAAGGGTAAAGGTAGCAGGAACAAAATAATTGAAAGAATAAAGAAGTTCCCTGTAGCTGTAACCATTTCCTAACTGGGCATTTTCACTGGCTGTCTCCCATGCTTGGAATTCTTTCCCTAACTAGCTCTAATTCCTAGCTTCCCTGGCTTCCTTGCAAATCTGAGCTAAAATGAAGCTATATGAAGACTTTCCTATTCCCTCTTAATTGTAGTGACTTCCTTTCATGTTTCATCTCAATGCATCCTGTTTAAGTACTTTAAATCTATAGTTGTTTGCATATTATCTCCCCCATTAGACTATGAACTCCTTGAGAGCAGGGACTGTCTTTTGCCTTTCTTTGTATTTCCGGCACTTACCCAGTGTTTGGCACACAAGAAACTGACTGACAAAATGCAAATTTAAGCAACTCTGAGTCTTTATGTCACACTCATCAAAAAGTAAACATGATAAGAGTTGGAATATGGAAGTCAATGTTAGAGGAGATGTAGGAAGTCAGGCATACTAATGCAGTGTTGGAATTGTAAATTGGTCCAAATATTCTGCAAACCGAATTAAAGTATATGAGGCAAGACACTACACTATTCATGTTTTTTGACCTAGCAATTTTACCACTTACATTACACCCCCAAGAAGATCATGAACAATGGAAAAAGTCTTATACATACCAAAATATTCATAGTAGAACCTTTTGTGGCAGCAAAAAACTAAAAAGAAAGTAGCTAGCTATCAACTGAGGAATGAATAAACTGTGGTATACAAATGTAATATGAAATTATTGGTCATGAAACATGCAAATTATGAGCAATTCAGAAAAACATGAGAAGATTCAAATCAACTGATATATAGCACAGAAGAACCAGGAGAACAATAAATGTGATGACAACAATGTAAACAAAATGACTAAAAGGCAGAGGAATTCTGATTACTTGTAATGTCAAAACTGGATTCCAGAGGAGAGACTATGTAACAGACCTCTATCTTCTCAGTAACATGGTGGGAGAATTACAGATGTTCAATATTATGAAAACTGGGAGAAATGACCAATGTGATAATTTTGTGTAAAATGTTATCTTTTTTTTTCTCAAGAGAATTCAATTTTGGAAAGATATAAAGGAGAAATGTGGCACATAAACAAAATTTATGAATAACTATTTAACTTAAAAAGAATAGGTACCATGTCTTTTATTTTCATTGTCTGACCTTAGCTACCCACACCAATCTACTCCCTAATACAAACGTGCTTAGCACAATGCTGTATATATATATATACATAAGATATTCAATAAACCTGATTAGTGAATCAACTAATGGACAGAGATTTTACAATTTCTCCCTGTAACTACATTAAGCAACTCTCATACCTCCACTGTATTGATTTCATGTGATTATGATGGTTCTGTTAAGAATGTCTTGCATAAATAAAAAATATTCAGCTTAAAAGATCCCAGAGCTACACTTATAAAAATGTATTTCTATGTGTTTGTGTGTTAATATGTACTGGATTGCTTCTAATGTCCCTTAAGTCTTTGAATCTATCATTGTGTGATTAATAGGATATTTAGATCCTATTTGGACAATACTAGGGATTGATACTCAGGTTAAGCAAGGATGTGAAAGACAGATTGCTTCCCCAATATGGTAAATAAAATGAAAATCTCCTAAATCTATATTTTATTTATAAAAAAAATCCAAGAAAAATTAAGTGAAGAAACTAAAATATCTCTAATAGCTGAGATGAAGATATAATATTTATAATCATTAATTAATATGCACTGTGTCTAATTAATATTTACTATGGAGAGTAATTACACAATTCTCAATTGTGTATATTTATAATATACATAATTAACAACCAAGTTTAGGCACCACTTGTAAGTTTATGAATTGTTACTTTTCAGTACTCAAGTTTCATATTTCTTAGGTTTATTCACCTCTAAGGAAGTCCTCCAATTCTAAGACAAAAAGGTTTTTTAAAGAACAAAGAAGATGAATACATCAATATCTCAAGTGTAAATAGATCTAAGGGACAAGGCTTAAACGCACTTGAAAATATTCATAGTCAAATACATAAAGATTTACATTTCCAATGCATTTTTATGCATTCAAAATGGTACAAAACCTATTCATATCTAATTTGAGGACTATTATGATATGGACAGTAATAATTCCATCTAATTCATCTTGATAAATACAAATGGTATACAGGGAAAGCAGGGAAAGGTAAAAGTAGAAAAAATAAAAGAATAGAATGAAGAAGTTCACTGTGATCTTAAAAAACTTTTTTTCCCGTATTTCATGCATAGGAAATTTTTTTAAAATGTAGCAAAATAAAGGGAAAACTAATTTCTTTTTTTTCTTTTACTATTTTAACTATATAAAATGAAGCTTTTTACAAAAATAAAATAAATTCCCACGGAAGAAGAAATTATTCAAACAGGAACATTTGTATAAAAAATCTCTGATGAAATTTTGACAGCAATAGATTGCTGAGAATCTATATAGTTGAGCCATTCTCCAATAGATAGTATTCAAAGGATAGGAACAATTTTCACAAGACCCCTGACCATCCACTATCATCTTAAAAGTCATCTAAATTTCTAAGCAGAAAGATACAAATTAAAACAATATGTAGGTAACTCCTCGTACATTGTGGACTAATAAAGTAAGATGGAAAAATTCCATACTGGCATGACTGTGAGAAAAAAATGACACATTCTTTAATTGCTGGTAGAGCTACAAATTGGCATTATTGTTTTTAAAAATAATTTGGTATTGTGAAAGAGAAGTAATTTATACCCTTTGATTTAGAAATCCCACTACTAAGTTTTGCCCCAAAGTGGTTATTGAGAGCAATAAAAAAAATCTGTCTGGACAAAAATATTCATAATAGAGCTACTTATACCAATACACTGTAAACAACCTGTGTGTCCTATGATTGGAGGACTGCAAAAGAGACTGTCGTAGAAATGTGGTATAGTCATATCATATTACATTACTATAAGGAATGATGAAAAAGGCAAAGAAGCATAAGACTTTATATTTTTAGAGACCTGTCCTGAAGTAAAAGAAATGACATTGTTAAAGACCAAAGGCAAGTTAATGATTTCATCTTACCAAGTGGAAGGTATAATAAAAAGAACACTGGCCTTAAAATCAAACAATAGTTCTAGTTCTCTCTTTCCTACTAACAAATTGTGATACCTTAGGTAAGTAATTTCATGGCTCTGAGTCCCAGTTATCCCAAGATATCCGTGACCTTTCCCAGCTCTAATATTTTATTATTCTATGAAATGAACTATTAGGTTCAAGAAAGTTAAGTAGCTTATTGTCTATAATAGCTGGTTAAGATATTAGTGACCTAGCCATTGATGGAAAGAGTCTAAGAATTCCAAATAGACCTTTGACATGTCTGTATATAAAAATAAAAAAAAAATTCAGCACAATACACTCATGTTTAAGGTACTTTTTTATTCTTTCTTGTCATATTTAATAGTTAAAATTTTAAAGCCCATCATAAAAACATCATCTAGGTTTTTCAGTGAAATCTTCTGTGTTGGTTCAGCTGTTCATTGCTGAATTTCACCACTAAGCAGGACTCAAAAATTTGAGATAATTCTTTTTCAATATTCTTCTCTATCTTCTCTCCTGTTAAGTGTTGGTGGTTAGTCTCACTGTGTTCAATCCTCAAGTCAATAACCTCTCACCTTGATGCCACTATAGCTATATATTGCCTGTATCACCTAAGAAACAAGCCAGCATCCATACAAAGTAAATGTTTTTTCAACATTTCAGTGAAGTGCCCTGTTGAGTACAAATTGTCAGCACTTAAAGTTGTATGGCTGGGTTCCAGATGGGTAATATGTCAAAGACATGCATTGATTGCCTACACTTCAGAAACATTAAGCATAATGCTAAGTTAACATAATGTTTTAATATTTACAGCTGACTGTGCCAATTCAAATCCACTTTATGAGTCTCCTAATTTCTACTCTAGAGCTTGGCTCCCACAGGGTTTTGTGAAGGAAAGAAACACAGTTATGTGATACATTTCTGTGAAACCAAATGCTGAAGACAATATGGATTATTGTCATCTGTTAAATGTCAATAACCAATCTTTAAAAAGGATGGCGTTTCAACCCCAAGTCAATGTAATACAGTGATTTTCAGAACCACCAAATAAGATGCTACTGAATCAAGTCTGTTCATCTTCATAAGGAAAGGCTAAGTCAGCCACCTGACACCTTAATCTGAAATCCATCTACATTAAGTTGCATAATGAAGGAGTAATGAACTTCAAATGAGCATCAAACTTTTATAAGCATCTGAAATAACAATAAATCATCAAAAATAAAATATCTATGCCATGATTTTTTTATTGTCTCATTTTTGGTCTAGAATGGATTTAAACCCAAGTTTTCTTAGATTTATGGTACTCTTCTAGTCATTTCCAGAAATGGAGAAACTTAGTCCTAGAGCAGTTATAATTAGGTGATGGCAAGACTGCAACTGGAACTCAGGTCTTGTGACATAGGGGCTGGTGCTCCTTCTATGACATCGTGAACTTACAACTCTTGCACACTGACGGTTAGCTAGCACAGCTTGAATATGGAAAATGTGGCTGGGTCTAAAGGACATGAGGCATCAGGGTTAAAATAAATGTATATGCTCTCTTTCTCCTATTTTCTTTAAATGGGATATTTGACATATATCATATATATATATTACAATATATTTATATATTATACATAACATATATTATTATATAACTATACAGTGTATGATACATATATATTTTAAAATTTGATATCAATATTTTATCTATGACTGAATGGAGAAAACCATTTGCTGATGATAGATGCCTTTAGTCTAGTGTAAGGGTTCTTAACCTTTTTTGGTGCATCATGGACTCCTCTGGTCATATGGTAAAGCCTATGGAATCTTTCTATAATGATGATGATGATGATAATTAATAACAATCATAATAGCTAACATTTATATAGTCCCTACTATGTGCTAGGCACTATGCTAAGCACTTTATAAGTACTACTGCATTTGATCCTAATGATAACTGTGGGAGGAGGTACTGTTATGATTTCCATTTTACAGACATGAAACTGAGGCAAACAGAGGTCAAATGACTTATTCAGGGTCACACAGCTAAGTGTCTAAGGTCATATTTGAACTCAAGACTTCCTGACTTTCCATCTACTGTGCTACCAAATGCCTTCTCAAAACATTTTAAAAGCATAAAATAATAGGATTACAAAAGAAACCAATTACATTGAAATTCAGTTATCAAAGAATATATATATAAAACAACCAAAACAAGTTCATGGACCCTAGGTTAAGAATTCTCATCTAGCAATAGAGGAGCTAATGGAGAGAAAAGTTTCAATTTTTCTTTTCCAACTTTAGCTCAAAAAAAAGTAGTAATAATAACACTGGCAATTGTTCATGAGACAAAATACCAATGAAGCAGACTGGTTTTTGTTGTTTCTAGGCTAAACCTGAAGTTAAACTTTCCAAGAATAATGTTTTATAATAATATAATAATATGTTTATATAACAATATACATGTTTATAATAATATAATAATGTTTTATAATAATGTAATATGCTTTTATAATAATATTCTCAATTATCTTCAGTATTTATGACATTTCATAGAAAGAAGGGTCTAATTCTGTATTTTTGCCAAAGCAGAACAATCATTAGAAGGTTTCCTTGGAGCAAGGACTGCCTTACTTTTCTATCTGAATCCACAGAATTTAGCATAGTGCTTTGCCTAAAGTAAGCACCTAGTAAATGTTTAATTTTTTTTTTAATTTATCAGGTCCTCCCTTTTGACAGAAAAAAGTCCTAATCATAGAAGATATCTAAGGGTGGAATGTCATAATTTCCTTCTATGATACATGAAAGTATTCCAGTTTTTTATCTCTCTGGCAATAAAAAAAGTTCTTCCTTATCTTCAACCAAAATCATTCCTGCTTTAAATCTCTCTTCATTGAGATTTTGTAATATCAGCAAACAACTGATCATGGTCATCTAATGTGAATTTTTAGTATATTTGTAGTGTGAAAGAATAAATAGACATGGCATTAGGCGACCTGCTTGGATATTCAGGGTTTGTTGCTTAATATCTGTGAAGATTTGGATAAAGTCACAGCTTTCCTGGATGTCAGTTTCTTTACTTGTAATGTGATGAGATTAAATCATATGACTTCTTAGCTGCCTTCCAAAGCTAAAGATATGAGCCTAGGAAGTGAATTTGAGGATCCCCAACAAATCGATGGAGGGGTTCATTATGGGTATAAAAAGGTTATACATCACACAATGTATGTAATACATTTACTACAGTGGTTCTCAACCTTCCTAATGCTGTGACCCTTTAATACAGTTCCTCATGTTGTGGTGACCTCCAACCATAAAATTATTTTCGTTGCTACTTCATAACTGCAATTTTGCTACTGCTATGAATCATAATGTAAATATCTGATATGCAAGATGTATTTTCATTGTTACAAATTGAACATAATCCACAGGTTGAGAACCACTGTCTTACTATATGTCTTACATGTTACAAAGCACTGGAGAGAGAAATAGAGGCAAAAAATCACCATGCCCCTCAATGACTGTACAGTCAAATGGGGAAATAACTAGGAACCAACAGTATACAAATGAAGTAATACAGGAAAAAACACAATCAGTCAGTCAATATTTGTCTAAATGAAAGGATGCCACCTGAATCACGTATGACTAGAAAATCTGATATGCAAGGTACATAGAGAAAATGTTAACAAAAGGACATTCAAAATATAGTGCTTCTAGCTATACAATGTCAAAAGGACTTGAGAAAGGTCTCCAGAACATTGGGTGGACCTCTAACTATACTATTGGGTGACCTGTAACATCCATCACCCCAGCATACCCAGGATGGCTGCTAGCACATTTTCTTTGATCTGCTTTAATAAAGGAAAGCAACTTTAAGAGGGTCAACAATCTTTAATTAAATGCGCGCGCGTGTGTGTGTGTGTGTGTGTGTGTGTGTGTGTGTGTGTGTGTGTGTGTTTGTGTATGTTTATATATAAAAACCTCACTCGGAGATGAGGTTTTGCTTTGGTGCTTACTTATGGGAAGAGTGGTATGAATTGGCCAGATGAGACTTTGGGTAGCCACTGAGTACCGCCCCACACCCCTGCTGCCTTCTCCCCTCACCTGGCTTTGAAAACACAGATGTTGGTGCTTTTCTCCCTGGCAACTAACTATATATGTATGTAATGGTCACACAGCTAGAAGCCTGTCTGTTGGTTTGTTGAACTGTTATTTTCTCTGTCAATATTTTTTTTGTCTGTTTGTAATTTCTGTTTGTTTGCAGTGCCCTTTTCAGAGAATGAAAATAATTGTAAGTTTCCTCACTAATGTGTTCGCATATATAAAACCTCATATGGCTTTTCCCCCCAGTAGATTATAAAAATAATAATGTTAAGGGAGGTTTGGAGGAGTATATGTTTTATGTATATATATATATATAATTTATATATAATATATTATTATATATTAATATATTTTATATATTATATATTATTATTAATTATGTGTACATGTATACACACACACACATATACATATATATATATATAAGTTTGCTTTCCTTTAGAAAAGCAGATCAAAGAACCTGTGCTAGCAGTCATCCTGGGTATGCTAGGGCGCTTGCTGTTATAACAGTATCAGGAGGACTTCAGGAAGGTCTCTAGCACATTGGATGGACCTCATGGAAGATTTGATATAGGAGATAGGTGGAAATAACTCTCAGTGAGATAAGATGAACAGTTTGTGATCTTTGTTATTAGAATATTCACATCAACAGAATTTCAGGTTGATTGGAGTACAATCAAAACAGTTATTTTCACCCCCATAACTTTTTTATGCTAAACCACCCCTAATCCCTTGAACTTCTTTTCCTAGGGCACCCCACCCCAAACTCATTTTATCATTAACCATTTTTTGAGCAATTTAGAAAACTTCTCACAAAAAAGGGGAGGGGGAAGCTAGTTGATTGGAGGCAATGCATTTGGAACAAGGTGATCTATTTTATGCTCAACATACTGGATCCTTTGCTAAAATAGATAAAAACTTTCATTAAGTAGCTCTTTTTCAGTAGAAAACTTCACCATTAGCAGAAGAGAGGCACCGGGAAGTGTGAGTTTAGATAAGCCCAACAGGAATAGGGACCCAAGTCTTATCCAGAAGAGGCTGCAAGAGCAGGCTTATATTTCCTAGTTCCAATGAGGTGGAAAGAGAATAAGTAACATATTCCTCCAAACCTCCCTTAGCATTGGTATTTTTATAATCTGACTGGGGGGAAAAGCCATATGAGGTTTTATAAATGTGAACACATTAGTGAGGAAAATTACAATTATTTTCATTCTCTGAAAAGGGCACTGCAAACAATAGACCATAAAACAAAAGCCCAAGACAGAGCTAGAGAAGGCCATTATCTAAGTTTCTTTGATATTGTTAGCTCTTAGCTGTAACTTTTTCTTTTCTCTACATCACTAGAGCTCTCTGTTCTAAGTTAAGAAATTCTTTTCACCTTTCTCAGATAGACTTAATAATGAGCTTCTTGATTTTTGTGAAGGGTAAGCCAAATAGCACAGTTCATTCCAAACACACCTTTAAACAATTTTTTCAAAAGCCTTCAACCTTGCTGCTAAGTGAACCAATTCATACAAATGATGGCTGCTGCTATCTTAAAATCTTCCCTTTCATTAATCATTAGAGAAATATCTTTCACCTATAAAATCATCTCCTCCCCCCAAAAATAATTTTTCTGGTCTTTGAATGTATTATCTCATTAGTACAGTCAGATATCTCTAGCCTTAGAGTAAGACTTGCTTATTTAAATAGCTAGTGATAAAAAGAAAATCCAGGCAGTGGGCATAACATTTCACTTTCTGCATCATCACCTTTTCCAGGAGGCAATTCTCTCTGTCCTTGCCCCAGGTGCCTTCTCTGCCAGATTACCTTCTATTTATTAGGTGTCTATACTGTTGATTCCTAGTTATTTCTCCCATTTGACTGTACAGTCATTGAGGGGCATGGCTATTTTTTGCCTCTATTTCTCTCTCCAGTGCTTTGTAACATGTGAGGCATATAGTAAGATAGTGGTTCTCAACCTGTGGGTTATGTTCAATTTGTAGCAATGAAAATATATCCCACATATCAGATGTTTACATTATGATTCATAGCAGTAGCAAAATTGCAGTTATGAAGTAGCAACGAAAATAATTTTATGGTTGGAGGTCACCACAACATGAGGAACTGTATTAAAGGGTCGCGGCATTAGGAAGGTTGAGAACCACTGTAGTAAAGCACTTAATAAAAGCTTGTTAACTGACTGATTCTGTAACAAATTGGGTTTTCTTGTTACAATATATGTTCATGAGAGCCTCAGAGGTCATCAAGCCCAATTCTCTCATTTTGCAGATTAGGAAACTGAGGATGAGAAAAAGAAAGTGACTTGCCCTAGGTCACACTGGTATTAAGAGTGAGGAGCAGGGCTTTTTTTTGGACCATGCTGAGTCCCAACTTTCAGATATCTGAGCACCACTATCACTGTCGTGATTTTTAGAAATCCAGGCTTTCAAAAGAGATAACACACACACACACACACACACACACACACACACACACACACACACACACACACACCCCAATGAAACAAAGAAATAGCTAACACCAGTCAGAACAAAGTCTGTTCTTGGGCTAAACTGTGAAGACAGTTTTACTTTGTCATTTCTCTTTTCCATCCCACCCCATTGTCTGTCACATATTCAGAAAGCAGCCCTCTTTAATCTGGTACTTTCCAGTAGTTTGGAGCCAGAAAATGAAATTCAGCATTTAGTTAATTGACATCATAGACTGAGTGATCTGATACTCAAATAAGGTCTAATTTATTTTCTTTCAATTTTCTTTTTAAATTTGGACTCTGGACTTGTGAAAACAATTTAATATGATTCAAGTTCAACAGTATTTATTAATTACATACCATGAATAGGGGAGGCAAGTGTGAGATAGTTGATAGAAAGCTGGCCTTAGAGTCTGGAAGCCTAGACTGAAGTCTTGCCTCTGGACACATCATGGCTATGTGATTCCGGTGAGGTTCTTAACTTCTCAGTGTCCAGGCAATTTTTTTAAGCTGATGAATTGCAGAATAAAGAGCTGGAGCTTCATTGGCAGAGGGAATTTTCTCACTGGGAGTTCCCTATATAAATTCAATTCAATTTAATGAAAATTAAGTTCTTACTATGTGCCAAATACTGTGCTAACTGCTAGGGTCACAAAAAAGAGTCAAAAGAGAGTCCCTGCCCTCAAGGGGGACTTAACATGGTGGAGATAACATGCAAACAAAGTATGCTATGGCAAGATAAACAGGAAATGATTAAAAGAGGGAAAACACTGAATTAAGAAAGGCTAGAGAAAGCTTCCTTCCTGAAGAAGACTTAAAGGAAGTTAACAATCAGAGCAGAGGAGAAAAAGTCTTCCAGGCATGGGGGACAGCCAGGAAGAATGTCCAGAGCTGAGAGAGGGAATGTTTGTTTTCTTTCCTAGGGAACAGCCAGGAGGCCAGGCATTGGATCAAAGAGTAAGAGCATATGTTAGGCGAGGGAGTACAGTATAAGGAGACTGGAAAAGTAGGAGAGAGCTACATTATGAAGAAACTTTAAATATCAAATGGAGAATTTCATATTTATTCCATGAGGCAAAAGGGAATCACTGACGTATATTGAGTAGCTGGGAGACATGGTCGGACCTGTGTTTTAGAAAAGCACTTTGGTGGCTGAATAGAGAATGGATTGGAGTAGGTAAAGACTTAAAGCAGCAGACTATTGCAGTAATTGAGAAATGAGATTATAGAGTGGTGACAGTGTCAGAGGAGAGAAGGGAATATATACAAGATATGAAATTAAAGGCTCAGTGCTGCCTCCTCCTCCTCCAACCCCCATCCCCATACCTGCCTTCTGCTCTTAGGAAGATTATTTTGGCTGCAGTGTAGTTGTGGCACAGTGGGTAAAGTTTTGGACCTGCAGTAAGAGAGACCTGAGGTCAAATTAGGCCTCAAATACCTACTGGCTGTACAACTGTGGATAAATTACTGAATCTTAGTCTTAGTTTCTTCACCTGTAAAATGGGGATAATGATCTCCAGGGTTGTTTTGACAAAAAAAAAAAGTAAGATGACATCTACAAAGCACTTTGCACATCTCAAAATGCTAATTTTTGTTGTTGTTAAAGGAAGAACTGGTGAAGATAGGATTTGATAGCAGAGAGGACAGTTATGAGGTTATTATAATAGCCTAGCTGAGAAGTGATGAGGGCTCAAGACAGAGTGCTGAGGATACAAACTGTACCTATTTCCCCCCCCCTCTTTGCCACCATTGGGAATCTCAAGCTATGTAGAAGTGTAGGGCCACATCCTTCCTATCATAGCACAATGGCAGCTGGCCCCACTCCCTGACTGGTAAAAGATGCTTCACAATGTCAAACACACATTCACAACACAACACAAAGTTTATGTGTCACTGTGTGCCATGCCAAGCCATGATATCTTGTACATTCGGTAGGCTCCATAAATGATGATGAGACTTGACAATACATACTGTGCTTCATTCTTCCTATTGAGTTAGAGGAAGCATGAGGGGCCAAGTTTTTAGAATGTAGAGCTGAAATAAGCTTCTACGTCATCTGAGTCCTCACCTTACAGCATCATTATAATGCATATGGTATGTGAACCTCTGATTCCAGATTCCAATACTTTCCATTACCCCATATTGTCTTATATGGGCATTACTATTGGCAGAATTCTTTATCAGAAAAATGAATCTTTGATGGCAGGAACTTTGCTTTCAATCCTGGTTCAAATATAATAGAAAGTAATCTTCCTGAGGTCAGGAAGTTTTTTAATTTGGTCTTTTTATTTCCAGCACTTAGCACAAAAATTTGAACATAGTAGATAACTTTATAAATGCTGAATTAATTTGACATGGTTCCAGTTAGAAGAATCATCATGGAGGCATTTCTATCACTATTCCTAACCTACCCATCAGAACTATGGAACTGGGTGAGAAGAATATAGGATATTTTTTTTTAAAGAAAGTTCTCTGTAGAGGAAACAGCTTTGCTCAAAGATAACTCTTACTGTTGAAAAACATGGCTTGTTAGCTAGATGGCATATTTAAATCTCTCCATGGGTAAACTATAAGCATATTAAATAAAAACTAAAATAAATGCATATCAGTGAGAATTTGGTCCATTGAAAGGTGGTCTCTCATGTTAACAGAGCTAGGTCACTGCGTTTGGAAAAGATAACCTTCATTTATGTATTTAATACTGATGCATGATCATTTTTATACAAATAACGGGTTGGCATTTTACAAAGGTTAAACTCCTGGGCTTTCAAAAATATAAAAGTATAGCATTTACTGGAGTAAATAGTGTCAATGCATAGCCTCCTACTCATTTACATTTTGTCCTTAAAGCTAGGTTAACCAAAACCTGTGGAGGAAGTCCTAAGATTTTTTCCTGAAGAATATTATCACTTCTTGTAAAAGCTAATTCCTGCACTACATTTTCACAAGGCACTTGATCTCAAGCTGCTGCCATGAAGAGATAACACTTGATAAATGAATGTGCTGAGCAACTGAAAGCTCAGTGGATATCAACACTCGTGCTATTTCTCTTAATTCACAAGAACTTGTAGAAAAAGAAAAGGTGTGTTCTTATCTTTTACAATGTGCATAGATGGTTGAAAACTCTTGATCAAGTCATGCCTGATGTTTCTATCTCGTGGTATTCTGCAAAGTTCTTTGGCCTAAAGGACTAACATTCTGGTGGTATCTCATGTTGAAGACCTGAGTTTTTAATTTTAGTTGATGAAAAAAATTATGCTAGATTTGTCTGTATTGCTGAAATGCTAAGAGTTCAGAATCCCAATTTTACCTCACTCTGAGAAATGTCACTAAGGTATCTGGAAATATGCAAAATGCCAACCTGGGGAAGTTCAAATTTCCCAAATGGATCAGAAAAAGACTAAGTATTCAAGACTGAGTATTCAACAGCTAAAGGAAGCAAGGAGGAGACCAGAGTGTAAAGAAATTTGGTACTATCAAATGGTCAGTTTTTCTGCTCAACTATACTTCTGATGATGGCCTTAGGTAAACTGATACAATAAATTAACTACAATAATTCTGCTCCCCCATATTCTCATTTCTTGCTCATCTCAGTGTGGTATTCAATCTCTCTCCCCCAGAAACCTCTACCCTCTTCAAGCACTGCTTCTTCTTTCTATATCAAAACATATTCCATGCAGAGGATCTGATAAAACTAATTCCTAGTTAGAGATAAAAATGAGTGACAAAACTTAAAGTGTGATGGTGCTGGGCTGGGGTGAGGATGCAGAGTTGGGGTTGGGATGTTAGAGGGAGGTTTCCTCATTTTAACCAGGTCTGAAACCTAAGGCACAAAGCTCTCATGATGACATCTACAGTAAGTCATATTGAGGGGTTTATGGTTGGAAGGAGGGAGATAGTACTAAGCATTCTTGTTATGCCTGATTACTCTGAAGAAGTATGGTTACAATCTCATTTAATTTTGATTCTGGCAAAATAGTACAACATAAAAAGCACTACATTTTGGGCCAGAAAAATTTAGGTTCATATCTTCACTCAGTTTCCTACTTGAACTGTGGGACCTTTAGCAAATCATTTCATTTTTCTAGGCTTCAGTTTCCTCTTCTATAAAATGAAGGCTTCAGATTAGGTTCAGTAAAGACTTATTAAGCATCTATTGGGTACCAAGCATTATACAAGGGCATGGAGACTGTCAAGTTCTGAAATAAACTAAACACGTAAGTGAAAGGAAAAAATATACATCTTCATTAGAGATAAAGAAGTTTGCAAACTGGGGTCACCCACGAATGCACGGCACAATGGATTTCCCAAACTGCAGACCTATGAAAAAGTTTTTTATAACTTTAGAAGGAAAAAGTATGAGGTAGTAAAGTCTGGTCATGAGATGCCAGCTGCCCTTGGTAATCTGAGCAAGGAAAACCAGTTCATTCTGGCTGTTTTAGCTTTCAATGCCATGAATCCTAACAGAAGGGGTGACAATATTAGGGACAATCAGGCGCAAGCTGGTTTTGTTTACAAGGAAAGAATCCAAGGTGGGGGCTTAAAGATTCCAGGCTTAAGGTATGGCTCAGCTCAACCTAATCATTATTATCTTACAGGTAGGAATGTGGGGATATTACTAGAATTTAGACATTGCTAGGATAATTAAGAAGTTGTGGCAAGCCATATTACCTTTGGTATTAACAATTTTCTGTCATTATTATATTAATGGGTTTTTTTTGTCAAAATACATAGACTAAAACAAAATAATTGCTATCCTTGGGGAATTTAAATTCTATGGGGATCGAGAGGGCACTACATGAGACACACACACACACACACACACACACATGCGCGCATGTGCGCATACATACAAAGAAAATACCCTAAGAAGGGCAGATGAGAAGGGAATACATTCCGAGAAAGAGGTTCACCTAGTATAAAACAAAGTAGGGAAATGGGGGGAGGCAGGGGAGAAATGTTTTGAATGAGGAATAACAGCAAGAAGGCCAAAATGACTGGATTAAAAATACACGTAGAAGGAAGATGACTAGAAAGTAGGTTAAACATGTCATTAAATTACATTCAACTCTCTGTGATCTCATTTGGAGTTTTCTTGACAAAATACTGGAATAGTTGGCCATTTCCTTCACCAGCCAATTTCAGGGTTACAGGACTAGTAAGTGTCTGAGGCCCAATATGAGCTCAAGAAGATCAGTCTTCTCAACTCTAGGGCTCTGCTCTATCCACTGTACCACTTAGAACAGCAGTTCTCAACTTGTGGGTTATGTTCAATTTGTAACAATGAAAATACATCCTGCATATGAGATAGATTCATAACAGCAGCAAAATTACAGTTACGAAGTAGCAACAAAAATAATTTTATGGGTGGGGGTCACCAGAACATGAGGAACTGTATTAAAGGATCGTGGCATTAGGAAGGTTGAGAACCACTGACTTAGACTATTAAACTACTAGACTCTGACTAAGAAGGGAGAGGCATACAAAGCTGAGAGAAGATTTTATATTTTATCCTAGAGGCATGCTTGCCATTATTAGCATTTCTTCAATAGGCTTCTCAGAATTCTTGTTCTTTTTGCTGTGGCTGAGTCAAAGTTGACCCTTTGTCCTATTCCTTAGCATTAGCAATAAGCAAATTAAAGCTATAAAGGAGATTGCAGAGAGCCCATTAGAGAGCAAACTGCTTAACAACCCTAACACCTTATTTGTTTACATGCAGAATGAAAGTACTCATTACATGTGTCATCTAAGAAAGTACAGCAGGAGAGACATTCAAACGCTTTGTCAGCAGTCAGATTCAGATACTAGGTGTAATGGAAAGGAACAAATTTTCATTTTTATAATTCAGACTAGCCACTAATTTTGACCATTCTTCCTTAGTCCCTTAAAATTAGCCCACACAGGAGGCTTGCAAATGTTCCCTTTCAAAGAATACAGTGAGGTGAAGAGAAAGGTATTGAGAAATTCAAACAGATTTATATTCACTATAGAGTTTGATCATACTTCTGTCCCAGGTCATTGAGTTGGCACTGGGAGACATTTTTTCAAATTCCACACTACGTGCAAGTATCTTATCAGTGAGACAAACTGAAACCTGTGCTGGGTATCCTGAGACACTTGCTTGGGTCAGGGAGAGAATCTGATAGACCAAATATTTTTGTTCAAAGTCAGCTACCAAAGACCCCATACATGAATTGTTCATTCAAGAAGAGAGAATTTATAGTAATGTGATTTAACCTTTCCCTGATGACTTAGAAGGCACTCTGACTTAAGGGCATTTTCCTGAACTTTTGGTTACTATTGCATTCTAAGTGTGCAGAAGTATCAGTTACTAGAGAACTTTATTAATACAGTGGTAGGTTAATGTAGATTTTATTAGCTCAAAATCTGGGAATTTCTCTAGGTATAGAGACCACAGATTTTTATCCTAGTTCTGCTACTGACGATCTGTGTGACCTTGGGTAAAATGTTTCATGTCTCTGGATCTCAGGGTCTTCACCTGCAAAATGAAAGGAACAAGGGATGGAGTAGAGCCTGGTCTCTTGTCTGGTCCATTCCACTGACAAAGCAGAAATGCTTAGGGCCCTACCTTAAGTATTTCCCAGCTTTTTCTTGTCTTTCTTCACCTTTGCTTTCTACTTTTTTCTCCATAATCTGTTACAGATCAGCCTTCTAACTCAACACTTGTATCTTTTGCTGCCACCATCTTAATTCTAAGCTCTTGGCAACTGATTGCTAGGTTACTCTAGTCACCTCCTAGCTGGTCTCCTTACCTCTAGTCTTTCCCCATCTCAGTCCTCCCTAAACATAACTAAGAAACTAAATTGCCTTAAATATTGTTTTTATATGACATTCTCTGGCTTGAGTATTTCAAATACATAACTTGCTGCCTGCTGGAAAAATCCAAATTCTTTCAAGGCCCTCTTTAATCTGGTTCTACCCAATTCATTTGACTTTTTCTCATATCCATCCCCAGTGTGATTAGGCTAGTCAGATTATTATCATCATAATAACTCATTACTAACAACAAGTGACATGTTACATTGGTGCTTAAAATACATGAAAATATTTCACTTACAGCATCACTCACAATTTTGCTATAAGGTAAGTACTATAGATATTATCTTTGTTTAACATAAGAGGTATGTAATGCTGAGAGATTGTGATTTCTCCATCATGACATAGCTAATATCAGAGGCTATCTTTAAATGCTTTTCTTTCTGACTTACAAGATGTAATTTAGCTATTTTACCATATAGCTCCTCAACTGGTCTCCCCTTAGATTACATCTATGAATTTATTTGCAACTATTCTGGCCCACAACAAATGCTGCTTCCACTGCTATATCACATAGTTAATTTTAACACTCAATCATACCCTATCTTGTAATGGAATACGGATATAGCATGCTTGTCCATATATCCTGTTCCCCCACTAAGCGTAAGCAACTTGAGTAAAAGAGTCACATCTTTTTTTCTTGTAGCTTCAAACAGTGCTGATTAGCAAACTAGAGCCTACCAATTGTGTCAGATGGATGAAATTAATTTAATTATTGCACTTTCACTGTAAAAGTGAAACTTTTGGAACACAAAGTCACTACATTTCATTATAAAGCAAATTTTATTGGGTATCCACCATCAGAAAATATATATATTTTGACCTTATTAAACTTGCAATCCAGCAGAGACTCTAAGAGAGAAACTGCCTACCTAACCCATGAAAATGACTCAAAGTACTTGGAGAGTACTATCTGAACACATACAAATATGTCGCAAATTGAGCAAATATGCTAAGAGGATACATAGCAAAATCAAGTATGGTTCATAGAATCACAGCTCTAGAGCAAGGATGACCCTATGTAGTCATGTATTCTCATCCATCTTACTTTATAGCAAAAGAAATGGAGGCATAAAGGATTAAATGACCTATCCAAGGCAACATAGGAAATTAGTTGTAGAGGTGGGATTCAAAACCTGGTCTTTTGTCCCCTAATCTACTGCTCTTTCCATTGTACCAGACAAAATGACCGCCAAAGAAGCTGGATTTTGAGAAGGGTTTTGAAATAAGGAAAGGTTTGCGAAAGGGAGAATGTGAAGAGACTGAGACCTTCCAGTTCAGGTATAATGGTTCACAAGTGGGATTGAGAGAGTAGGGTGATAAGTCAATTTATTTGCCAGATATTGTAAAGTGAGTAACATTACTAGTTGTTAAAATGTTTCAGTTAATTCATTGTAATGCAGTAAAAAAAAAAAATTACTGACATGGTCCAAAGATATGTTATTTTTATATGCCTTGTAATGGCGACTAGTTTGCCAAACTAGGGAAATAGAATAGAAGTGACCTCTAAAGTTTGTAGAACAAGAAAGAGGTAAAAAAAAAAAAAAGGAGCAATTTTATTTTCCATTCTAGCTCTGCCCCAGAGTACATAGTTCTCCAATATTTCAAACATTCATTCAGGTAAAGTGCTTCCTAAATTAATGATTAACTGGAAAAAATATGAGATCCATCCTTTAGTATATAAAGGATGTACCAATGTTAGCTGTACATTTTAATTTGCCTTTTTCTCTAAAAAATGACTCATTATGTAGTATGGAAAATTTGGATTTTAGGTACAAAATTTAAAGATATTCCTACATTCCTCCAAACTCATCCTTCCAACAGAGTAATGGTAATATTTAATTTTTATAGTAACAAAGTTGTAAAATATTTTCTGAGAAAAATTTTTTAAAAAAGTTTTCAATCCAGGGAGAGTTTGGGAGATGTTTAAGATAAAGTATCAGATCTTTCTTGACTTAGAGGGACAATCCCTCTCTAAAACCCAGGGTCCTTACAAAAACTTCTTGATCTATCTGTACTGATGTGTATTTTCAAGTGACACACAAAAGAAAGTTTTGATATCATGAAAAATAGATTCCATGAATGCAGGGAACCATGAGGCATGTTGTGCATGTAAAACAAATCTTGCTGTTAATTTCCAAAAGAAAACAGAATTATTTTTGCTCAGCTTACAAGTTTATATTAGGGGTAGAAAAAAAGAATCCCTCATTCATTTTAGGAAAACTGTTCTTGCTTGTTTTTTCAAACATTTAAAATTACTGTTCATTGACATTTTCAAGTAGCCCCCTCCAAATGATATCTAACACACATAATCTCCTACACTCTTCTAAAAGGGCAATGATATACATGGAAAAGATCAAATATTTAGAAGGTTTAAGTTCTAAAGTCCTCCATTTAGGAGACACTTTACATTCAATCAAAAAGAACTATTCCAAAGTAAAAATACTCAGAGTATAATTTTAGATAAATGGATTCAGCTACACATTCACACAAATTACATCAGTAGTTTCTTCCCAGTAAATCAAAACTATGTGTGTGATAAAAAGCTGGTTGGACTACCAGAAATTACCATAAACCATTAACTATGATTTATCAATTTTCATTCTTTCTTAATATTCTAAACCTCCCCATTCCTCATGGATTATGCCACTATCAAGAAGATTCCTTCAATATGCAAAAGCCACACTTGAAACAGATGTACACACTCAGAAATAGTAACAAGGAAATGGGAACCTGGAGAGGATCTAAACATTAGATATTATGTTTAATGAAAATGAGTCCCATGAGGAAAAGCTAGAGGGACTGGGTTTGTTTTAATTTAACAAAGAGGAGCCTGTGACGAGAATTAATAATACCCTAGGTATATGTAAATGGATATTGTATGAATAACAGGGAGCAGAACTGTTTTCTTTCTGTTGAGAAGAAGGAGAGGAAATAAGCTAATATTGGAGCTGGAGGGATCTAGGTTAGACTTTTGGATTGTTTGAGATCTATTTTCCTGTGACTCCTTCAGCAAAAAACAAGACTGCGCTACAAAATGCACAGACAAGAATTTGCTCACTCCTTTGTGATCCACAATGTTTTTTTCCTTATTAAACAGATCCTGCATGAACTAAAATAACAGTAGATGAAAGACATCAGAAAGTGTCACAGGGAGTTTTATGATATAAGATGTTGTTGGAAGCCACACTAACCCAGATGATCATTAAGTATATAACTTGTGCAACTGTGTACTTTTTAGCTCAAATATTTCAATTTCAAATCACTTCAGCAGTACCTGAAAGCAGCAGCAGCAATCATCACGACAGGGAAAGGTGAATAAGACCAGCAAAGGAAAGACGTTTTATGGGTAGCACTGAATGGTGTTAGTAATGGAATATGGAATGGTTAAAAGCACCAACTTCCTGTGCCAGGCAAAGTTTCATCATCTTCACTTTTTTTTTGTTTATGTATTCCTTGAGCCTAGTCAGTCAACCAATAAACATTTATTAAGTATCTACTACGTGCCAGGCACTGCATTAAGTTTGGAGAATACAAAAAGCCTAGATCAGTAACTAGAACAAAGCCGACACTTAGCAATACCTGTTGGATTGGAAAGAAGTGGGGGAAAAATGAGTCTGAATGCTTTTCCCCTTGTGGAAGCAGGAGGATGGAAGAGGGGCCCTCTGGTCTTCTCAGCTCAGTTATTCTCTATCTCCAAGACTCTGGGGTGTAAAAAGATACCTCACAATCACTAAGATAGATAAATGCCTATAATTACACAACCATGACCACAGTCATATGTTCACAGATTCAGAGATGGAAGGGAACAACTAATTAAGATAGTCTGTTACAAAAGCAATTCACACTTTAAAGCAGTGGTTCTCAACCTTCCTAATGCCGCAACCCTATTAATACAGTTCCTCATGTTGTGGTGACCCCCAGCCATAAAATTATTTTTGTTGCTACTTCATAACTGTGATTTTGCTACTGTTATGAATCTATCTGATATGCAGGATGCATTTTCATTGTTACAAATTGAGCATAACCCACAGGTTGAGAACCGCTGCTTTAAAAGATCAAATATCATTACTGTCTTTACTAGCAGTCTATTGTCTAACAAACATTTTTTAAAAGACATATGGAATTGATCTTTTTCATATTAGACAAGAACAAGGAAGTGATTTCTTAATAGTTAGGCTTAAGAAGGGTTTTTGCTAAGGATATTAGAAACATTGAAGGCTTGGGGAGTATTAGTAAAATTTCAAGGAATGCTCCTGGTTTTAGGAGAATTTATTCTTAAGTTTTCTTGGAGAAGATAATCCATCTTACTTTTTAGAATTAATGAAAAAGGCTAGTACACTGTACTGTGGCAAAAAATGAAGTGGAAAAATGACTCACTGTGATTTCTTCTTGTATTTCTTCATCAGAATTTGGTCTGGTACATTTTCTAAAATTGTTTGGATGGGGTTTGTGTTTGTGTGTAGTGGCTGGGGAAGCTCATTGTATGTCTTCCTATTATTCTATCATCTTGGCTCAGTATAGAACAATGGATGGGATTCTAGAGTTGGAGTCAGAGAACCTGAATCCAAATGTGATCCCTACCACTTACCACCTCTATAACTGTGGGAAAAACCATTTAACCTCTCTCAGACTAGGTTTCCTCATCTGGGAAATAAGAAATCTGAATGAGATAAGGTTCCTCCAAGCTCTGAATGTAGTTATCTATGATTCAGTGTTAAAGATTGTTAAAAATTAGTGTCCTTCATTGAAAGAAGATGTTACCTCTCTACCTCAGTGGCATCACTTAAAATCAGTCTATTCTTACCTTCAAAATGGATGGCAAATTGTTATGTCCTGTCATTTAGTTAGAGAGATGGGCTTTCTGACTTCCAAAAGAAAACTCTGAGCTGAAGGCTCTGTGATTCAATACACAATGGGAGATATTCTAAGACAAAAACTATTTCATAGTATGTGTATGCAGAGTCATTATGTATAAACCTCAATATATTGTTCATGAAACTAAATATATACTGACCTATTTGAAAAGAATTAGAGTAGAAGACAAAAGAATCCTGGCAGCACTGTATTAAATTTAGTATATCCAGGAAAAAAAAACAAGCTATATGTAAGAGAGACTTTGGATTTCATGTATAATTCTCTTTTTCTATCCTTCTTTGTATGTTGAAATATGCATTTTGTCACTGTTTAAGTTTAAATAAGATTTTAAAAAGAAAAAGGACTGAAAGACTTAATGTACTCTTGTAACTGTTATTTTAAATAACACTTTTAAATGCCTTTCAATTATGCAAATCAAGGTAGCACTAGGGAAAATACACTAATCATAATTTTTAAAAAGAAAGAAACAAAGAACATATGTGCACATGCAAGCACAATGGGGCTTTAATGCTTATTAACAGTAAAATAAAAACCTCGCAACAGTAGTAATGCAAAATTCATTTTGTTCTAAATATTCTTTGATTAAAAGATCCTTAAGTGAAAAATAATGTTCAGTCACATAATTATAGTCAACACTTCTCTTTCATGTGACTATAGAGATGGTTCCACATATTAAGGAGGAGTTTGAAGTAACTCCAGTGAATATTCCTGGTTATCTATTGGGTCTTTGATGATAGTTTATGAAAACAAAAATAAAAAAAACAAATTTCAGCAGCTGCAAATGAATCCAAAGGTTTGAATTCAAATTGGCATTGAATAAAATAAGAGCCCATCCAAACCATTTAAGTAAATTGGAAGAATAAATCAGTTTGCATTTCTTGCTATAACCAGGACCCTCTTCCATTTCTTCTCTACACTCTGTTCCTTAGTGATCTCAACAAGTTCCCATGAGTTTAATCATTATCTCTCTACAGCTTACCTCCTTATCTATATATCTAAGCCCTAATATAGCTCCTGAACTTCAGCTACACATTATCTACATTTGGTGTCCTGTAGGTATCTCAACCTGAACAAGTCCAAAATGGAAATTCCCTTTTGCTCCAATGATATCACTTCTTTGAACTGACCTATTTTTGTTGCAGATCTTTCCTGACCTGAGATATCCTTAACTTTTCCCTCTCTGTCATATGACTTCTTCAGTAAGTCTCCCAGTCTTATCAATTCTACCTTTGCATCAGTATACTATATCCCACTCTCTGTATACACAAAGCCTCTCCACTATTTTAGGACCTCATTACTTCTTGCCTGGATCACTTTCATAACTCTCCAATTTGTCTTTGTGCTTCCAATTTCTTCCTTTTCCAATTCATCCTTCACAACTGTCAGCCTGATATTTCTAAGACACTAAGATATTACTTGTAATGGAGAAATGCTAATGTCCTCATCAATAAGAATAATGCTAAAGCAAGGATGTTAATTATCATGACTGCTATTTGATATGATGTGAGAAATGCTAACTATAATAATAAGACAAAAAATTGAGGGCATAAGAATAGGGAAAAAGGAAACAAAACTATTACTTTATTTAGATGATATGACAGAGTACTTAAAGAACCTGAGGACCAAAGGGTTATAGGCTTAGAGCTACAAGAGACCTTAGATACATGAGCCCAGGCCCCTGGTTTTATAGTGTGGACACTGAGGCACAAAATGGATAAGGGACTTCTCCAGGGTCCCTCACCTGCCTAGTGAGAGGCAGGACTTTATCCTGGATCCTTCCGCTTTTGTATCTCTCTAACACAAGGAAGTTCTTTCCTCATCTTAGGTGCTTAATAGATATTGCCTGCCCCTCCCTTAACTGCACTCTCAATCCTTGCCACATTGGCCTAGTAGCCACTCTCCATACGCAGTTTTTTGAGTTCTGAATGATCTTCCTCCACCCACCACCTTTCTCTCACATTCAGTAAACAAAAACCTATTTATAAATATGGTTAGTGTTATAAAAGAAATATTTTAGATAGTCTCTTAAGAGTTAGTGGGATTAGGCCTCATTTCTCAAATATATAGAAAACTGAGTGTTTGGGATGTAGCAGTGATATTGCTGGATCAAAGGGTATGCAAAGTTTTATATCCCTTTGGGCATAGCTCCAAATTGCTTGGACCCAGCAATGCCACTACTAGGACTGTATCTCAAAGAGATCAGAGCAAAAAGAAAAGGACTTCTATGTACAAAAATATTTACGGCAGTTCTTTTTGTGGTGGCAAAGAATTGGAAATTGAGAGGATGCTCATCAATTGTGGAATGGCTGAAAAGTTGTGGTATATGATTGTGATGGAATACTATTGTGTATAAGAAATGATTAGCAGAATGCTTTCAGAAAAAACTGAGAAGACCTTATAGGAACTGATCAAAGTGTGGTGAACAGAACCAGAACACTGTACACAGTAACCGCATTATTATATGACGATCAACCATGAATGATTTAGTTATTCTCAGCAATACAATGATCTAAGACAATTCTGAAAGACCTATAATGAAAAATGCTCTTAATCTCTAGTAAAAGAATTGCTGGGGTCTGAATGCAGATTGGAGGATGCTTTTTTCACTTTATCCAGTTTTCTCTTTTTCTGTGTTCTCTTTTGCAACATGGCTAATATAGAAATGTTTTCCATAACTGCACACATGTATAGTAATTATACGATTGCCTGAATTCTCTATAAGGGAGAAGGGAGAGAGGGAGGAAGAAAATTTGGAACTGAAAATCAGGAAAAAAAAAAAGGGAGGGGGTGGCTAGGTGGCACAGTGAATAAGAGCAATGGCCTTGGAGTTAGGAGGACCTGAGTTCAAATGTGACCTCAGACACTTAACACTTACTAGTCATGTGACCTTAGGCAAGTCACTTAGCCCCAATTTGACTAGATTTAAGAAAGTAATAGAGAAAAAAATTTAATAATGTAGGTTAAACTTAAAAGAGTGTTATACATACTTTAAACATTTTTAGTGGTCTGGTTTTTAAACATTTACCAGCACACCTTTACCCATTTCCACATGAAAATGTGACATTTTCCAGGAACTACCAATTTCTGAAACAGTCTAAGCACCTTGGACAGCAACCATAATTCCTCAGTCAACACTTTTTCTATAGGAACTTACTTAGCCTGCAGACTAAAGTCTCTACATTCTTTTTCACTATCAAAGGATAGGGCCCAATATTAGCTAAATGAAAGCAAAAACCAAGTCAATTATTCAGGCCCCAAGTCGTCAGTAGAATATCACTCTTGCACAGAAACAGGAAGAGGATGGAATGGGATTACAATGAATCAAACACGACAGAGACATGCTATAGAAGTATTAATGTAATCACAGAGATGTTAGCATATCCAGACTCAGGAAGATAAGATTACTTGACCAAGGTCAAAGAGGTAGAGACAAGTCCTCTGACTTTGGATCTTGTGCTCTTTCAGTCACACCAAATACAATCTTCCCTTCCAGTTTCCATTCCCCCATACCCTGACAGAGGCATACCAATTTCTCAGGCCTGAAATAAGAGATTTATTACAATGCAGTACTGGTGAAACATACAAGAATGGCAACACAAGACAAAAAAGGAAACATTTTATACCCTATAAGGTTCCTATGGTTTAATCCTGATCCAAAGTGCCAAAAAAAGGTACCAAGTCTTGGAGTCAACTCAATTCTAACTCTCTTTTGGGGAATTTGTCTAACAATGATGCTGAGTCTCAGTCCTTCAGGATATACTTCTTAAACCTTCAATTATGAATTCAGGAGCATAAAGGAGTCTGAGTAGGTGTCTCCTGTAATACCCACAGTCATACTTCCACAAGATTGTTCATATTAGATCCTAGAGTGATCTACCAGAACTCTTCCAGTCCCCATCCACAATTCTATACATAGAAAGCTCTTCCTGATCTGCACCTTAAAGCTATCTCTCACAATTTAGGTTTTAGACTTTTTGCTCTACCACCTCACTTCTGGGAACCAAAAAAAACCTTTCACTTTTTTGCCTCTCTACACATCCTTTCACTTGTTCACCTGATACTCATTACTAACTAAACCTGTCCATCTAGGCTTCTGTTGACAAAACTGTCTTTATGGTCTATTTTTTTTTTTTTTTTGCAGAGAGGAAGGCCCTGAAGTCACACAGCTAGTAAGTATTAAGTGTCTAAGACCAAAACTGAACTCAGGCCCTCCTGATTCTAGGGCTGGTGCTCTATTCACTGCACCACCTGGCTGCCCCATTATGATCTATTCTTACAGATGCCTTGAGATGTCTGGTTCAGATTCTAGGCTCTTCAGGTCCCTCCTTTCATGAGTCTAGTTTCTCTCATTTTGCTAAGTTAAATCTCTCTATTCTCTTGTGATTATAGCCTAGATCTCCACTCATTGGCTAAGCATAGTTAACAGACAAATCCTGAGACTAAAGAATAGTGGATAACTTTCTGTGATTCAATGATTTCCCTATTTCAACAATTCTTACCCATTCTTGGGTTTCTTGTCCCTATGGTATAGCTCACAAACTACATTTTTTTTAATGTATAAGAGATATTTCCTGGACTAGCAGAGCTTTTTTTTCTTCAATATTTTATTTTAGACTCAAACACTAGAATGCAAATATAGAAAAGAGAAAAAAACTTATCATAAAATTAAATATTGGAACTTAAATATAAAATTAGAAAAAAAGCATTAGAAAAAAATTAAAATAAAGAACATAAGAGAGGATTCAAAATATGTAATAATAGATTTTCATTTCAAGAAAGCCTATATGATAAATAATACTCTGAAGAGTAGTTAGGAATTAGATTCAAGGGAGGGTATTACAGTTGGATCAAATGGTGAAAGGACCTGGAGAAAGGATGTTTAGTGGGTGTTTTAGAGAACCTAGTAAAGTAGAAGATAAGGTTGAAAAGGAAGATTAAAACCAAGAAAGCACTAACGTCAGACACAGATTGAAGTGGAACTAATATCAAAAGCAGGCACTGAGATAAAATTATCTGTTGACTGACTAACTCCAAATCAAGGAGGTTATATAGAATTTTCATGAGGAATTAGAAAATGGAGCAGAGCCAAGATGGTGGAGCAGAAGCAGGAAATTGGGTGAGCTCCTACACTAACCACCTCCAATACCTGTAAAATATGACTCTAAACAAATTTTAGAGCTACAGAATCCACAGAGTGACAGAAAGAAACAAATCTCCCACTGAAGGCAGCCTGGCAGGCCTGCAGGAAGGGTCTATCACACTGAGCTGGGAGCTGGGTACAGTCCCATGTGAGCCATCAAGGCCAGATCCAGTGTAGCCCCAACCAGAGGCACAGACTGGCCAGAGCAGACTTCAGGAGAGTGAATCACCAGCAGCTATGGCAATTTCCAGACTTCTTGACTCATAAATGCCAAAGAGAAAGTAAAATCTCAGTGGGGAAACCTGTTGGAACCAGGTGTCAGAAGAGCACAGTCTAGCTCCTGTCCCCAGGGCAAGGGGTGGTGGAGGCATGGCAGCTGCTTCTGCTGCCACATGGCTGCCTCAGGAGCTCCTGGACTGCAGATCCTAGGGGGACCAAACTAGGGTAATCATTCAGAGGGTAATTGCTCTTAATTTGACCTGCTTGGATCTGGATTGTGGTCTTGGATGGTGGTCCTGGGGTGTGTGGCCAATGTGCCAGAGCTTGTGGTGGCTGCAGAGAGGGTGCCTTCCTCAGATCTCTGACAACATTTGTGAAAACCCCAGTGATCTGGGACAGAGTTGTCTCCACTTTGGAAGCAGAGCTCCACTATGGCAAAGAGCTCAAAAGTCAAGTAATTGGCTGGCATGATGAGTAAGCAGAGGAAGCACAATCAGATCACAGAATCCTTTTTGGGTGACAAAAAGGATCAAAACATGGCACCAGAAGAAGTCAACAAAGTCAAAACTCCTGCATCAAAAGCTCCCAAGAAAAATATTAACTGGTTACAGGCAATGGAGGAGCTAAAGAAGGATTTTGAAAATCAAGAGAAGTGGAGGAAAAATTGGGAAGAGAAATGAGAATGGGGCAATAAAATCATGAAAAGTGAGCATGAGGAATTGGAAGATACAGAGTTGATGAGTTAGGTTTGTAAAGTCTTTTCCTATTCCTCATTTCCACAAGGCAGTCATGGTTTCATAGCTTCAGGAGGCCACAACAGCTTCTTTACGTATTCATCATCAATGAAATCAATATCCTATCCCAATCCTTCCCCCAAACTGTACAAATTTAGCAGAACACTGGGTGGACAGGGTTTACAGAATAATGGTCCAAGGGTTAGCAATAGGCTAACAACTGAACTTTGCTGCTCAAGGTTTGCTGTCTTATAGCTACAATTCACAAATCTTGTGCAGGCATGGATAAGTCTATACACATATCATTTACGGAAATTTCTAGTTGAAAGATTTGGTGTCTTTGGCATCTTTCACTAACCATTGCCAGCTTTTCCCAGAGATATAACAATCAGATTGTGGTCTTGGAGCATAATTAAATGAAAACACTGCTAATCTATTGCAACAAGGCTGCCTAGCCTGTCTGAATAAAATAGAAGAAAATGTTTTGCTACTTTTACAGCCTTATAGAAATTTGCCCATTGAAAAAACACCTTCTTTTCCTTTTCTGTCTTAAAGATGGTAGAATATCAGACCTCTTTTCTTCCTTTCTCAGGGTAAAAATAACAGTAATAATACTACTCAATATTTGCACAGTAATTTTCTCCAAAGAGAGCCAAGCATTCTAAACCCACATTATCCTGCAAATACTTAGTATCTTGGAAGTAGGATTAATAGGAGGTATAGCCCACTTTTAGAAAACTTGACTTCTGTCTCTTTTATTCTCCCGTAACCAATCAATTGTAACTTTCTATCAATTCTGCCTCTATTACGCTTCTCAGATCTGTCTCCTCTCAGTACTTACATAGCTCATCTCATCATCTCTACATGGTATGGTGGATAAAATGCTGCACCCGGAGTCAGAAAGACCTGAGTTCAAAGTCTAGTCTCAGATATTTACTAGCTGTGTGACCCTTGGCAAGTCACTTAATCTCATACAGTCTCAGTTTTTCATCTGTAAAATGGGGATGATAATAGTAGCTATCTCACAGGATTCTGTGAGAAGACAATTAGAGAATATTTGTAAACCACTTGTAAACCACAGCACTTCAAAGTACTGTGTAAATGCTATTATTGTTATTACTTTAATTTTTGTTTTAACAATCATTTACTTTCTTTCCTTCTCCTCTCCCAATTGAAAAAAAAAACAAAACCAAAAACAAAACCCTAGTAATTAATAAGCATAGTCAAGCAAACCAAAGTCTTGCATTGGTCACATTAAAAAATGTATGTCTTTATTCTGCATATTTATTTATTCTTTCACCTATCTTTTAGGCGACGGACACAATTCTTCTTCTTTAGTCCTCTAAAGTTCTTGAGTTATTCAAAGGGATTAATTTTTGTGATGTTGTTATTATAATTTGCACAGTTCACATGGTTCCAACAGTCTCTTATTTGATAACCCAACTACCAGCCCCATCAACACACCTTTCCCATAGTTGCCTAAATAAGTCTCTTGAGATAGGCCTGTCCATGCCACCCCTGGTTCTCTTTTTCTCCCCCACTCCAAAAAAAAATCTTTACTGGTCTTCTATTGTCTCTACAATACAAGACAATTCCCATACCCTAGCCCTTAAAGTCCTCCACCATCAGATTCCATGTTACCTTTTCAATCTTATTTCACCTTCCATCCCTTTTATTCTCTCTCTGTTCATGCCAAATTTGACTACTTAATTTTCTCTGATTTCAACATTCCATTTTCTTTCTCTGCACATTCATCTATGCAGGCTGCCCCATAGACCTCATCCAAAGCTTCAGAATCCCTATGCTACTTCAAGCCTCAATTCTGTGAGAACTACTCTAACACTCAGTTGTCTTTGCTTTAAATCTGATCTGAGCTCTTCATACCTCAAATATTGCTAGGGCTCTTTATTTGATCATTCCATTAGCACCCTTCCTACACATTATGCAATAGATTTATCTGCATTCATGTTGTGGCCCTCTATACAATATACATTCATTTCAGTATCTGTGCGCCCAGGACCTAGTACAGTAAAAACTTAGACAAAATAAGCATTTAGTAAATATTTGTTAAATTTCATTAAAAGCAGAAGAGGTAATTATTTGCATTGCATATCACATTACAAAAGTATTCATTGAAGGGATCCTAGAAAGAGAAAAATCCCTTGGAATACTGAATATATGACTAAATTAACAAAATGATTTGTAGTCATGTAGTCCTCCTCTCAGTAAAACAAAGTAAACTTACTTTCTTACTTTGAAAAAGATGCTAAGAAGACACTGAAGGTGATGTGAATTTTAGTTTTCTACTCAATTCACTCTCAAGAAATATCAAAACATGGAAGATGACACAAATACCAGAGCCATATTTCTAATTTGGAGGGAGGGGGATGGTCAAGACAGGACTGCTGTAGTCACCTGGAAACTAAAGCTGACTTTGCAGAAACCTAGCAGAATGAAATTTTCCTCTCATTTTAGTCATATGATTTGAAGAAACCCTACATTTTAATCTACTCTCCCCTAGACAATTCAGAGATCACTTTGGATTTCTTTTATTTTTTTTTATTTTTTTGCTTTTTGGAGGGCAGTTGGGGTTAAGTGACTTGCCCAAAGTCACATGGCTAGTAAGTGTGTCAAGTGTCTGAGGCCGGATTTGAACTCAGATCCTCCTGATTCCAGGGCCGGTGCTCTATTCACTGTGCCACCTAGCTGCCCCCACTTTGCATTTCTTCAAACAGATGACTTCTAAAGTATAAATAAAATAACATATTCTCGAGGGGGCGGAGCCAAGATGGCGGCGTAGAAGCAGCAACATAGCGCAGCTCTCACATAGCCACCCCAAAATACCCATAAAATAGGACTCTAAACCAATCCTGGAACTCCAAAACGCACACAAAGATACTTCCCACTAAAGTCAGCTCGGCTACGAGGAACCATATCAGCACTGCGAACCGAAACCAGCCTGGCCTGAA
>CM053581.1:512950782-512980371 GCA_028627135.1 Pseudochirops cupreus | reverse complement strand
TACCAAAAAGTGACATAGGAGAGAATAGAATGGGGGAGGGGAGAAATACTGGGATGGCTCTTTTGGGGTGGTGGGCGGGGGAAAGACGGGGAGAAAAGATGTAACTCAAAAAATTTAATAAAGAATCTCATATAAAAAGAAAAAAAAATAAAATAATATATTCTCATGGAATACATACTACTCTCAAAACAAGAAAACTGTTTTCCATGTGCTACTTGATACAATTGAGTTAGGTTCATTTTCCAAAATATTTTGACAAGAAAAATAAAAATTGCTACCACAAATACTATTGAAAATGGAACATTAATTTAAAAAATCAAAATTTCTCAAAGCATATATTTCTGTTCAACTATTGGCAACGTCTGACATATGAACCACTTAAGAAATGTCTGTTTATTGATGGTGTCTAAAACCTTTTTGATGGTACAAAAAAATGTTACTTTAGAATTCCCTCTACCAGGTTTTGGAAAACTAGTCTTCAATAGTGTAGCTGCAAATTTATTTGGATTCTTTGGTGTCCTCTTGGAAAAGCATCAAAGGTCTTATGAGAGAAAGTTAAATTGGGGGATGATGAAAAAGGTACCTTTCATAGGTGGTGCCTTGCCTAATGCTACCCCCATGGTGGTAAGGAGGAACATTAGTTTCTCTTTGAAATTGAATTACTTTATGGGAACTTCAGAAAAGACACAGACACAAATTACACAGTAAAAACAAAAGCCCAGATACCTTCTACTCTGTAAGAATCATATTGCAAATTTGGAATCATGCAGAAAGTGTGTATAAATGGGACAGGGGAATTAACTTTTCAAAGTACACTAACTTAAGAGACTAAGAAAACCTTATAGTACTGCTGAAAACAATATTTCTTTTTCTCTTTGCAAAAGAAAAAGATTGATATTAGTGCTTCTTGGGCTAGCAGAAACTTTAAGACATGCTCATTTGAACATTTCAGAAGATATTTGTTTTAAGTCGCAAAATTTTGATGGGGGTGTGGTAGGGAGAGGAAGTATCTGTCTCAAAAGAATAGCCAAAAGAGCATGCAAAAGCAGAAAGTTTAATCAAGGACCTGAGTAAAACACTCTATGCATGTTAGCTCCTGCATCCACTAAGACTGACCTATAGGTGCAGGTCTGAAAATATCTACTATCCAGAAGGGCCTATTAATGATGTCTCAATATCAGTCTCCTGTATTCAGTTAGTATTGTTGCCCTTTCTTTTATCTGTTTATCATGCCCAGGTACTGGTTGGGACTCAGTGGAGCAACATCTGAGCTCACTTAATACTAAAGTATGGAAGAAGATAACAGGAAAGAGTAATTTTCAAGAGATTTGTTCACCAAATACACCTTAGATGTTTCTGTCTTAGTATTTTTGCTCATGCTCTCCCCTTACCCAGGACACCTTCCTCCTTCTCTCTGTTTCTTGGAATCCTGCCCTCAAAGTTAAGTTGAAGACATATGGTATTAAAGGAAATTCCCTTGATCACCCTCCGCTGAATTGAAGAAACACACATGGTCTGGTGCTTCTCAGTTGGCATTTGTTACATCTTGCCATATACATATAAACACATATGTACACATACAGGATATGTATTCACTATATTTGACAAATATATTTTTAGTGCATACACATCACATATAGAGGTACATACCCATTTTACTTCTTCCACTAGGATCTAACCTCCAGAAGGGTGGAAGCTTGGTCCTATATTCCTTTAAATTATTTTTCACTAACACTACCAAATGTTGGGGATATACAATCATGTGTGTGTGTGTGTGTGTGTGTGTGTGTGTGTGTGTGTGTGTGTGTTCGTGTTTAACACTTATTGTTGGATAAAAAGAGTAAGAGAAAAGAGTGAGATTCCAAAGTATTCTGGTTAGGTGACCGTGTTTATTGATTGAAATTGGTAAGTGCTTAAAGAAGAAGGCTTGACAGCTAGCCACACAAATATTCTAACTATTCACACTTGAGAAGAATGACTGGCCTTAGCAGAGGAATGAAGGAGTCTGCTTAAAAGTGATCTTCCCAGGACTGTATGTACAACTAAGACTCTTGTAATTTTATAAAAAGGCACTTTGTTGTGACAGTTTACAGGGAAAGCTACAGAAAAGACCTTAGTGCCACTTGAGCGAGAGCCAGGAGATATGGAAAGTGAGGGAATTAATCCAATGATGATTTCTACCACAGGCACTCATCAACCACATATATATTGAATGCAAGTTGATCTACATGTTTGAACGAATGGTGAAAAGGCTTAATGATTGATTTTCTATGTTCAAGTTTATTAGAAAAAAAAATGAAATATCTAAAAAGGATAAAAGAAAGATCCATGAAGGAGGGCAAGAAGAAAGAGCCTAACTGAGCAGAGAAGAATCAAAACCAATGTCTGGAACCCCTGCCATCCCAAATATAAAAGAATTGAAGATGACCGTAATGGTCTCTCATTCTACCAGCATTACACACTAATGGGCTAGTAACATTATTCAACTACCAGTTCATCTACATTAGCTATTTGTGCGTGGGGGAGTGGAGTGTGGGGTGGGGGTAGTCAGGCTTCTAAGTTGCATGTTACTGAAGTAGGAAGGACAGAAAATAACTTGGATTGCCTTAGAAAAGTCTCACTGACAACCAGAGGAATTAATATCTGAGCAAGGTAGGTTCACAGAATGAAAAGGGTAGAAACTAACATCTTAAGGCACATTTTCCACAGCTTCAATTATCCTAAGACTTCATTTTAAACCTTCTAAAAGTTTTCCCTGTCCTTCTTAAATTGTGGAGGTCAGAATGGGATATATTATGTCTTTGAAAGCCATCTTTCAGTTGTGTCAGGGACAGTGTCCATTTAATTAGCTTTGTAAAGTCCCTGATTGCTATCGCCCAGTGCTAATGAATGTGTTTGGACTATATTGATATTAAGGATGAGATTGTGATGGTATACTTCACAGTTCCTATATATTTTACTCTGATTATTTTGTCTTAGATTTTGCACTGAATTTAACATTATTATTTTATTCTATATGTATTTCTCCCAAAATTAGATTTTTTAAAAATATGTGTAGGAGCCTCATTGTTTTCTCTGGATAGTGTTTTGTTTTTAATTAATCCAACTAACCATATACCATGGGGAATATCTAGATATATCAAACTGTTACTTTGAGTATCACTAAGAAAAACAGGTTTGACTTAGCTCATTAAAACTCCCAGAAACACTGCTTCTTAAAATCTAATCTAAAACGTTCAATTTTTATTTTATACTTCAAAGGTGTATCATACTTTTTTATTTCAAGTTATAAATCCAAGGTTACTAAGATTAAGTACTTGGTGTGTCTCTCTAGGTTCAGTTAAGCTGCTCTAATGATGTGAATGTAATAAATACAGTCATGATAGAATCTATTATCCAGAGGCACATTATATAATACTAGTTTTTGACCTCATAATACCAGTTTTTGGTTAGCAGTGTTACTGGGAATTACTATTGTATTTCTGTAGGTCTCTCAGTTTAATTTCCTTCCTCAACTCTGCATATTAAGTAAGTATAGTGATTACCAGTCTGCTTATATAACGCCTTTGGGATATTGGCAGGTAATTATGATTAAGCATAAATGAAATATTTAAAACTGTGCTAGGAATTCTATGCTTCAGGCAAGCAATGCACCTACTATTCACTTAAAAAAGTAAAGTCCAACGTGTATTCTACAAATGGAAACAAAAAATTTAGAATGGGAAGAGATGACAGAATCATTTAGTTCAGCAGATAACGATCCAACCCAATCTAACAAGCATTTATTAAGCACCTATTACATGTAAGACAGTGCTAGGAATAGGAAATAGTTAAGCAAAAGGAAGAATATTCATACTTACAAGTATAGAAGACAAAATGGTATCTTACGTCCTTGTTCTTTACTTTGGAATTGGTTTAGATGTGCTCCTTTGTTCTGAGTTTTTATAGGACTGACCTGCTGCATTGTAAATTCCCTGTGTCCCAATAGTCTATTCTATTTTCTATTCTTCCTCTCTCTGTCTCTCTCTTTTCCTTCCTCCCTTCCTTTCCTTTCTTCTCTCTCCCTCTCTCTAGTTTTTCTTTTTATTCCACAACTTACTCATGAGTGAATTTCTTATGAGCACTCCTGCTCACTGCTTGTGAATCTCCTATACTAGGAGCTCTTATCACCTAATATTGGATAATATCACTACACTGTAGAATACCATGTATGAGCACTCTGATATATGTAGTTCACAAAGTGAACACATATCCTTTATAAAAATATTATCCTTTCTAGTAGAAATTATGGGTATATTGTCAGAATCCGGCAGCTAGTTGAAAGAGTACTGGGCTTAGAGTCAGGAAAGACCTGGTTCAAAACCCGTCCCTCCCCCTTATTAGTTCTATAGCAAAACACTAGTTACTTTAACTTTTTGACTGTCACTTTCCTCATTTGTAAAACAGTGACCTATCTTACGTGGCTCTTATGAGTAACAAATGAGGTAATAAATGTCAAGTTCTTTATGAACATTCAAGTTCTATAGAAAACATAAATAAACAAATAAGTATACTATCTGTGATTGACTTGTGTGCAGGAGCACTCACTATGGGACACATAGGAACATATAAGATATTGGAGTTAAGTGAATACATTTTAGAGCATCATTCCTCAAATATCTATATACATACATATATACACATGCATATATACATGCATGCACACACACAAATACTTCTATTTTAATGCAGCATTCAATCTCATGGGAAAATAATGACTTGTAGCAACTCCCCTGTTGCTATTAAAATTTCTCCAGACTATTTCCAGGCTTACTGAACTCTACTTTCCTTTACTCACATTATGTTCCTAATAGATTAGCATGTTTACTATTCCCTATATACAATGTTCCAGTTCCTCTGTTTAGGATGACCCCCATGTCTGGAATGCACTCACTCCCTCATCAACTCTATCGTGTAAAATCTCTAACTTTCTTCATTCAAAGCTCTGCTCATGAGCCAGCTCCCACAGAAGTCTTTCCTATAGTATATAGTTCTCTGTCCTAGGCAAATTACTTTTTTTTAAAGCTAGTATTCTAGGTGTTTGTTGCTAACAGAGAACAGGGTAGATTTTTTTTTTGTCTTTCTATATTCAGTACATAGCAGAATGTGTGGAATATAGTGCATATAGTATTTAACAAATGCTTGTTGAATGAAAGAATTTCTTTTTTCTACCCATGAAGTTCTATCTATTTGTAAAATGAAGGCAATTTTTCCCCAGGAATAGACACTGAATCTTTTTTCATCATAAAATAGACAGGACATAGGAATGTAATAATACATGAGAGAAAAACAAGGCTGTTCTTCTTGTAGTCTCCTTGGTCTTCAAATACAAGGCTACTTAGAATAATCATGCATTCCACTTTGGAGAAAAGAATAAGGAAATAATATAATTACATTCAACTTGCAAATGAATTAAATTGAATACTTAAATGAAAATAATACCAATGACATCTGGAGCACAGCCGTGGCTCCAATATAGTACCAACCTCAATGCAATGGCCTTGTTAGGCTACTGTCTTGTGCTGTATAAAATTTGCTCTATTTCAATCAAAATCCACCCAAAAAAGAATATTTTTCATTAAAAGTTAAGATGGAAAGAAAAGCAAGTCTTCTCCACCCCCAATCCTAACTGCAGTCAGAAAATGACTTCCTTTACTTGACCAAGTATTTGGATCAAAAAGGGTTAAGAAAATTGGAAACACAAAAAAGTTGTTTACTAAAAAAGATGCATTTCTATTCTTTTAACACCAAGGCTTTGCATAAAGCAAATAAATGAAGCAGGCACCTGCTGGTCTTGCTTCCTCATCTGCATCTCAGGAGTGTTTAAAAATAAACAATTATATTAGAATCCATCCATAACCCAGCAACAGTGACGTTCCCGTCAGAGTTTGAGAAGCTTTCCGATCAGGAGAGAATTAATCTCAGTATTACCTGCATGCACCAGTGGCATATGATTTATTATGGGTCATTTACTGGTAATTTCTTCCACTGGAATCACATCACACCTAACATGAATAATATTTTATTCAATAATGCAGGTGCTACTTTATAACAAAGACATTAACATTTTTTGAAAAACATTATTTCATATCAATTGATGATTCTGTAACTCCTTTTCCTTTTCTAATGGAGTTTATGGATGAGAAATTAAAACTGAAATATGATTCTTTGATTCCTCCCTCAATCAGATTGCCTTTTCAACTGCAATTTTCCTAAAATGCAGACTACAGAAATTTACATAGAGGACGTAGTTCTGGAAGGTTACTGAATAATAAATAGAGTCCAGTTGGTGCTCATAGCTAACAGATGATGAGAAAAGAACATCAAATGCGGTACCTTAATATTTTTTTATAAAATGAATAGATATTTCAAAGACATCTCCCACTTGATTACTGTCCAAAGTCTGCATCCTACAAAGTGGTTTGGGGGTAAATGGTTGGGAAGCAATGGAAACAGAGGGCCAGATCAGCATGCAAGCAATCAGGAAGAGGTAGAATGAGGGGGTAGTAGAAGAAACACAGTAATTTTTTCTCCCAGAGATGTATAGCAGAAATTTGAACTGAAAGGGAACTCAGAGATCATCTCTCCCAATGGCCTCATTTATAGATGAGAAACCTGAGGCACAGAAAAATTAAATGACTCATCCAGGGTCACAGAGATAATAAGTAGCAGATCCAGAATTCAATTCCCCATCCTCAGACCTCAAAATACAACATTCATCATTCGATTTCTTCAGCTGTCAATCCTCTAAGGCTAAGGGTTTTAAACAAATTTGGTAAGTGCCTACTACATGCCAGGCACTGTCCTAAATGATGGGGATACAAAAAAAGGGGGGAAACAGTCTTCACTCTCAAGGATTTGGGTCTAAACAGAGGTCACATAGACTCCATTGGCTATCTGACATAGACTATGGATTTCTTAATAATGTTTTCAAATGGATAAAATAAATACACAGGATTACAAAAAAACCAAAAGGTTGGTGAAAGGGTTTATTTACTTTAGACATTTTTTCCCATTCAAGTTCACAGATCCTCTGAAATCTATCCACAGATTACTTAGGATTTGGGGGATCCAGGTTAAGAATATCTACTCTAGATAATGAACTCCATGTTATCTATACCGGCACTGTGGCCATAGAGCATTTTCTAACCAGTACACTACATACAAAGACTCTGTAAGTAAGAAGCAAGCAGCCTTTAAGGATTCAGAAAGAGGCTACAAAGATAGGCCAACCTTGGAAGTCATAGTCTCAATGAGAATTAAGATGGGATGCAAGGCAAAGCAGCTCCTTTCTAGCAGAAAGATCAACATAGAAAACCATGGTCTCAATACGATGGGAGAACAACCCTATAAAGTGACCTCTTTTAAATAGCCAAATAAAAAATTAAAAGTGAGAAGACAGGGATCAGGAGAACGTGTTGTGTTCAGCACTATTTGTAATAGGATAGAACCATACATAGTCACCTATCATAGATACTGAATAGTCTAATGGAAGAATGTGACCCCTAGATTATCTATGCAGGTATATTTTTCATTATCCTTCTCTGGCTGCATATCTATGTCTTCTTTCGGAAAAGATATAATAAGCTCCTAAGGACCATTCCATCTTTGAATGTGTTGGTGTCACACTCTCCTCTCACCACCATATACCACCCATTTTATAACCCCAGAGAAAGAAAACACAGAACTGCCTCACTATATAGTCTGATTTCTCCCTGTTCTGTTGCTTCTTTACTACACAGTTTCCTGGGAAACAAATTCTCTTACTTTGACCAACAATACAAAAAAATGGCACCTGGTTCAGACTTCAGACTTATTCTGAGCCACAGAGCAAACTTTCAGAACACCAACTTTGCATATAATTTTCAAAAAAAAATTCTGGAATTACAGAAATTCTAAATTTTTATACTGATTTAATTTAAGCTGAGCTTTCAGCAAGGCTGTTGAAGCTCACAATTACTTCCTGATAAATAACCCTCCCTATTTTTTGACAAATGCATCACCACACTTTTAAATGAAAACATTATCATCACATTGAAACATCATGGCTAATAGGGAAGTCCCCTTCAGAGCACAAATTTTCTTTATCATTTGACGATGTTTGGGAAGGCACTTTAAAGAAATCTCAAATAACTTATTCAATTCAACTTATTCTTCTTGCCAAAAATAAATACAATATTTGCAATCAATTAATCAATTATCAATTATTAAGTACCTACTATGGACCAGGCATCATTCTTGACCCTGTGGATACAAGTACAAAGAATGAAATAATCTCTGTTACAGTCTAATGGAATAAACATAAAGTACATATATAAGTAGATACAGAATAGAAAAAATACACATGAATATGGAGTGATTAATACAAAGTAATTTGGAAGAGAGAATTAGTAGCTCAAGGGATAAGAAAAATCTGTAGGTAGAATATGGTAACTGAAGTTTGTCTTGGAAGAAGAGGAAGAGGAGAGGGTGGGAGGTGCCCTTTCCCATAGGAGAAGCAAAATAGCATGGAAAAAGAAGATAGAATATTATGTATGAAGAAAAAAGAGAAGACTAATTTGGATGGATTGGAGAGTGCACTGGGGCCAGAATGTGAAGGGCTTTAAATATTAAACCAAGACACTTAAATTTTTGTATAGAAGAACCAGTTGAATCAATCAAGTAGAAAAATGACATGGCCTGAGTTTCACTCAATAAAAATCAGTTTGGTAGCACAAGGTGGACTGAAGCAGGAGAGATGGACTTGAGACAGAAAGACAAGTTAGAAGGACAAATAACTTTTCTAGAGGAGAGGCTATGAAGGCCAGAGCTAAGCTGATATCTACATGTATAGTGATAGGGATCAGATGTGAGAGATGCTGTGGAACAAGAAATGACAAGATTTGACAATTTTTTGGATATGTGGGTGAATATCATTGTTGTTGTTGTTGTTTGTCCTTCATTCTCAAAGAAAACCATGACATCAGGAAGATGATACCATGACTTGCCAGAGAACTGGATTTAAGTGAGGGAGGGGTGTGCAAAGTCACCAGCCTCACTTTTTCCTCTGGAGCCATCTGGGTCCAAATGGCAAGATATAGATCAGGAGGACTGGATATGGCCCCCATTTGGGTGAATAAGAAAAAGAAAGAAGAATCAAGGATACCAACAAACTTGGGAAACTGAAAGATGGGTGAAAACTTTAACAAAAAGTAGGAAGCATGAAAAAGGAATGTTGGTTTCAGAAGAATAACAATGACTTGTTTTAGACATTTTGAATTTGAGATATATTCAAGATATCTGGTTTGAAATGTCCAATAGGCAATTGGTGATGAGGAACTCATCAATCAAGGGAAAAGTATTGCTGGATGTGTACATATGGGAGATATCCATGTAGAGATGATAATTAAACTGATGGGAACATATGAGGTCAACAAGTGAGAGAATTTAGTGAGAGTAAAGGGATCAAAAAAAAAAACTGTGGAAAAAACCCGTACACAATTCAATAACTGAAAGTTAGCTACAGATCTGTTAGTATCTCTTCCTCAAAATCTATTTTATAGATTTGCCTTTGGCCTCTAAAACTTTGCTTTCTATCTTGTCCTAATAAATGGCTGGAAGAATATTAGTGACAAGAGACATTTCACTAGAATAAGCATGTAGCATCGTGCAGCTATGCAGAAGATCACAGGGAAAGGGGATAGACTGAATGCCAGGAATGTAATTAGGAAGTTGTTAATACTGTAATGGTAAGAGTTGATGACAACCTGAAATAGTTTAGGTAGCAATGTGGATGAACAGAATGGGACCCATGTAAGAGATTTCCTGGTGGTAGAAGCAAAAAGATTTTGCAACAGAACAGAAGGAGTCTAAGGGAGTGAACGCAATCAAGTAGCCAACTTTTGGAATGTGGCCTTTTGGAACTAGCTGAGTCTTGAAGAATGCCAGGTATACTAAAAGGCAGAATAAGAAAGGTTAGCATTCCTGGAATGGGCAAAGGCTTGCACATGGGCACAGTGTTGGGAATGGCAAGCCATTTTTGAGGGACAGACATTATACTAGTATGAGGATCAGAAAGTATAAGAAGTGGGGCATTGATTTAAGGACCTGGTCAAGATGATTGACTTAAATAAAAAATAAAACTATCCTTTTGTACTGGATGCTCTTTGAGTCGAATCTCCTGTATCTTTTCTTCCAATACAGTGTCTTATTGCAGGAATATTGTTAATAATATGGAAAAAATTCTGCCCCTCTACTTTTCCCTTTCCCCAACCTGGATTTGATTTGTAGGTTTATTAGGGTTTCCAGACTTTCATTCAGTTTCTGTAAAATGCTTTAGCATCATTGTAAAATACTGTTTATTTCTTGAGCATCATATGTCAGAACTGAAAATCTGCCAGCTTTCATACCACCACAAGCACTGTTGATTAACCTGCTGATACAGTCAAAAGTGTAACTCAAAGTAGTCTCAGAAAAAGGTTGTTTATTATAGGAAGCAATTCTCCTTTAGTTCAACAACCTGAACATGCATTTACTGAACACTTACTGTGTGTACAGCTTTGTATTTTATCCTTATATGTATACACAAGTAAAATAAGATGAAATGAAAAAGAATAACATATAAATGTATTTTGAAACATAAAAAGTCATGCAATTATAAAGTGGTGATATCATTATAATTATAATCATTGCTACTACTACTTTTACTACTACACATAGAAAAAAAACCTTGGAGGCATTAAAACACAACGGTGAAAATGAGTCAGGCATACTTGAAATAACTAGAAAATAATTAAAAGACAATGTATTTAACAAAATATTAATTGGTGTCATACATATTGTCTGCATAAGTACTAGGGGAGACAAAATATAGAAAAAAATCAGTATAATGCTATTTAAGCAAGAATTCCTTGAGGAGAGGTATCATAAAGAAGACCCTGAAGCAAGTCTAGTAATTCAACAAGGAGAAAAGAGATTTGATTATTGTACTACAAAACTAGTTTCCTCTGGAATAGGGTGTTCCTCAAAACAATGCAAATTTTTAAAAAAGCCTATGTAGTTTAACAAGGTCCATTCCAAACTTCTTATTCATATGGCTCATACCACTTCTCTTCAGGGATGTTCTTTCTGCCCACTAAAATGACTGGTCAAAAATTGCTGGTCTTGGGCTTCTTTCCAAGCCATTTAGGGTTCTTCAGTCCTTAGCCTATGTCTCCACCTTTTATATTACATAAGAGGGTGGTAATATCAAGCTTAAAGACACTAAGGCACAACAGAAGTAACACACTAAACTGGAGTCAGAGAGTCTTGGTTAAAATCCTGACTCTTTCTTACTATGTGACTTGAGACAAGTTATTTAACTTTTCTCAGCCTCACTTCTCCATAATTTGTTATACTACTACTTACCTCAAAGGGCTCTTATAGATACAATAATCAAATAAAGAAATAAATTTACACAGATATAATGCATACATATATGTAAAAACTTATATGTACATATAAACACATGCAATATACATGCACATAAACATATGTTAATACATATACCTTACACATATATACACAATGTGTAAATACACATATACCTATGTATATGTATGCATTCATGTATATATGCACACTGTGTGTGTATTTAAACACATTCATGTTACATTGTAAACTTTTTGTTATTATTGTCATAAGAAGGAAGGACAAACTTTCTATCACTCTGTCCCTTATGAAATCAACCAACCAACAAAAAAGTATTGAAAAACAACTCTCCTCAACACTGTGCCAGATGCCATGGATGATGAAGAGAAATAAAACACAGAGCTGCTTCCCTCAAGAAACTCACAGCCTAGTCAGAGAAACAAGACTCACACAAAATGAACAAGAGTAAACAATTCAAGATAGTATATAGTTCTAGCTATCAAGTGGTGGTATAGCAATTACAAGGGCTATAGGAAGGGGATCTGAAAAGAGGGAAACTCATGAAGACTGGAGTAATCAGAGAAAACTTCATGGAGTACAAAGAAATTTTTATAAGATTATAGAGTTAGTGTGGAAAGGGACCTTAGAGATAATTTATCCCAGTTCTTTCACTTTACAGACGAAGAAACTGAGGACCAGGGATGTTAAGTGATTTGTACAAGTAGTATATGGCAAGATTTAAATGTAGGACATCTGACTCTAAATCAAGGATTCTTTCCATTGCCCCCTTACCTAAATGTAGAAGAATAGTGAAGCCAGGATTGGGAAGGTAGAAGGAAGGTACTGTAGAAAAAGGGGACAACACATCAAAGGCAGGTGTCACATGCCTATAACAAGGCACAGATACAGGCATTGATCCTCATCTTTTATTACTCTAGTCCACATTTCCTATAACCTCTACCAGGTATTTGTCCAAATTTATTTCTGTTAAAGAGAAGAATGACTATATATGATAAGGAAATGGGAAAAAATAATAGCATATTCTTAATTATAGGGGCATAGGAGTATGTCTTGGGGTAGAGGGGTAACTACAAAGATGTTACACTTTAGTGGCAGCTTGTAAGACACATAAAATTCTTATTATTTTACAGTCATGCCATATTTTCTGATCCAAGTGGATATTGGGCAGTTATTTTCAAGACTTGGCTCTGAATGCAAAAAATCAAATACCCTGCTCACAGGATAAAGAGCACACAACTGATATCCATCATAGGAAATATATGACACAGATTCTGAATGCAATTCCCAAAGTGGAGCTTCAGAAATGCCCTGAACAATGGTAATGTCACTGAAAAAAAGTGTTTTGGCTTCCCAAGTGGAGGACTATTTTGAAGGGGACATCACTTAATTGGACATGAAAATTCTTATACGTATGTTAAACAACCAGTTACATTTCATTGTAATTGTAAATTGTCAATACATATTACTGCAGGGATGGCTGTCCTTGGAGGGCTGCTTGATTGTCAAGAAATTAGGTCAAATCGCATGAAAATGTTTTTAAACTATCACAGTGTTCCACTTCAAAGCTTAAAGGTTTAATCCTTTTTATAGAATTCAATTGTAGCAGAAGAAAAAGTTACCAAATGTATTTTGCTCAAATGGATTTGATCTAAGAATAAACTTTCACAGTTGCTTCAGCGAATTTCAGAACACAAGGAAATCAATATGCTATGCCAAACTGCTTTGGAATAGTATTCATTACATGGATTTAAAAGCAACAAAATAAAACAAAAACAAAACCCTATGTTGGTCCTTGATTCATTTTTCCCTATGTTTAAGCATCTTTTTAAAAAATCCTATAAATTTTTGGTAAAATCTCTATCAAAGCCAGGCACAATTATTTTGTGATATTAAAGGTCAATGTTCATATCTAAAGTGACCTTGATCTAGAAAAAGAGAGTCAATCTAAAAGTTATTACCTGTAAAGTGATCTTTTCAAAGTGTTATGTATAGGAGATTCTAAACCACTCACCCCTCCATCCCTTTCTTAAGTAAAAAAAAAACAAACATCATTGAGTTCTCATTTGTTTTATAAGCCAATTAAAAGAAAGATTAAACTGAGCCAAGCTACAGTTATCAGATGATGACCTCTTCTCTTTTATTTTGGAACTGTGGTTGCTACTTTAATTCTGAAAAAGTAGAAACAATTCAATACGAAGCTTAGAGAAATCTTAAGGGTAGGAGCTGTGGATGGAAACAGTATTTTTTTCATTCCCCAATGCAATAATGGTGTGAGGTTCTCTGGAAATGCAGAGGAAATGACAAGGATTTTCAGAGTCCAGCCTTTCCCTCCTCTCCCCAGCACCTACTTACTTCTGAATTGCTGACATCAGCAAAAAAACCCTTCTAAATAATTTATTGACATTTCTCCATAAATTAGATACTTAGAGGTGAGAGGGCTGTGAACCTTGCAGAGGCTGAGTGCTCACTACAGGGACTATAATCCATCAATCCAACTCACGGTTTTCCAAACCAACTTAAACTCTAGCAGGTTTACTGCTTGGAAAGAATTCAAGAGCTCCAGAGAATGCAAGAGACATCTGAAATGTTCCTTGTAACAGAACATATAATAGAGGGAAATAAATCACTGGAAATAAGATAGAGATCTATAATAAATTCAAACCAATGATTAAATGAAATCATGTATTCATTGCTATTTCAAAGACAAACCTAGGAACATGCTGTTTCTCTCACCTAGAATAGCTCCCCTAAACTTCTTCTGTTTTATCAATTCAAGGCCTAATTACTTCATGGCTCAGCTCTAAAATTCAGCTCTAAAAAACTTCCATACCCACACCTACTCCATGTGATACTCCCTCTCCCAGGACACTTATGTGAATATAATAATAGGATGTATTTATTAATATGTACTTGGTTTTGTTTTAAATGATTGTAATAGTAATGTAATTTGATCCCTTTGTATCGGCAAAGGTAACAGGTACTTAGCACTTAGTAATTAATCAAGCCTCTGTTAAAAAAAAAAAAACAACAGAAGGTGTGAACTCCTGTTGCTGACATAACAAAAGTTGCTGATGTAACAGGAAGGGGCAGAGCAGGGAGGAGCTCATAGGTATATAAGGAGAAGCCCTAGCTGGAATTTCAAATCTTCTTGGAGCTAGGTTCTGGAGGCTGAGGAAGTGAGACCCAGGCTGGAGAGAATGATTTTTATTTGGAGAACCTGGATGAAGTGATTTTTTTTGATTCTGGGAACCAGCTGAAACTTCTGCTGAGTCTGAGGGCCAGCCAGAGCTGCTGAGGAGCAGTGAGGAGCTGCTGAGGAGCAGCTGAGGAGCTGCTGAGTCATAGAGCCAGCAGTAGCTGCTGAGGATTTCCAAGTACCAGCCAGAGCTGCTGAAGACTGAGGAAGCATGACGGTGATGCTGGTACTTTTAATGAACCTCCTGTTTGTGGCTTTGTTGAGCCTTGACTTCCTGGGAACAAGACTGGGAAGGATTTAAGGTGGACTGGATGCTGTGAGCTTCAGCATGGAACAGGAACTACAAGGAGAACTGGACAAGGAACTGGGAGCTGTCTGCCTTTGAACCCAGGTGACAGTTTGGTGAATCCAGGTAGGATCTGGGACCATGCAAGGGGATCCAGGGAATCTGAAAGTCTATCCTGAAGTCAAGATGAAAAGACCTCTCCATGAATACTGAGGAGTGACTGAGCCTGATGTGAGGTTTTGCTTTGGGATTCACTTTGGGAAGAGTTGTCTGATTTGGCCAGATAAGACTCTGGGCAGCAGTTGACGTGCACCCCCCCCCTTCTGAAAACTCAGATGTTGGTGCTTCCCTCTCTGGTAACTAACTAGGTATTGTAATGGTCAGAAAGCTGGAAGCCCTGTCTGATGAACTGCGTAATTTATTTGTGATTGTACTTTGTGATTGAACTAAGGACTCTGTGATTGACTAAAATGAATGTACTACCCAGGGGTGGAGTACTTTGACTTTTGTATTTTGTGTCCCTTAAGGCCTCCTTAAGGATGATTGAATGATTGAGTTGATTGAATGATTAAGTGACTAAGTGATTGACTAACTAAATGACTGTACTTCGTTCAAAACATCACCACTGTGGTGAAAACTATGTGGCCATTTTCTGTGATAAGTTGTAACACTGTGAATGCTGTATTTCAATTTTCTGTGATAAGTTGTAACACTGTGAATGCTGTACCTTGATTTACTGTGAATGTTTTGCTCTGATTTGTTATTGAATAGAGTGTTCACTATACTATGTAATCGAAATCTTGAAAGCTGTTCATAGCAGTAGTCCTCTGGAAAGCTGCTCATGCTTGGCTTTACAATGATCAATAGGTTTATTGGGGTACATACTTTATCAACAGCAAAAAGAACCCCTCTTTTCCTTGGTAGACTGTTTCATGAGTTGCTATGCCCCACTAACCAAAAGCCATCATGTGATATAAATTTTTTGATTATCTGAATCTCCAAACTTAGTTAGGCTTGTCCTTGACAAAAAAATCCATTACCAATCAACCACAGATATTATTCAAAACTTTTTCCACTTTAAAGCCCTTCCAGAGCTTAAATTGTCCTTCAAGGGTCTCTGGGAACCCAGCACTCCCTCCACCCTATGCTTTGGCACTGGAAGAGTACTGTGAGGCAGAGCAATGGGATCATAGGATTCATAGCTGGAATGGGTCTTAGAAATTATCTAGTCTAGGGGTTCTTAACCTTGTGTGTGTGTGTGTGCGTGTGTGTGTGTGTGTGTGTGTGTGTGTGTGTGTGTGTGTGTGTGTGAGAGAGAGAGAGAGAGAGAGACATGGACCCCTTTGGCAGTTTAGTGAAGCCTATGGATGATGTCTCAGAACATCTCTATCTCTATCTCTATCTCTCTATCTCTCTACCTACATACCTACCTACCTATATTTTGGTAAGGTAATTGGGGGGTAAGTAACTTGCCCAGGTTCACACAGCTAGTAAGTATCAAGTATTTGAGGCCAAATTTGAATTCAGGTCCTCCAGACTCTAGAATCAGTGCTCTATTCACCTGGCTGCTCCTCAGAATAATATTTTTAAAAGCACAAAATAAATTGCATAATATCAGAAAAGAAATAAATTATATTTAAATATGGTTATCAGAGTATTTAAAAAAAAAGTTCTATGGTGTCATTAGAATTGATTTAAGGAATACCCAATAAGGAATCTCCTTTAACCAACAGAGAATACCAGGATTAATGGATCCCTTTGAGTATTTACATCCCGCTGATGGCTTAAGTAAAGTTTGATGAGACAAGAAATGGATAAAATATCTGAAATGATTTATTTGTACTTTATATAAGTACAACTTAACTAGAAAACATTATTTCTGAGTTTGACTCCTGGTTGATTTTAGCAGTTTTACAACCTTAAGTATACTATTTTAGAATTCCACATGTTTTTCCCCCCATTTGTAAACTAAAGACTGTTACACCTACCCTATCTTTTCTCACCAGGATGTTATGAGGCTGAAAAAAGTCCTATTGTTGGAATGCTCAGAACAAGAATACAGTTCAACACAATTTCAAAACACTTCAGTCCTATTATGGAGGCAAAACTGGTCAAATAAAATAAAATAAAAATTGTAAGGCAGAGAATTTTGCACTTTTCTGTAGGACGGTTTATAGCAAAATTCTAATAGATGGTATAATCAAAGTACATGAAAAATCCTTTAGACATACATCGACATAATGTAAAAGAAAAAATGACCTCCCGAACACTAACTAAATAGTAGGTTAAGAAGATTCGTCTCTAATCTCTAAATTAGTAAATCATAGATTTCTGATTTACCGTAGAGATAAAATTTCAACAACTGTGAAACAACATCCCCATTGCAGATCATTTGAATGGATAAGAAGATGGGGGGGAAAAGGCTCCTGTAAGTGGTGGATTAAAAGAATGCAATTAAAAGGAAGAGATTAATCTTTCAGGACTGTAAAGTCAGACACAATTCCTAAAATTTCCCAAAAGACAAAACAGTCAAGAGGGACACTAAGTAATGTGTCTCAGGTCACTATTTAAAATCCATTATAAACAACAATTTATCATGCTATCCTCACAGAAGTGTAAGATACAGTCCCTCCCCTGCAGTCCTTATAATATATTTGGTTAGAGAGATTGTAAAGATCAGTGCTAAGACACAAATGGATCAGAGAGACAAGTTATATGAGTTAAATGGAGAGCATGGCTACTGTAGTTTGGAAAAGCTTCATGGCCTTGGACCTTAAGCTAGTAGGGCTAAGATATGTTTGCATAATATGTAGATGTGTAAATTCCTTTACATTGATAGGTGTCATGTTTTATTTTTCTTGGTATCTCAGTATCTTCCCTAGAACCTAACATTATATTTTGAATCATTCTGTAATTCCATGACTCCAGGATAGATCTTGCCAATGTGAACACTTCATCCAAGGGATTTAAGAATAAAGGTGAGTAGAGAGTTGAATTGATTTACCAAAAGGTCAGGATTGGAAAGAGAGGAGAGTATCAGCAGAGGTGAGGTATTAGCCTGAGGGATGAAAGAACTGAACTTCAGTGTGGATAAAGAATAGGTTTAGAAGGAGTGATGCACAGGGAGAGATGCAAAGAAAAATGTTATGATCGGATAAGAAAATTCAGCATTTCTGAATGTGAAAGCAGAACATTTGTGGGTGGTGGGCAGATCGGTGGTATGACTATCCCTGAATGTAGTTGAGGTGAAGTGGAAGAATATCATGGGAATTGGTAGACTAAGGAACTAATAAGTTAAAATATTTGGGAGAACAACAATATGTGTTTTCATCTGCTATAATGAGGGAAGAAAGGGAGATGGAGATGAAACTATAATCTTTGCCTTGATTTCTCCATCTGAAAAATGTGGACAACAATATCTTCCACTACTAATCCATCCAATAAGAAGGTTGACAGATTTAGAACACAATTTAACTCGATTTAACATACTTTTAATAAGGCCCTAATATATTTAGAGCAATGTATAAAATGTTTTGATTTACTGATAACTTTAAAGATAAGGGAGACTGACAGAAAACAAACCGGCCTGAGTTTTGAAGACGTGGTTGGTCGAGTACAATGACAATAGCCAGATTCCTTTTTCCCACTGGGAGGGCAATAGGGCTGAGCAATCATCTGGCACAAGAAAGTAGTATTTTAACTAGCCTGACACTTTTCTGCCCAAAACTCTTTTCTGACAACCACAAATTTATGACCAGAGACACCGAATCATGTTCCCTGTCAGTGAGAATGTATCAACAGCACATGAGAAAAGGAGAGATGTGTGTCTAGTGTCGCCCACATAACAGCAAAGAAACAATCCATCACAGAGGAACACACCAGCTAAGGGAAGCTAATCACCATTCCAGTTGTCTGGAGTGACTTTCTTCCTTATTCAGTTTCACATAAGCAGCCAATGCAAATAGAAGGGGGGAAATAGCCCCTGGGCCTTCTATAATACAGAGTAGCATTACTGCATGAATTCAGCACTGAAGCAGAATCAGTTTTGTGTTCAGCAGTGTTATCAAGCTGACTCTTTTGCCTTTAAATAGCACCAGTACTTGCAGTGGGAGAAGGGGGTGAATAGCGTGATGTTGCATTTCACATCTTTCAGGAGGACTTTAAATCAACCCATTACTTTCTCATAAGAGGCAAATTTAAATCTGTATCACTCCTTTTGCTATCTAACTTAACTGATACCCTAGTCCATTCTATCTTTTCTTCTCCTTATTTTAGAAGATGAGTAAGATAAATATTTTAAATAGTGAATAAGACACTGAAAAGACTGCTCATTGTTTTTCACTCTTGTCGTCAAATCTTACACCTCCATGCATTGGGAAAGGCTGCATCTTCTTGCTTGGAACACACTCTCCTTCTTCTTCCTCCTGATCTCTACCTTTGGAAAAACTTCTTCTCTTTCAAAGTCCCTATTTCAGATTCCCCCTCTTTCATAAAGCCTTTCCTGATCCCTGCTCTACTTCCTAATCTGAAAATGATATTTCCTCAAATTTTCTTGAAATGGTGGTTAGATTTCTATACTGCCTCAACTCTGTTCTGCATTTTTATTTGTTTAGAGATCACATGCATCACCCAATACATTATAAATTTATTGAGGGCAGGGACTGTACTAGTTTTAGTTGTTTTTTTGAATGTCCAACATCCAGAGTACATTATATATACTAAGTACTTAATAAGTGTTTTTGAATTAAATATTTTGTAACTTACAACAAGATGAAAATGTGGTAATTCCCCCATAGCTTACAAAGAGACTAAAAATTCACAGATTTATAAAATATTAGAATGAGAGTGGTAAAAATCATTGAAGTCAACCTATATCCAAAACGTTGATTCTAGCTTGTATCACAGATGGAGAACGAGTACTGGAGTCAGGAAGACCTGAATTAAAATCTGGCCTCAGACACTTACCAGCTGTATGATCCTGGGCAATTCACAACCTTTTTGCCTCAGTTTCCTGATCTGTAAAATGAGCTGAAGAAGGAAATGGCAAACTAATTCAGGATTTTTGCCAAGAAAACTCCAAATGGGGTCATGAAGAGTTAGACATGACTATGACAACTGAACAACATAATAAACCCAACAAGTGGCATCTATGTCAAACCAATTATTCTCCACTACGAATCCCTTCTCTTAAAAGGGTCATGTTAGAAGACAGTCAGAAATGGTTCTTACTCTCTAGAGAGCAGAGATTCTTTCTGGAGAAAAGAATACTGACTGGGGAGTCAAAGTACCAAGTTTCAAATACCATTCCTATACTTATTACTTGGGTGACCTTGGTCAACACCTTGGTCAAAATACCGAGAAATTCTCTAAATTGTGAAAAAGGTCCCAATTTGAATTGACTGAAGCTCCTCATCTGAAGCTTTATGTGTAAATAAAGTCACAGGTCTATGTTTTTTAAAGCATATATGGATATGTCATATACTATACATACACATATATGTATGTATAGATACAAATACAGACACTATCTAAAGTAGAATGATATATATGGACTATATAATGTGTGGATATTATGTCACATGTAATGTATGCATTTATATAGAAATATATGTGTGTACACACACATGCATTTATATGTGTATGTATACATTTATACATTTATGTATATATGTGTTTGTACATATATGGAGACAGAAAGAGAGAGAAGGAGGACGAGAAAGAGGAGGAGGGAAACACAGATATACTCTTTCAAAAGTACTCCCTGTTCCAAATCTAGAGAATGTATATATGCATGTAGTATACATATGTGTGTGTGTGTGTATGCATGTATAATATAAACATGCATATATAGAAATTGACACAGGTCACTTTAAAAAGAACTCTCTATTCCAGGTCCAGAAAATATGGTCACAGTACTGAATCAATTGTGAGCCTGATTTCTTCCCAGGGCACTTGTCTTTGTACTAAGCGCTCCCCTTTGTCCAAAAGATAATGAAGTTAAAGTAAACCATTCACTTTATTATAGCCTCTCGAGTACATTTAGTTATCTAATACAAATATCCATGAGTGAGTCGAGCATGCTCATGCTTTTCTCTAAAAGGAATTCTTTCCTAAATGTGCACTGGCTTGTTTGCCAGGAAGTGTTAGATCTCAGTAAGAAGAAGATATGAAGGCAACATGGGAAGCCTTCGACAATCACAGGTGATTTTTCCTAGAGTTCTTCTCAAATAGCAAAATCTGCAAACACTGAAAGAGAACAATGGTCCTTAAAGAAAAGGACCTTGACTGGATACAAAATGATAAAGTGCTGACAACAATGGTGTTCTGCAAAATCATTCATTCCTTTACTGAATTAATCAGGGCTCAATTACAAGATATTACAAGAGAAATTAGTGGTTGTGGCTGTGGGTCTTCAGACAGGCTGCATGGACTAAAAGATTGTGTGGTAAATATTCAAAACTGAGTATAATGAAGTCCTAAATCAGGCTGGTTTCCTGTCTGCAATGCAAGTTATACGGTTTATGTATGATACTTACATGTATGCATGGTTATACACACTTGAAGCTGCTTTTAGGTGATACAATAATCTCTAAAATTTGAAACCTGTGTGATTTTTCATTCTATTAATCTAGAACTTTTTTTTTTAGTTGGGGAAAATAGCTTCTTTCACATTTGAGTCAGATGCTGATGAGTCAGAAAGCAAACATCACTAAATATTAGAAATTATTTTTAAAATAGATGGGTGATTATGAGTTTAGTGATGCTCTGACATTTGATTTATTAACGCTATCTTGAATCAGTAAGTATGTTCTTTTAGGAAGATCTTTTTCAAGCAGTAAAGTACCCAGTGACAATAACCTATCTTAGCATTACTACTGCAATTAAATGTGGTCACACATTGGCACAAGTAATGACCACCATCTGTTCAAGTCCACAGCCTGCCCACCCTTCTCAACAAATCACAAATTTCCACCTGCCCAGCAAATTGCTCAATACTAGCAGATTCTTGAAAGTACTGTATGAGCAATAAAAACAGCTAGCATGTTGTCTATGGAGGAGCGCAAATGTGGTGCACAACATCTTTGGGAATGCCAGTTTATTGGGTGAAGCTTTCCAATATACATGTGCTTATGTAGATATGTGTTGGTATGCTAGACTTCACTTGGGAAATTGGCATTACTGACAGAGCATCCACAGAGCATTCACTTTGAGTTCATTTTCTAGGAGTGGGATCAACTTACACTAAATTATCCACACTCTTTTACCCATTTCTAGTTTTGAAAAGAGCTGGCTGGTGTTAAAAGAAGACGTGTGATATAACAAAAGCAATAAAATAACAACAATTACTAGTAGAAATATACATAGCTAGATATATAGTTCCCTATGGTTTGCAAAGCACTGTATATGCATGGTCTCATTTGACTCTCACAACAAATCTTTAAGAAGGCACTATCAGTGTTTGACAGATCAGTCATTTTGAAGATGAGGAGATTAGGAGAGGGTAGGACTTGACTGTGATCTAGACAAAAAGCAAGTGTCAGGACAACAGGATTTGCATTCAGCTCCTCATTAGCCCAGGTCCAGCACTCCATTCACTACTTATGGCTGCCTCTCATAGGATGGAAGAGTTAAGCTAACCAGTCCATTTGAAAGACAGTCTCACAGCCTTTCCAGGTTGTGTGAACACACTATAAAACTACTGAATATTATAATAATATACACATGATAACCATAAAACTATAAATCTAACAATTGTTAAATAATACATGCACTTAAAAAATATAGAGAATATGACAAACTTTTAAAAAAAATCAAGGCCAAGACTAAATAATTTGCTCAAGGATAGCTGGTAGTGAGAATAGAGTGCATATCCAAACCTTGTTTCCCTAATTCCAAATCTAGTACCCTGTTCCTTACACCATATTTCATAATCCTTAATAGGTTATACGACCATTATTCAGAGTGTTAGAAACAAAATGCTAAAAGAAAGGATGTTGCTTCTATTTGAGGAAATAAGTGGAGATGTCATGGATGAAGGACTTAAACAAGTCCTTGAGGGATGAGAAGGATTCAACATGTGAAGATTTGAGATTCAAGGCAGAGGAGACTCACAGACCAAAGAATGAGATGAGTTTGAGGAGGAGCAAGTAATACAGCTTGCTGGAATAAACAGAACGTGAAAAAGAATAGTGTGATGAAATGCTGGAAGAGTAGGTTGGCATGAATAAGTAAGGGTTTTTTTCTTTTATTGGTAATAGGGAAACAATGAAAGAATTTGAACAGGAAAACTCCATCTGGGAAAAAACAACAATCAGGGCACCAGTGGATAACTACCATGTGGGTCAAAGACCAGAAGAATCAAATACGTGTTCATGATCTGTACCCTCTATGCATCATAAGATATGAAAGAAAAATGTATTTGAGCCAAAGAGGATGATAAAAGAGTTTGATAAATAACTGTGCCCCTTAACAAATAAATTTGTTTATTGAGATATTTTAACAACCACATATTGACGGAATTGGTTTCCTTTGTAATGCTATCTGTTTTATGTATCTAAAAAAGCCTTTGCACATAGTTACCTACTTTTCATGTTCATAAGGTCACCTCTACTCCTTTGATTCCATTTTAAGAGTTTAAAGTTTACTTTTTCTCCAGGGCACCTAGGGAGTACAACTTAGCCTAGGAGAACATGTCTCTAAAAAGTTAACATTCCTACAAAGATAGTTATTACAAAATTTTAACTTGTTTTCACTTTCTGCCTCTTCAGAAGCTAGGATTGGCAGTATAGGGAAATGGGGAGAAATATGATTATTGTAACAGTATGAGGTGATGCTTTTTTATTTCAACATTTCATTTGAAGTTCTTAGGGTGTTTCTTCTGGCAGACAACTAAAACTCTTTCTGAATTAGGCCTTAGCCCTTTGAATCCAACGAGGAGAGAATTCTAAAATTGTGTGGGGACAATAATCCAGGACACTTAGTGAGCTCATTTTTAACTCTTCTGTTTATATCTTAATTGGAGTTTCACTAAAATTCCAGGGTTGAGCAAGGTTAGAAACCAATTCAGAAGAAGGAATCAGATTGTTTCATTCATCACAGGGGGTGGGGAGGGAGAGAGAGACGGAAAAGAAGATGATAAATCTTAATGTAGTAATTCATTTATATTAAGAATAGGTTAAAAACATTCACAACAGTCTTCCACAGATATTTCCTTCTAATCAACTCTTATCTAACCAGGTAAAATGTATCTAAAAAAATGTTTCCGCTGAGAAATAAAAGAATTCAAACAAAGAAGTAAAATACTATCTGGTTGAACCATCCTCTCATTTCAATTCAGAAGTTAAAAGATGCTGAAACAACATTCTTCAAAGCAAGAACCAGAAGCAGGACAGTCTAAGGTCAATGTCAGGTCTGAATCCAGCAAAAATCTCTAAGAACTGCATTCATCATCTGATATGGGTTCCAAGAACTATGGCTGTATCCTGTATAATTTTTAAAACAGGGTCTGGACTAGGAAAAGGTTGAAGATTAAGTTATATGCATGGCTGCCACAGTGCTCAAAGCAACCATTATTAGACACCCCATTCAAGTTAAGGACTGAAGATCTTTGTTAAAATACAATTAGGGTATATTGTAGGAGCAAAGACATAACCAAACTGGGGTATTTATGAACACCAGGGACTTAGAACTATGGCTAGAAGGTATCCCTTGTGCCTTGTGTATTAGTATCTGCTCCATAATTATTTCTGCAGCCTCACTGGTAACAATCCCTATATAAGGCACTAGGAAGAAGTAGTATATTAACTACTATTATTTTATTAACACCTTGATATGAATTAGTTTATCAGATTAGCTGACCTCAACCTCACATACTTTTGATTATGCGAGAAGGATGAGAGAAGATCTGCAAAGATATGATGACAGGAACAGTAGACTGATGTGGATCAATAGAGGAGGGAATATTTGAAAGCCAGGGAGAAGGACAAAGTCAAAGACAATGGGCAGTAAAGACAAACTTTGCATATTTTACAACATTCCCAAAGATGGGGCTTTGGAAAATTTCAAAATAAAACAAAAACAATTAGCTATTGTATCCAAAGTGTGTGCCCTCTTCCTCTCTCTCTCTCTTTCTCTCTCTCTTTGTATTATGCACAAACACACATACACACACACACACAATCTATATATTTGATTTATTTTATTGAATTGAAGTCAATACACTATAATATCTAAATTCATTTATATCACGTAGATGTAGCTATCATGTAAGGCGCTAATAAATCATCTCCACATTTGGTTGGACAGGTGTTCTCACAGCAACCAGCTGCTCTGGATGGGATTCCTAAGATAATATGGCAACAGGAACAACAGTATAGTGGACTAAGACAGGAATGAGTAGATGTCAGATCCTAGCCCATTCTGTAAATAAGGCTTGTGTGACTTTGGATTAGTCCCTCAACATCTCTGAGCCTTAGTTTGCTCCCATGTAAAATAATGGAGTTGGAATAGATTCTCTCTTCTGTTGCTTCTCAGTCTAACACTATGATTCTTTGATCTAGCTTCTCAATCCTGATGCCAGATTTTTATACAGTCCCAATGATTCAGGCTTCTCTCTGTTGGGTTGGCCTCCCATGGCCTAGGAAAAGGGATTTGCCAAAATGCAGTCCTTTCAATCTGGTCTTTTGGGCAGCCAGGTTCAAACACCATGGCATAAGCTCTCCTAATATACTTTTTTTCCAAGGGACTTCTAGAAAAGGTTTTGAAAAATAATATACGGTAGGAAAGAAACCTCACCACTATCAGATCTAAGTAAAAATGGAATTTTAAAATAAATTCCTTTAAAGGTCAACAATCTGGAATGGATACAAAATAGTAAAGATCCAGGGATTCTGAAGTTTGAGTCAAATTAATAATTAAAGAAACCCAGAGGAGTAGAACCTGTATTGTGGATTTTATTCTGCTTGGTTGTCCTTATTGTTTTGTTTTTACCAATTCATGTGATTGTGCTTTTCAATAATTATAGGAAATTACACACAAAAGGGCTGGGAATTTGAATCTAGGTTTGTCTGACAAGTTTCACCTATGAAGCAATACTATTAAACATAAAATTCACACACTTGACACAGGACTTTTTTAGGTTAGTGTGGGTGTTTCACAGTCAGTGATGTGGTGAAGTATACATGAAACCTATTTTCGTTCATGATGATGCTGGTTAATTTCGACAAAGCTGAATGTGAATAACAGTGAATCCTGGAGTTAACTAGGATGATGAAGATACTAAAGAAATGAGATAGGATGATCTCCTGGCTAAAAAAAAATGGAGGTGAAATTACAAATTTCTCTTTATATCTGATTCCTAAAATCTCCCATTGGAAAGACTATACAATTCTAAGAAATTGCTGATCTGTTCGACTGTGAAAAGAAGAGAACTGAACCTATTAGTTCACTTCTCTCCATTATCATTTCATTGTACCATGGGACAATCAAGTGGTCTCAATTAATATCCCTCCAGGAGAGAACCCCTAGAATAGCTGATTTTTCAGGAAGAGGCTGACAATGTCTATAAATCTTTTTCTTCACCTTTGGAGCAAAGGGTTTCAAATGCAAAAATTGTCTTACAATTCCTCCCCTTCCAAACCTTTCTCCTTAGGCCAACCACAATTATGTTTTCTCTTTGCCCTTGTCTCTTTGAGAGAATTGATTCCCTACTCCCATCTTAACTACCCAGAGCAAATGGAAAGTGTTTAGTAAGGGACCTTCTCAGTAAGAAAACACCCAGATGATGAGTTACCTATAGCATTTTCTTGTACATGGCAGCTTTGCTCAGAGCAGCCAGGTGAGGCTTAGCTTATGAGATGTGACAAGATGACAGCCCCAGGTGGTACTGCTGGAGGCTGTGAAACCTGTCAGCAATGTACCAGACTACACATTTAGCAGGGGAGAGAGAGAAAAAAAAAGTTCCACTCCCTCTTTCTAAAAGGGGAAGCAACCATAGGAACAGCTGTGCCAACTACAGTAATTAGAAAACCTTCACTGTGAATATTGCAGACGCCTGTGGCCTGAGTGAAAGAATAGAGCAGATAGTCTCAATATCAGTTTGGTTTTAAACTCATATCACTAATACACTCATACAATTAGATTTGAGTGCACATTAAAATGGATTTAGTTCCCTCTGGAAAACCTGATACACTATCGATCTCTCTTAGATTTGTTGTTCCCCAACTATGCACAAGAGTTTACTAAGGTGTAAAGTACTAGAAGTCTTTTTATTTAAAAAATTATGATAAAGCTCTACATTTTGTTGTTGTTAAGTTCCACTTGGCAGTGTCAGGTTAAAGGTTGTTCTAAGGCTATTTTGCCTTTTAAGGAAAAGATTGAATGTCTGGCTTGCCAAAATTTAGAGAAGCATCTGGTATTGAATAAGCCATTTAATTCCATGTGGTTAAACTGTAATCTATAATGCAATTAATTCTTTAATTAATCTATTTCTTGAAAGAGTGGTGAATGAAGTTCTTTCCTTTCTGGTTGTTTCTAGGCCGCAGTGGCAGTCAATTCAGTCAAGTTGGTTTCCTGACAAGGCATTGGACAAAAAATTCAACTAACATTTATTAAGCACTTACTAGATGAAAATAAAAACAATCGGTTAATTGGCAGAAAATAAGTATTTGTCAACCAGCTGTTCTGCTGTCATAGTGCTAGTCAAAGCAGATGTTGATAGATACATAAAATGTGGAAATGTTTTGTAAAGAGGTAAAAACAAATAGCTTACAGACAGAATATTTAGGAAGGCAATCACATTGCTTTAGATTTTTTTCTGACCATTATTAATAGAAATACATATTATTATTATTATTATTATTATTATTACTACCAAAACAAAGGCAATATTCTGCTAGGAAACTATGAATTCTCTCTACCTGTAAATATTTTTTCTTGGTTTTTTAATTATTCAGTATTAAGTAAAAAGCAAAAATTGCCTATCCTGAAAAATGGTGCTAAATGAAACCAAGTTCATGGAATTAACCCGACTGGCCTTGCTATTTTGTGGCCATAGAATATGCTTCTTCCTCCTATGTCATCACCATCTTGATAAACCACAAAATCCAATGCAGAAATCTTTTCCATGGGTCTCTTGGCATAAGGCAATCTCATCTGTGATGGAACATTTTCACTAATGTGAAGCTCAGTCCCACTGTTTGATAGCTCTAATTTCTAGATTGTATCTTGAACTAAAATTTGCCTAAAGCATTTGTCCATTCCTTGGTTCTACTATAGCAATAGAGAAGATTATGTCTTTAATATGGTAGCCCTTCCAATATTCAGAGAAAACTATTTCCTTCCCTATTCCTCTTCCTATGAATACTTTCTTTAGAATAAACTTCCCTACTATTCCTTCTTTTATTTCAAATGCCATGATTTTCAGACTCTCCACCATCACAGTTGTCAACATGTAAAAGTCCATCAGAGTGGGATGTGCAGCCAACATTACAAATGTTGTCTGATCCATGATGAATATTATAAGACTATTTCTTCCCACAACCTGAAGATTCTGAGGAGTGGGAGGTTGCTGTGCTAAGATTTCATTAGCTTTTTAATTTTTCATTTTTAACTATAATTTTTTATTGATTTTGACACTGATACCACTTCCCAATGATTTTCTCTATCATTATTACCAAGAGAATCATCTCTTACAGCAAAAAAGTATAGTAAAGCAAAACCACTTGCCATGTTTGAGAATGATTGTCACATTCCACACTTACATTCTACAACCTAGAAATTTCTAACAAGAGGTAGAAGGCTGCATTAACTTTTCTAAGAGCCAAGTCATATCTTTGGCTCATGGAAATTGTAGCCAATTAAAACTTCCAATTCTAGTACACAAGAACTACTCCCAATTTCTTCTCTTATATCAGTACATTAGGTTTTATTTTATTTTTTGATCCTGCATAAAATATAGTTAAACTTCATTTTTTTAGTATCAAACTCATCATTCTGAAGGAAAGATAGCACATTATTTTTAAGCCAAGTCAAAATTATTTTGAAGTCATATCCTCCTAAGAAAGAGAGGTCCAAAGGAACACTGAGAGGTCATTTGGCTTTTGCTTTCAGAGGATGCCACTCCCTAACAGCAAATAATTCTACTTGCCTCCATATCCTGAAGCAGGATGCTGTTAAGAAGGAAAGAAGGAAGAGAGGAAGAAAGGGGAAGGAAGGAAGAAAAGGAAGAGGAGAAAGAAGAAAAGTGAAGAAAGAAGGAAGCAAGCATTTATTAGGCCCCAAGGACTGTGCTAAGTGCTTTGCAAATATTGCATAATTTAATTCTTACAACCACCTCGGGAGGTAGTTACTCTTATTAGCTCCATTTTGTAGTTGAAGCTAAGATAGGTTAAGAAACTTGTCTAAGGTCACACAACTAATAACTGTCCATTAGTCATTTTTAATAGCCAGTTACTATAATAGAAATCAAATCTAAAGAATGGAAATGCAACTACAATTCAAAAAGAAAGCTACAATTAGGAAACACACTGACATTGTCACAGACAGGATTAAAGAAATGGATTTGGAAGAGATCTTAAAAGAATTCTATTCTAAGACATTCTTGAATAAAAATCCTTTCCACAACAAACCTCACAAATACCTAACTTTCCTTTTTTTTTTT
>CM053581.1:512930696-512950282 GCA_028627135.1 Pseudochirops cupreus | reverse complement strand
TTTCCTGCAACGTTCTTATTTCTCTTCCCAATTTTTCTTCCACTTCCCTTATTTCTCTTCCCAATTTTTCTTCCACTTCCCTTATTTGGTTTTGAAAATCTTTCTTCAGCTCATCTCTAGCTTTAAGGCATTCTTCATGTTTATTGGGGGCCCCTGGTGGGGGTGCTCTGGCTGCGCTCTCCTCCTCCCTCTCTCTCCCATGATCTTTCTTTTCCCCAAAGAAGGTATCAAGGGTTTGGGAGCTGTTCTTACTTTGCTTCTTATGCTTATTCTTACTTATGGTTCTTCAGACTGTGATTTTTTTTTAATCTCTGTGGGGCTCTGCTTCCAGAAGTGAAAGCTCTGTCCCAAATCGCTGGGGTCCTCCCGGCCCCCGTAGCTCCTAGGGAGAGGCTGGGAACTCCCTCTATACACTTCCGGCTGTCTGGATATCGAGGACTCCAAGACTGAGGCCCAAGATGGCGATCCGTCCAGGCCGCTCAACGCGAGAGCTCTGGCCGAGAAAAATCGCTGCGTCCCCCTGCTGCATGCAGGCCCTGGGTGGGAAGCTGCAAAGCTGAGGCGGGTGCAAAACCTCTGCCTTTCGCTTTTCCACTCTGGAGGCCTTCTGGAGGGACTGCTTATCTCCCCCTTTCACAATTCCCATTCACAGCTGCTGCTAATCCGCTCACCTGAAGCTCCTCGCTCCTCCTGTCCAGCCGCCCCCGGGGCACAGCCGCGGCTTCAGGCCAGGCTGGTTTCGGATCGCAGTGCTGATATGGTTCCTTGTAGCTGAGCTGACTTTAGTGGGAAGTATCTTTGTGTGCATTTTGGAGTTCCAGGATTGGTTTAGAGGCCTATTTTATGGGTATTTTGGGGTGGCTATGTGAGAGCTGCGATGTGTTGCTGCTGCTATGCTGCCATCTTGGCTCCACCCTAATTTTCCTAAAGATCTCTTGTGAAGGGGAAACCACCTTCCCCCAAGTTATCCCATTTCCTATCCATTTAGGATAGCTCTCACTGTTTTTGGCTACATTGCATTTAAATTTGTCTCTTTCAAAACTTTTTGGGGCCAAGTAGAACAAATATCCCTTCTTTCACATAAGAACACTTAAAATATTTGAAAACCACTATCACAGACCCTCTTAGGGGTGAGAAATCTGTGGCCTCCAGGTCACATGTGGCCTTCTAGGTCCTCAAGTGCAGCCCTTTGAATGAATCCAAACAAAATCCCTGTGAAGTTTGGATTCAGTCAAAGGGCTGCATTTTAGGACCTGGAGAGCCACATGTGGCTTTAAGGCTGCAGTTTCCCCACCCCTGCTCTAAGTCAAGGATTCTTAACTATTTTTTGTATCATGAATTTCTTTGGCAGTCTGGTGAAACCTATGGACCCCTTTTCAGAATACTGGTTTTATTTTTCTAATTTATAATTTAAGGACTTCTTTAATTTCAGGTAGATGTTAGTGAAAATTAAGGCATATTTTTCTCACCATAAATCTCCTGAAATATATCAATGTCCATGGACTCAAGGTTAAGAACTCCTGTTCTAAGTATTCTCTTCCTCAGACAAAACTTTTCCAGCTTCATTAATGGATCCTTATAGAACACAAAATCAAGCTCATGACCCACCCTGGGTGTCTTCTGAACACTCTCCAGTGTAGCATTGTTATTCATAAAATATGGAAAGAAAACTGAAGACAATATTGCAAATGTAGTTTGATAGTGATTGAATACACCACAACTATCATATCCCTTGTCCTAAACCCTATTGCTTTCTTGAAGTAGCCTAAAATTACATGAGTTTAACAGACGACTATCACATTCTTGACTCATGCTGACCTTGTAGTCTAATAAAGCACACAGATAACTTTTCAGATGCTCTACTGTCTAGCCATATCTCCTCTTTAAATCTGTATTTATGACATTGATTTTGAAGCCAAGCACAAGACTCTACATTTATTTCTATTAAATTCCATCTTGTCTAATTCAACTTAATTCTCTAGGCTGTCAGGATTTTGAATTCTGACTCTCCTAACTAGTTATTAGATTTCTCTCATATCATTTTGTCAACTCATTTAACCTTATTGCACTCCAGTTTCTACATCTTGAAAATGGCTTATCAACATTTTATGAACATGCCATTCATCTCATTTTCCAAATCATTGATTAAAAAGAAAGATAAACATCCCAGAACTAAGGAAATATCACTGAGGCACTTCGCTGGTTCCTCCTTCTAGCTGTCATCAAACCATTAATAATCACTCTTTAAGTCTGGCCATAAAACAGTTCCAAATCTACTTAATTATACAATCATCTAACTTACCCTTGCTTTTTTTATTTTTACAAGAATTGACTGAGACATGTTATTAAAGTTTTCTGTAACTCTAGAGAAACCAAATCTACATAATTTCCTTGTCCTACCTGCCTAGCTTCCTCATTTAAAAAGATACTTAGTCTGTTATGACCTATTTTTCCTTTAAAGCTTGTAAGTCCCTGAAATATTTTAATAAGTTTTACTGATATCCTGAATTTGTACCTTCCTCAGACTATTTCAAAAACCCCTCTTGTAATGAAGAAAAATAGTTACACATAACCATCAGAGTGATAATATCTGATAGCACAAGGCTAAGTCTTTCCTCTCAGGTCCCTACTTCTGTGAAAGATACGATGCATTTTTCATCACTTATTCTCTGGACCAGAATTGGTTATTGTCATTACTTCGTCTTGTTTTTTAACATTCTTTATGTTTACATTATTGTAATCATTGTGTACATTGTTATATTGGTCCTGCCTACTCCACTCTGCAGCAGTTCATTGAAGCTTTCCTATGTCTCTCTGAATTCTTCATATTTGTTATTTCTGGTTACATGATAATACGTGTGATAATTTATTATATGCCATCATTTATTTCACAATCAAAGGTCACCTACTTTTGATTCTTGCTACAAAAAAATGACACCATGATGATTCTGGTGAATGCTGAACCTTTATTTCTTTTAAGAAAGTAGTACTGTTGGTCACTGGGTCAAAAGTTATGTATGATAGGATCAATTTTCTAAAATAATTCCAAATAATTTTCCAAAATGGTTGAGCCAGTTGATAGCTCCACAAATAACATGCGTTTGTGTATCTTTTCTTATCCCCTCCAAGATAGACCATGATAGATAGTTGTCCATTTTTTGTTACTTTGTCACATGAGGTAAAAACTCAGAGTTTTTTCCATTTGCATTTCTCTTATTAGCAATTTGGAGCATGTTTGCATGTAGTCACTGGTTGCTGAGTTCTTGGGAAGATTGCTTAGAGCAGTGGTTCTCAACCTTCCTAATGCTACCACCCTTTAATACTCATATGTGGGCGTATCTGCATGTGGGCAGACCCTCCTGGAGACGGATAGAGGAGCAGTGTCTTGGTTCCTAAGACCATTGGAAATATGTGTTTTTCGATGGTCTTGGGCAACCTCTGTGACCCCTGTGAAAGGGTCATTCAACCCCCAAAGGGGTCGTGACCCACAGGTTGAGAACCACTGGATTATATGCTTTAATTCTCTGGGAAATGGTTCATAATCTCATATTTTTTTTAATCAATTCCTCCTGCAGCTTACATATTAGACATTTGTAATTGATCATTTAATACACAGATCTCTTCCTTCCCTATGATGGCTTCTGTTATTCCATCTGCACTGATTCTATTTGTGCAAAAGCGGTAAAGGTTGTTATTTTATTTGTAGAATAGACAATTAATAGAAGTTGCCAACACTGTCTTTCATGATCCCCTCTTGTTTCTTCCCTTTCCCTTCTTTTCCCAGTATAAAGTCCTTTGGACTTTAAGACTTCATTAGTCATTCTTACTAGCCCTTATTTGGTGTATTTTCTCTCTGGACAGAAGCCTGCCAATCTTACACTTTAAATCATGATCTGGAAGTCCAAATCCTATCCTAAGACACCCTCTCCTTAAGATATCATTCACATCCCAAATCATCCTCTCTTCTGTGGAATTTCTTGTTTATGAGAAGAACTAACAGAAACCTTATCTTTGCTCCTACGGTCTTCAGTTTTCTTCTCTAACTTTGTAATCTTTATCAGTACATTTTAGATTCCTTCCAGCAGTAATATTTGTGGTCATGGAATTGCTAGAAGGAGGTCAGAGTTATCTAGCTTGACGAGTCTTGAGAGGGTCTCTGTCATGTCTTGGATATTTGCCCAAGGAAGACAGGACACATGGAATCTAGTCTGCCATTCCTTACTGTTAAGTCTTAACATATACAAAACATTCATTGAACTTAATAGAAATTCTGCACACATTAGATGCAGGGCCCAGAGCAGGCCCTTCATGATGAATTCCTGTCAGGAGGGGATAATAATTATACTGCTTCCTGTTATTCTGAAGCCCCAGACCAGCTCTATTTTTATTTATGTCACATAATTTAATTTTTTTTTGGAATACAGTACTAAATCATAAATGCTGTGCACTTGGGAAGTAACTCATTGTTCAGCCTGGCTAATTTAAAACTAAGGTGATTATTTTCCAGCAGTATTTTCAAACTCTTTATCTAAAGATGAATGGAATAATGTGTCAAACTGATGTTTGCTAAAATCTCTAAATCCAAAGTCACAGCACAAGAATACTAAATCCAAAGTCACAGCACAAGAATAGCACTATACTACTTGTTTTACATCTGTCATACATGGGATCATCAATATAGAGCTAGAAACAACCTCAGAAATCACTAAGTTTAGTATCTTTATCATACAGATAAGGAAACTGAGGCCTGAAGAGATTTTTTTAGTGACTTTCCTAGGATCATGCATCTAGTCTTTCTGACTCTAAGTTTCACAGATGTTTCTGCAAGTGTTATAATCTCCCTACAAGAAGGCAAAATCCATTATATAAGAGAACTGGGAAGATGTCTTATTGAATCACTATATCATTCCTTCCCATCCCTTTAAGGTCCTCTGAAATTAGTAGGCACTAAATAAATGTCAGATCTAATTAAAAAGAGTACTCTAGAGTAAGCTAGGCTCTTCTCTAAAGTAAAGTGACTTTTCCAAGCCATTAAGTTTCTATACCATTTGAGGGATCATTTAGGCCTGATAACAGAGTTGTAATGGGATCTCTGGGTGAGGGTGGGTGGGAAGGTAGGGGGGAATTTAGAAATCTTAAAGGAATTCTGAATTTAAGTAGTAGAAAGAAAATATCCTAGAAGAGGTTGGACCAAAGTATAGTTCAGAAAATTGAAGGTACAGGACTAGGAACAGAAGAACCTGTACAGAATGCTTCCAGACAGATCATCATTCCAAATATTTAGATTCTGTAACTAGGAAGTAGGTATTTTAGTAATGTTAATTAATGAAGAATATTGTACAAGGTCTTGCGTGCTTAATGATAACTGAAACAGGTGCATTGCCTTCAAGGCACAGAGAAGTAGTGAGGGTAAAAATAATACTTGGCACGGTAAACTGATACCAAAAAAGTCCTTTTTCTAACACTTGAAGGAACTTTAAAAAAAAATCTATTCTATTTTCATTTTGCCGTCTGCCAATCCTTTACTTCCACATTGTAGGGGAAAAAAACAACTTTCCTTTCCCCACTGCTTTCATTAACTCTCTGGTCTTCTCAAACTTGGCACAAACATTTACCCGTTCCAATGAACATTCCTTGATTGATCAAAAGATGCTTCTCTCTCCTCACTGCATCTCACACTACCCCCAAAAACCTAATGTTTTTGCTTATATATTTCAATAAATGTCCATAAAATGAAACAGACTAGATCATCTACAACTCTAATGAAACAAAATAAAAACCTCCTGAAATTTCTAACATACATACACATGACTATATATAAAATAATAGATGGCAGAGTTGAAGATCAAAATCTAGTTTCCAGAGCCCTTTTCACCCCACCACACTGCTTCCATAGATACTTCTATTTTTTACATGTGTGTCCAAATCTATGATTTCATCAATTGACTCCCAGGGAAGAAAATCCTTCCCTCACTGTATATGATCTAAGACAGGCATCTGCTTTGCAACTTGGAGTCTTAGGATGCTAGGGGTGCTGAGGATAGAGTGCAGAGCCTGGACTCATCTTCCTAAGTTCAAATCTGGCCTTACACACTTACTGGCTGTGTGACCCTGAGCAGTTACTTAACATCGTTTAAGTTTCCTCATCTGTAAAATGAGCTGGAGAAGGAAATGACAAACCCTTCCAGTATCTTTGCCAAGTAAACCCTAAACAGGTTCTCAAAGAGCCAGACACAACTAAAACAAACGAAAAACAAAGTCTTAGAAAGTCACCTAAGATACTGAGATGTTAGATGACTTGGCCAGGGACACACAGACAACATATGTCAGAGACAATACTGGAGCCTAAGGTCTCTAGCAAGGAACTCATGTTGTCTCTCAATCAAAGGAGAAGCATTTCAGGTGCCCTTCATATGTCAGGCACTGTACTAAGTACTAGGCATGTTAACACAAGAACAAAAAATTTCCCACTGAAATTCTCTCTTATTTATCCTGTATAAACCTTGTTTGTACACAGTATTTTGTAAGCGGTTTTTCCTCATTAGATTGTAAGTGCCTTGAGGGCAGGGACTGTTTTCATTCTTTAAATTCTCCAGCAGATAGTTCTGTGTGGACCACCTAGGAAGTGCTTCAAAATGCCCACCCACGAGCTTGCAATAGTTAACTGATAAAGCACACAGCATTTAATATATTTTATCTCATTTGACCCTCACAATGACACTGGGAGGTGGATACCATTATTATCACCCCCATTTTACAGATGAGAAAACTGTAGGCTGAAAAAATGTAAGTGACTTGCCTAAGATCACACAGCTAACAACTGTCCGAAGAAGGTTTCAAAAGTCAGGTCTTTCTTACTCCAAGTCCAGCACTCTGCCCCACTGGTACCTATTTACTTTCAACAGATTTGAAAAAAATCTATTTGAATTGAAACTATAATAACAACTGGTATAAACTGAAAACACCAATTACTGGACAGAGTCAGTCAGTCTTGCTATGAGTCAGATTATGAGCAATGACAATTTGTAATCTAAACAATAGGTTATTCTTTTTGTGGCATAAAAGTTGGTGAGATTTCATCAGGTGATAAAGGAGGTGTCATCTATGTGTGAGCTCCTCTTGGTTGGATGGAAAACATCATCATATCTTTAGTCTATTATAGGGATACAGACTATGCCCCTAACCCAGACTAGGATAGGAATATCATAAGTCACATGAACATCACGGATCAAGGCGAGGACACAGTTCCTACTCATTGGTGCTTTAAGGCACTGGTTCTCAACCTGTGGGTTATGTTCAACTTGTAACAATGAAAATACATCCTGCATATCAGATATTTACGTTACAATTCATAACAGTAGCAAAATTACAGTTATGAAGTAGCAATGAAAATAATTTTATGGTTGGGGGTCACCACAACATGAGGAACTGTATTAAAGGGTCATGGCATTAGGAAGGTTGAGAACCACTGCTTTAATGAAAACAACCTAAAACACATGCAGAGTGCTTGACACATTATAAAGTCTCTTAATTAGAACTATCAAAAAATAGAATGAGCTGCCTCTGGAAGTAGTGGCTTCCCTCTTACTGAACGCCTTCAAGAAAAGGTGGAATGGTCCTTTTTTCAGGTATATATATTATCACAGAAATTTCTCTTAAGGTACAATTTGCACTAGAAAACCTCTAAGGACTCATGCAGCTTTGAGATTCTGCTACTGTGTGTGATCCTTTTATGGAATAGCAAATATGAGTTTGGTCACAAAGGTGTCTTTCTTATAACCCCTTTGATCACTTAAACCCCTCTTGCCTATTCCCTAGAAATGGGGACACTGAAGTCTGTTAATGGACTCAACAGAAGCCTAATAGTCAACACAGCATGATTTGCCCCAAGCCTAAGCGTATAACAGTGAAAAAAGGTTTATTTTTTTTTACCATTTTCAAGAGCCGATGTACAAAGGCAACATTTATTGACCTTACCAAAGCCTTTGTTGCAATTAACAGCAATTTGGTTGGAATAAAATTGCATGCAATTGACCTTACTTCATTAGTTTGAAGATTATTTTACAAATGGAGAGCAAAGTGCTGTAATTTAACAGATGGACTATAATAGCTGATTAAAGGAATCTTATTTCAATTCCAACAAACCCTGGTTACTTCTAAAGATAATGTATTAATGAAAGAGCTGCTATAAATGTTTGGTTCAAGATCAAAGAGAATTAATGGGGTTTTTTTTGGATTTTAATTTTAAATGGATTTCTTTTTTGCTTCAACCTCTTGCTCCACACATTAAGGTTAGACGTGCATAGTTCATTTAAAAGAAATATGGTGAGGATGATCAAAAATATAGAGAGTTGAAGGTTTTTTCTTTTGCTTGAACACTGTTTTTAACATATAATTCCAAGTCTAGGTTATATTGTTTTACATAATATATTATTTTTAAAAAAATTAAACCCATTGAAATACAATTATATATTGCTTATAGGACTAAACTTGTTAGACACACACACACACACACACACACACACACACACACGAGAATTCATTTACATTATTTCTCAGTAGTAATGAATTTCAACAAAATGATGTGGCTCATTTTCTAAATCATGTTGTACTCTTCCCTTTCCCCAATATTTCACACATACCTGACCCAAATGAACATTGAAAACAGATACTTGGCCAAAGAGAGAATGCTAACACACCTCTAGAATGTCTGCTTTTTAACCTGCCATGCATTTCCCTAAAATATGTGCTCCAAATACATAATTTCGTGATTCATGAAATATCAAAAATCTAAATGTGAAGACCTATACAAAGTACTTCTATAAAAGCCACTGCGGCATAGGGAACTGAGATTTGACTTGAAGACCTGAGCTTTAAATCTTCTTTTAGGAGTGATTGAGTTAGTTACAACAGAGAAATCATGGAACCATTCTTAACCTCAGTTTCCTTAACCCAATGGATTAATAATAATATTGTATTTAGCTCACAGGTTTGTTGTGACAGATGAGAAAATTTATGTAAAATGCTTTGGAAACTTTACGGTGATATAAAAAAATCAGCTACTGGGGAGTGACTCCTTGTGTGAAAAATTCCTCCTTAGATACAAATAAGCAATTTCTTTGGAAACTATTGTCTATGCATTGAGAGGTAATGTAACTTACCTGTGGTCACACAGTTAGTATGTGTTAGGGGCAGGGCATGATCCCCTATCTTCCTAATGCCATGGTTAGTCCTCTGGCTACTATGCTAAATTGACTCTTAACCTAGTTTTGTAGTACCTTAAAGCAACCACTGTAATATATGCACTGGAAATGGGACTGAGAGTGAAAGTTTCCTTAGAAATCACCTAGTTAAATCCTCTATTTTAGAGATGAAGAGAATGAGACATAGAGAGGTTGAGTTGCTGTCCATGGTCACAAGATTCTTTGATTCCAGATCCACTACTGTTTTCAACATACTATGATGACCTCCATATAATTTATTCATAAAGTATGACTATATGTAGTAACTTTAAAACTTTGAAACATGTTGTGACCAACAGAAGCAATTTAAATACCTGAACATAAAGTATCAGAGCATACAACTGTCAGAGACCTTACCAAAAAAAAAAATTCCTATTTCTGAAAAAGCCCAGCAAGAATTCAAATACTTTACTATAAATATATCAGTTAATCAAAAAGGATTTATTCCACACCAGCTACATAGTTGATTCCATACATGTTTCTCCATGCTTGGTTTCAGGCCAGATCTACAAAGGACGTACACTGGATTTCAATGGGACCTTGGAAACTGAAGGGCAGAGTAAGGTGTGAAGAAAACAACAAATGGAATATAGGATTTAGAGTGTGTGTGTGTGTGTGTGTGTGTGTGAACTTGAAATTGAGGAAATTTGGCAAAAATCGTACATTTGACATGTTCTGTGGGTCTCAGATAGATTTGCTTGCTGTTGTCATGTAAAGCTTATTTCCTCCAGCTTAATTTTAACTGCAGATTTCTTGTCACTATATCAGTGTTACTGTCAGAGTTGACTCCCATTTGTATGAGGTCTATTGTTGATTTACAGCAAGGAATCATCTCTCACTTGGCTGTAGTTCAGTTTTAATAGACTGAATGTCTGGTTTGCTTTTGTCTTTTATATTGGAGACCAGAGTAATCACAACTATGGCTCATCAGAAGGCCTTGTCCACTTGCCAGAAGAAACATAGAAGAACAGATTTAAAAGTCCTCTTCCTATCACTCAACTGTCACCAAGCCCTCCTTAATCAAATTAGAATATTCAAGGCCAGTTCTTTTGATGTCAGTTCATGAACACGATGTGCTCCCCTTCCAAATACCCTTAACTTGTTCTGAAATTTATTATCCTGCCTTGTGACACACTTGGAACCTTCATTCAATTGTATAAGTTTTTTTCAGTTAAGAAATTTTAGGACAAAATAGTACAAAGGGAAAAGGAGGACAGAGAGGAAGAAGGTACTTCAGCAGTGAAAAGCAAACAGACTTGCAAACTGATTCACAAATTTATCATGATGCCAAACTCTCGGGCCTCCAGAAGATGATGGTAAGCCTCAGAATTCACAATATCTCTCCCCTCTTAATATTTCCTCTTTGGAATCCTGGCCATTTTAGTCAAGGGGCCTAGTTGAATGTTTCCCAAATCCAAGTCCACTACCTGCCAAGCACTGTGCTAAGTGCTGGGGATACAAAGAAATGTGGAAAAAAAAAACAAAACCAACAGGCCCTGCTTTCAAAGAGCTAACAGTCTACTCCAAATGAAAGACTTCTTTAAGATATGAGAACTCATTAACTTCAACAATGTTCAAATCTTAATTCATTATTTTTAACCTATAAAATCTGCCTCTCTCCATCTTTTTCTGTTAATGGCACCACCAGCTTTCACAAACTCCTGGGCTCATAAGCTCAGAGTCAAAGCACAGGTTCAAAGGTAACTTTGATTCCTATCTCCCTGACTGTATTAATTCTACATCTGTGTGCCCCCCTTTTTCTGTAGCTACATCCATCCATCTCTCTGTCTCTGTCTCTCCCTCTGTCCCTCTGTCCCTCTCTCTTCCTCTCCATCATCTCTGCCCCCCTCTCCACAATCTATTCTCTAAGTTTCCACAATAACCCCCCTGGTTTAGACTTTCAATCCTTGACTTGATTATGGTAATAATTTCCTAATCAATTTAACTCTTCTCAAATACAATCTTTATATTGTTGACCAAGCAAAATTGTCCTAATGTACAGTTCTGATCATATCACTTCTTTACTTAATCACCTTCAGGGTCTTTCTATTACATATGAAATAAAATACAAACTCCAGATCCTGGCATTCAAGGTCTCTGCCATCTAGCTATAACCTGTGTTTTCTGCCTTATCAGACCAGTGTGTTCTAGGTCAAATCTAACTCAAGCCCATTTATGCTCAGGATTAGAATACACTGAAATACTCTTGGAGTATACATCAATCAATTAAGAAGCTTACTTAACAATGAAAAGGAGATTCAGTAACGATATCTCTGATTCAGATTGGAATAGCTCCCCTCTAACTCTTCATTTGCCATAGCAACAGAGTCAGGTCAGAAACTTGTGTTAACTCCCACATCACTGGGGACTTCATCAAGCCTGAGGAAATCCTATTCTTCATAGGTTGGGTCTTTGACTCCCCTATCAACCAGGAAACTGCCATAAGAGCTCCAATAGGCTCACTCAAATCTCAACAAAAAAGAGAGAAGTTAATTTATGAGAAACAGAATAGAATACTTTCTAAATAGTCAAAATGAATCACTTTCCTATCCCAATCCCATTTTGTTCTTTCTTGATTCTACTGTATTTTTTTCCACTTTAACCTTCATGCCTCCACAAATTCACCTCATCCTTTTTTCTTTTTTTTTCTGAAACCTCTCCTTTCCTTCAAGTCTTAAAATATGAGTTAAATTTTCCAAGAAGCTTTCCCTCAGAATGGTTTCTTCCTACTCAAATTTCTCATAGTATCTTACCTGGCCCTTTCCTTTGTGTGTTTACATGTTCTCTCTCCCATTAGAATGAAAACACCTTGAATGCAGGTGTTTCTTCTTCTATCACTTCTCATAGCTCCTGCCCCCTAGTAAGTGTTTAATAATTGCTTGTTGACTATCTCCTGAAGTATAACAATAACCTCCTAACTGACCTTCTGGCTCTATTCCCTGGCTGTAATCCATCTGACACATTACTATCAGATTAATCTTCCTAAAAAACTATTTAAACAATGTCAGTTTTTTACCCAAAAACTTTCAATTGTTTCCTATTATTTGAAAAATGAAGTTTCAACTCTTCAGCTAGTATTAAAAACCCTCTACTACCTGGTCTTAATCTACCTTTCTCACCATATTTCTCACTACTATGCCACCTTGCTGCCCATATATATATCAATTATAAGAATCTTAAGGCCATTTTTCTCCCCTATTGAAAATACAAATCGCTAAGATCTTTTGAAATGTCAAAATTAAAATATCGCCTGTATTAAAATTACAGGTTCCCATTGATATTAATGCAAACCCCAAAGATAATATGTGAGGATTATTTAAAACATATGTAAAATATAATATATACAATACTATATGATAGAATATGTAAGCAATGATTTTCAATTCAGTTCAACAGGTAATATATTAAGTAGCTACTGTATGTACCAAAATATACCAAGCAATGAGGAAGTTACATTTGTATAAGGTTTAATGCTTGTCCCCCTTGAGCTTACAGTCTAGAGGTAGCTTCAATACAGAGAGAGCTATTATAAAGATGAACACAAGATAAATGCATTAGAGAAGTGCAAAAACAAATGTTACATCAAGTCTCAAGAGGGAAAGTTTGCTATCAAGGGACAGTGTGAACAGGAGAGCAAGAGGACATTCTTGGAGAGACAGTGAATAGATTAGCTTGGTTAAGTGTATAAGATGTACAAGTACACACTCCATCCACAGAAACACATGTGGATACACACATACATACATGCATGCAAACATACATTTATAAACACATATACATACACACATACCATATACAAGATGGTGTGCTATATGATACAATATGGTGCTATATTGCTCTTGTAGAGAGCAGCATGAGATAAGTCTTGCACAAATCTTCAGCCCTTCCTAGTTTCTTCTCCACCAATATGAGAAATGAGACAGGGCAAGAGGGATCCAGTTAGAAAACTAGAGATACATTATACAACTCTAAAGCAGTGGATGCTCCTGTCTGGTCCTCCGTTTTGTCAACCATAAAATGAAGGGACTGAATTAGATGATATCAAAGGCCCCTTCTATGTCTAATCCTACAAGTGCTTCATATCCTCCTTCTATCCCTTCAGCTCCCGACAAACAAAAGTTCTATGATATTATCCTTCAAATATCAGTCTTTGGTTTGTTTAAAATGGATATTCAAGATACACAGTGTTATGACAGTCTTTCCAGAATAAAGCCTGGTGAAGGAGAGTTTAGATTTGGAATCTTTAATAGCTTTTTAACATACTTGTTACTTTTCTTACCTGAGTCTTTATATGTAAAAATTGGAAACACTGCAGAGGTAATAATTTAATAAAAAAATTACCTACTTAGTGCACAGAAAACACCTACTTAATGCATAGAAAACTTTTTCATTATTTTTGTGATGACTAAGAATCTGATATAAAGCGGCTTTTTCTTTCTCAAGAGGAAGGAACTTATATTAGGCATTCTCTTCTCATAGTAAAAAAAATATTTAATATTCTTTTAGGACAATATTGTGGGAAATACATAGCCTCGGTCAGGACGAAATGTGTTGAATCCTAGTACTACTAATATTGTGAAGATATGTTGCTGAGTCTTTTCCATGTTAGAAAGGTAACAACTTTCTCAGTGTCATAGTCCAACCAATAACAAGTGATTTTTGAGAATTCAAGAAATTTTGTGGCCTATTCAAGTCCATTTGCCTCCAGGGTCTTAATTATATGCACATTTCTTAACAAGAGTGCCAGGATCTATTGGCAAAATGGTTAGTTCACTCTACAAGTTGCCTATTTGTCTGGTGATAGAGCCAAAAGAAGCAAAATGAAATAAAAATACTTAGTTATCATACAAGTCCCATTCCTATCCATGTTAAGCATTTTTTCCCTATTTCATCCAATATGGCCTAGATTCTACAAACACCAGGGTAGCCTTGCTAATAAAATACTCATTCTTTCTTTCCATTTTGTTCTTCAGTAGGGCATGATTTAAATGGGATAAAATTTTAAAAATGTTAATTTATTTCCAGTAATGTTCACAGAGAAGGAGAGATAGATATATTTATATGTATACAGACTGAGCACCAAAACACTAATTAGGTAAATTTAGTTTTCCCTTTAATCAGACTTCCAGGTAATTAGCTGTCAGCTAAGATAAATTACAGTTTATTCCATTTTTATATCATGCTTTGGTCAAATAAAGATTATGCTTTATTGGCCAGATTTAGCTGCTAATTTTTCATGCACATGAAAGGATTTGCAAATATCATCACTGGAATCTTTTAGTGTTTAACAAAACCCCATAATTTCTGCCTAAAATATCATTTTTAAGCAGTCTTATCCAACACTAGGGAATATCTGTCTAATCTTTTTACCCCTTCCCCATGTTATACAACTATTCGGATTTCTCTAACTAGATATCACAAGGGTAGTGTCCATCACCTATGGTTACACATCCAATTCTTGTCAACACTGAAAGGTGAATATTGGGATGCAAAATTCACCTACTATGATGTACATCTCTTTAAATGTTGAAATGACTCAGAATTACTTATCATACAATCTCAAAGTTTTGTACAATGTCAGGAGTCACCTGGTCCAAACCATACATAGGAACTCCCTCTTCAAACTTTCTAATAAGTGCTTACCCTCTTCCTGAAGACTTTGAGTCACTGGGAAGCTAATACCATCCAAAGCACCCCATTCGACACTTGCATAGCTCAAACCGTTGCAGCCTTTCCTTAAATCAAAATTGAATTTGCCTCTGTGCCATTCTTTCACATTATTCCTACTTCTGTCATTCAGAGACCAAAAAAATAATAGAATTATTCTTCTACATGACAACGCTTTGAATACTTGAAGTCAGGTGACTAAGTCACCCTTAGTCTTTCCTTCTGTACAATAAACATAACTACTAGCCTCAACTGATTTCTGTGCAGAAAGAGAGAAAGAATGGGAGAGAGGGAAGGATAGAAGAAGAGAGGGAGGAAGGAAGGTTAAATGGCAGAGGGAATCAATTTGTTGTGCTTGGTCCCAAGAGGCAGGGTTAAGAAAAATGAGTAGAAACTGTAGAGAGGTGAATTTACACTTGATTTAAGAAAAAACAAACAAACCTCTCAATAAGCAGAAATATCTAAAAGTGTAATGTGCTGTTTTAGAAGTTGGTGTCTTCCTTTTACTTGAGGTTTTCAAGTAAACACTGATCACTTGGTGGTCATGATGTAAAAGGGGCATTCTTGAGTGGGACTGATGAAGTGATCTCCAAAATACCCTCCAACTTGGAGACTTTATTTCTTTGACTAATACAACACTATGTTCCAGGTGTATCATGGGTTAGATACAGAACCAAACCACCACTACAGAAAAGTACATTCTGACTTTCAAACAAACAAACAAAAAACATTTAGGAGAGAATTAATTCATAAATTGGAGGCTTTCTATATTTATATTTCAGTGGAAAGATGCATTTCTGAGACAATTGCAAAAGTATTTTGTCATAGGGAATAAATGCAAAGATTTATTAAAAATCTCAGCCTTGGTCTTTAGTGATAATTTTTTTTAAAGCATAAAAGAGTATCAAAGTCTTTGGAAAAATTTAAGCTACTTTAGGCATCATTTGTGTAATCATGACTAATTCCCAATGTTATTAATGCAAGTCCCCTCTTTTACATCTATGCAGAGAGACTTATTTTACATACCTATATTTAAACAGATACGTCTTCAATTCAGTTTAAAAATATCACTTAAAGCCTACTTGTGTACAAAGTGTTATGCCATTCATTGGCATGTAAGTAAAACTTGGATAAGGTTTGGTTGCTGCCTTCATAAAAACTAATAGTCTAATGTAGAAATACATTGTGCATGTAAATGACTAAAATGCTAAATAAAACCTGAGAAATGCATCAAGAAACTGGAAAACAAAGGAATATATATGAGATTTGCAATCTTCTGTAGGGGATCAGGGAAGGCATCATGGAAGAGGTGACATTTGTGTCGGGTTTAAAGGATGGTAAGAAACAAAAAGGAAATGGAGAAAAGAAAGACAACCCAGGCAGAGGAAAGAGAATGAGCAAAGTCAGAGAATCAGGAAAAGACAAGTAGTGTTTGAGGGGCAGAAATGATTTCATTTGACTACAGCATCAAATATATGGAAGGAATTAACATGAGACAAGCCTGGAAGGCTGGAGTCATGCCAAATTAGAGGTCCAAAATGATTTACTTGGTGGGCAATAAGGAACTTCTGAAGATATTTTAGCAGAGAAAGGAATGACATTTTAGTCTGGCATTAGTGCAAAAGATGGACTATTTCAATAGTCCAGGTTCCAACAAACACCTTTAAGAGAAACTAGATATAGAAGGTCTTCAAAGCCCATGATCACAATAATTTTGTGATTATCATGCAACAGAATTCAAAGAAGTCCATATGAACAGGGTAAGATGATGGATAACATCTGAAAGGCCCAGAAATTCCAGATCAGGTAAAGGCGGAACCTGTGGCCTATGAGGCCACACATGGCCCTCTGGGTCCTCAAGTGCAGCCCTCTGACTGAATGCAAACTTCACAGAACTAATCCCCTTAATTAAAAGGATTTGGTCTGTAAAACTTGGTCTCAGTCAAAAGGCTACACCCAAGGACCAAGAAGACCACATGCAGCCTTAAGGCCACAGGTTCCCTAGACGAACAACAAAGAAACAAAGATATGAACTCTACAATCAGGATTACACTACAAAGAATAACTGCAAACGGCAGTTAGGTGGTCCAGCAGATAGACTGCCACCTCAAACCCAATCTGAGACACTTACTAGCTGTATGACCCTGGGCAAGTCATGGAACCATGTCTGCCTCAGTTTCCTCATCTGTAAAATGAGCTGGAGAAAGAAATAGCAAAGTGCTCCAGTATCTTTTCTGAGAAAACCCCAAATTGGCTCACGAAGCACTGGACATGACTGAAATAGACCAAACAACAACAATAACAAATAAACTTAAGTTTATGTTAAACCCTGATGGCAACTTCAATAAACTCTACTCTCTTGGACACTTCGATTAAGATTGTTTTAAAACTTCTGAGCTTCCACCTTCTCTTCATAGAGTCAATGAAACTGAGAACATATCCAGACTCCATATGCCATTTCTGGTAAATTGAGGAAAAGAACAGGGAAGGAAAGATTGAGGACAAATACACACAAGTACACTAAAGAAAGGAAAGGATGCTTCTCTTCTGATGATTCTTTTGGGTGGTGTTGAAGACACTAACAATTTAGGCATTTGGTAAAAGTACAGGAGAAAAGATCAGCACTGGGTACAGAGAAGTGTCCATCCCTTCCACCTTATGCTTAATCACATCCCTCCCTTCCTTTGTCATCATAATGCTAAAAGTTGGCAAAAGACTAATAGTAATGAAACAAGTTTTACCAAATCTTACCCAGAGGCTGATACATGAAGTAAAGACCCTACAAATAACTTGGTCTGATTTTATACTGGAGGCTAGCTTAAGAGATCTGGCCAAGATTGGTTGCTCATCTAATCTCAACATTATAAAATTATTAGCTGTCAGTTTCTAAGTACTAGATTATACATCCTTCCTACTGCATGCCTTTGGAAACGTTTAATCTTCCCATGTTTCAGAGGAATGATAAGCTGTGCCTTTTTCTCCCCTAGGATAAAAAATATGTACCTCTCAACATGTGATTCTCGGCATAGCACATTAGTTAACCACAGAAATCTGAGTTCTCCACAATGTAATTTTATTTTATTAATATAGTTTGTTCTGACATCGCAGACAGTTCCTTAACACCCAAACACCTCCACCACTTTATAAGTATTACCTAAAAACAGTTAAGCAAAACCACTTCCAAAAACAACTTGTTTGTGACTGGTAGTACAAGTTAATTTTACATACAATTAGTTTATTGATGGTTGACTCTAAGAAAAGGTATGCGTCAACAGTTACATTTTAGGTGATAGACATTTCCACCTCAATATGTCCATAGTAAAACTTAATTTTTTTCCCCAAAACCACACCCTCTTTCCAAATTTTCTTATTTCTTTCAAGGACATCACTACCTTCCAGTTTCCCAAGTTTTTCACCTTTATTTTGTCCCTTCCTAAAAGGCATCCTTTGTGATTTAAAACAAAATAGTTAAGGGATCTGAGACAATTTAGGCTTAATAATATTTGTGTAATTCATGCCAAATAATGAAGAGGCTTAAGATCAGTGTATATGATACAACATTATAATTTACTTTTTGTCAAAATATATAATTGATATCCTTGCGTAACCAGAAACTGGAAACAGCCCACATAGAATTTGTAAGAGAAGGCCCCATTAGACAATTTTGTTTTCTCTCTTTTTTAAAGAGATATATAAGCCTAGAAATTAAACTTTATCTAAGAATTTATAGGACATTGAAAAAATAAGACTAATTTGGAAAAATGCCACCTCTTTGTGGTACCAGCCTGTGGAAACAAAATGTCATCCTGATTTTCATTATTTCTCATGACATAATAAATCAGCTTTTCATGGTTTCACATATAGGGCCAAAACATAGTCCTAAAAGACCTAGTTAAAATGAGGATAATTTAAACAGTTTTCATAGTTGTTTGAGTTCTTGAACATGTTTGGTACACACAGGTTTTCTTTATTATGCATTCACAGACACAAATGTGTGAGAATACTCTTTTTTAAGGAAGGAATATAAGTGAAAATACTTATTTAAATGTTTCATGTTTCTGTCTTCCACATGCTGAAATGTTCCTTGAGAGAAGGCACCATAGATTCCACTTCTTTTGTCTCTCCCAAGTCTCCAAAGAACCAAAGTTGAGAACAATCCAAAACATAAAAATAGCCTCATGGTAATCATAAGCAGGATGCAACACATTAAAAATGAAGGCTTCTATAGGAGACACATCATAAAGGATGGAATTAAAGAAGCATTTGACAGGAAAGAAAATGTGGGGCAACCACGATACAAGGGTGATGGTGTAACCAGTGGATAGCTCATATGCTTTCATTGCAATCTATGCAGTATCATGAGAATCAGAGGAAGGTCCTCACCATAAGTCATCTCTTTGTGGTATATTTATGGGATAACATAGACAATTGTAGCATAGGAAGGGCATGTATTGATGGGCTGAAATCTGCGTCATGAGAAGAAACATCCAAATATATGAAATCACAGATCCATCAAAAATTTCTCAAAGCACTGGAAAGATATTTACCTGAAAAAAGATGCCTTTGATTAATATAATTAGTAATTAAACATAGCTGACATTTATATAGCATTTGTGAGGCAGGTTCTATTGCCATTATGGTATCTACTTTATAAATTAGGGAACTGATGCTCAGAGG
>CM053581.1:512866409-512930196 GCA_028627135.1 Pseudochirops cupreus | reverse complement strand
TGTGTGTATATATATGTACATATATAGTTGCATATGTTTATGAATATATGTATATGTATGTATATATGTATACACATATATTGATATGTGTATATGTATATTTGTATGTGTATACATGTATATGTATATATGTATATATATATAGTTGTGTGTATATATGTATATATATACACATATATATATGCACGTATTTTATGCTAAACTCTAATCACTCAAAAAGTACTTATTAAGCACCCACTATGTTCCAAACACTGCTAGATTCTAGGGATTCACGTATAAGGAACAAAACCACACCTACTCACAATAAGCTTACATTCTGATGGGAAGACTGTATAATTTAAGGGAATGACTAAACCAGGAAACCTAAGTGAATTAATATTGAGTGAATTAATTATGCTTCTGTAATATGACAAATTCTGGAAAAGAAAAAGAATGGAGAGATGGAGTGAATAATCATCCACCAAGTGCCTCCTCTGTGCCTGTCACTGTGCTACATGCTTTACAAATATCATCTCATTTGGCTGGATCAGAACAAAGAAAATCCAAACTGGAGAGCATGATGCTCAAGTGACTTGCAGTTTGGAATTTCTTGAGTTATTTCCTTCTAAAGTTGGTCAAAAGTGAGAATACATTCACATGATGAAGATAGTTACAGCAATTGTGGGTCATCAGATTCTACCCATTTAAGGAAATAAAAGCTATCTACAGTATTTCATTCGAAGATAGATGAAGTCTTGAAATTAGTGTTTAGTCTTAATCTTGATCACATTCTATAAAATGGGGAAAAAATGCCCATGGGATATTCATAAATGTCAACCATCTTCATTTACTGACAATGCAAACACAGGTCTATCTCTTAAAAGATACATCCCTTGGAACAATAAATATGCAATTTTTTATACTAAAAACTGCTTACTCCCATTCTAATTTACCAAGTGCCATTGGTTCCAATCTAATATAATGAGAGACTATGCATAAATATAACAAGACTCTGAAAATAATCCTGATTAATGTATCAATGATAGAAGCAATGGTTCATTAGAGGAAGACTCTTAATTTTAGATAATATGGTTTATCTTCAATAATTGCTAGTTGAATTGAAGTGAATTTTGACTCAGCCTGGACCAGGTGGCAATAAAATTACTCAGTTAAGGAGACTTTTTTTGGAAGATGAGTTTTTAGCTAAGTTTCCATATGAAAGGCTACTTAGGGAAATAGCATTCCCACTAAACATGTCCTAAATCTTTTTTCCCCATTCTGATTTTGACATCTTATGTGTAGACTACTATAACCTTTTCTTCATTGTCCCAATGCATTCCAATTGTCCCATCAATCCAAAATGATTCTGTCAAAATCAACATGCTCTCCCATTACTCTGTCCCTTATCCCCCTCTGTGATCATTTTGTTTTTACTGCTTTCTGTGCAAGATCTGAGCCACTGGCCTTTTACAATGCATAGCACGAGTCACCAAGTATATTTCAAAGAAGAACAAGAACATTTTATGAAAATGCATTTCCTTATCATCTAGGCACGGCTGTCATTTTGGCATTGGCCACTCAGCCAAGTCCCCGAACAACGCAATAATCAATTACTTATTTAGAAGGAATCACATAATTGGGCTTGTTCGAATCCAGTCTGGTGTAAGTTCAGAGAGAGATTCAGGTTTTTAAATAACGACTTTGGATGCTTAATGATCCCATTGATTCCAATTGGCATGGTAACTTTAAGAGACAATGAGGCCTGGCTCACTAAGGTAGGGAAGTAAAATGGATGAATGCTGAAATGAATGAGGGCAATTCTGTGCCACTTCGCCAAAAGGGCCTCCAAACGGTGACTTTGGGTTTCAAAGCTTTGCTTTCAGGACATGTTAAAAAGGAGAGGAAAAGCAACTGGGAAGGAGTGAAAGAAGACATTCTGGGAGATACTGTAGTGTTTCTATTGGATTCAATAGATGCTCTGTGTCCGCAGGGTCCAGACACTCTTGGGTACATTTTCAAAGTAATGAAATGTTCAGGGATACAATTTTATCCCTCTCTGATGTTAAGGGAAGTATTAACATGGCTAGAACCCACCATCTCCCCAGATAAAGATTTATCCTTTTTCATAGCTATAGAAATTGGCGATGGCTTTACTTAAGATTTCCAGACAATTGAGGAGAAAGGTTTGCTTTGGCTTGATCAGCCTGGCATTATAATTTACTTTATTCTCTTTCCTGTTGTATGTAAGTAGCCCTAGCATCTTATTGTATCATTAATATTCCTTCCTACATACTCTTTTATGTGTTCTCATGGCTTTAATGATTTGCTGCAAAAAAAAATCCTTCAATATTTCAGTGCTTTTTTTTTAATCCTATGGATGTCTGTCTACATTAGAGGAAGGTGTTTTGTAACTTGGATGCTTAATTTAAAAGTATGTTATGATGGCATAACTGAGGTAACACTGGCCATAAGGAGATTAGGTTAAAAAGAGTTCTGAAGCTAAGAAGTCGAAACCAGAATTGAACTGCACTTGCCTATCCCTTTATACTAAATAAATCAACAAACTGGGAGAAATATGCATTGCCATTTGCCTTTCTCTGAGAAGTCTGGGAGCAGGTGTGTATGCATGCTGGGAGGGGGCAGGGGGAAGAAAACAAATTGTAAATCTTTTGAAGAAATTGATTCTAAGCTTCTCTATAATGCAAATAAACATAGAAACAGCAAAAAAAATGGACAAAGGACAACATCTAAAATGAATCCATCTAAAAATGAAAGGATTTTAAAACTAGAAGGGACAACTCTTTTATCAAGAAAATGAAACAAACTCAAAGATTTACCCAAGACAACATCACTGATGACATGAGTTAGTGGCAGAAGTAGGTCTAAAACCCAAGCTATCTGAATCCTCAGCCAGGCTCTTTTCCACAACACATTGTTTTCTAGGCATACCACCTCTTATTAGGGCTGATCTGATGAGGAGTCAGATGGATTCTAGAGTTCTAGGAAGACCTTTTTTATTTTTAATTTTTTAATTTTTTTTTTACCCTGTCTCTCCTTCACTCTCCTCCAAATATCTTCTGTTCTTTGTGGCTGCTATAATTCTTCCAGTATATCATTCCTTGTGAAGGAAACTTTGTACTTTTGTGAACATCCCCTAGAGAGGAAACATTTTTTAAAAAATTTAAAATATGACCAATCTCTTAAGGTCTGAGTATGGATGAAATCCTTTCTTGACAACATATTTCCATAAAGGTTAAGACAGCATATGTGCTTGTGTGAGTATATGGGAAAGAAATGGAGACTGCTACCAAAAAGCTGAAAAAAAAGAATCACAAAGTAGAAGATAGGAGTTCCTGGAACAAACTTTGCCTCATTCACAATCTTGCCTATGTCTAGCCCTGATATTTATACCACTTAGGTACCACTATTTCAGCATTCCTCATCTTAAGGAGGCAGGCCAGTATGTTAGATAAACCACTGGTCTTAAGAGTCAAAAATATGATTTAAAAGATTGCCACAGACACTTATTAACTATGTCATCCTGGGCAAATGGCTAAACTTCTGTCAGCCTACATTTCCTTATTAGACTAGCATCAACTTCATAAGGTTGTTGTATAGATCAAATGATATAATATAAAGGTCTTTGTGATTTTTAGAGTGCTATTTAAATGTTAGCTAGCCATTATCTCTGAAACCATTTTCTAAATAACTGAAATACTAGATGCAAGAGGATACTTCACTGGCATTACAAACTCAGGCACGTTTTCCCATCTCTTTTTACAGGCTTGAAAATGACACCATGCTCTGCAATGAAAACTTCCAGTTGGGTCGGGGTAAGTCATAACATTTGCTATAAATAAGATCCTATTCACTATGTCAATTACCCAAAGTCAAGCTGTTATCCATATACTCCTGCATGCAGCCAACATGATTCTTTCCTTATAACTTTCCATAACTTTAGTGATATGTCAAATTCTTTTTGCTTTTTTGCTACTCCATAAAATCTGGTTTTAGCTTCATCTTTGAAACACAAGGAACTATAGATCCAGATTCCAAGAATGTTCCACTGTTCCATTATCAGAATGCTTTGCAAGAAGGAGAAGTGGAAAGCAAATGCTATGTCCAAAAGCCTTATCATTCTCCCCCCTCCCTTTTCTCCGAGATCTTCCCTTCTAAGCTTTTGCGATATTGCAATTTTTTTGTTCTTCTATCTTTCTGACCACTCCTCAGTCTTCTGAGAGTCCTCTGTATATCTTTATTCTTCCTAGTCATTTATTATATTGCCTCCCTCGACAGATGATGTGACTTTGCTCAAGTCATTTGAGTTCTCTGAGTCTTAGTGTTCTCTTCTATAATAGATGTTGGATCAAATAGGTTTTATGTTCTCTTCCAGTTTGAGAATTCAAATATTCCAAATGGACTTGCTTTCTAGGCAATGTCCTTAATCTCTTGTAGAGTCAATTTCATCTTTAAGTGTTAGACTAGTGCACAGAATTTTGGAGTTGAAGAGGATCTTAACAGTCATCTAGTCTACCAACCCCTATCTGAAAGGAATTCTCACTATAATGCATACCCTTAAAGTGGTCATCCAAGTTCTCAGTTAAGACCTCAAGTGAGGGGATAAGTAACCAACTCCTGATGTAACCCTCTAATCACTAGGAAGCCTTTTCTCACATCAAACACATCAAGCATATATTTATCTCTTTCCACATATGACCCATTGATTCTGGTCTTGAACTTTGGGACTAAACAAAACAAATCTACTCTTTTGTGTAATGATCCTTCAAATTTGTGACAATAGCTATGATGCCCCAGCCCTAACCCGCACATTCCCTCAAGTCTTCACTTCTCCAGGCTAACTATCCTCAGTTCCTTTAGCTAATTGTTATATGATATACTCTAGGCTTTTTACTATTTTGTGTGCCTTCCCCTTTACACTTATTTTCTAGTTTATCATAGTTGTTAAACTGTGGCACCTGAATCAGACCACAACACTCCAGATATGTTCAGGCTAATGTAAAGATAGAAGGACTATTACATCATTATTCCTTGCAACTATGTCTCTCTAAATGCAGTCTAAGATCACATTAGGGTTTGTTTTGTTTTTTGTTTCATTGTTGTTGTTCTTTTTTACTGTGCCACATCAAACTGATGATTCATTTTGAGCTAGCAGCTCACTAAAACTGCAGAATCATCCCCAAACTTCTGTCTAACTATGTCTCCCTGATCCTATATTGTCAAGTTTATTTTTTGAATCCAAATATAAAAGTAAATGTATTTTTGATAAAGTTCATCTAAGATTCAGTCCACTGTTCTATCCTGAAAAAGTTCTTTTTGGATCCTGACTCAGTAATTCACTGTATTAGCCATCCCTTCCAGGACTTGATGAGACTACTATCCATACCTTTATCCAAGTCTTTGTTCAAAATGTGGAACAACATAGATTCAAACAAAGGAACCCATACCCTTCCACTAGACACTACCTGCCAAGTGGACACTGGACCATTAATGAATGTATTCTGAGGTCAGTCATTCAACCAATTCCCAATTGTCCTAATATGTTATCTAGCTGAAACCTCTCTATCCTTTCCACAGGTACAATAAGGAACACTTTACCCAGTGAGTTGTTAAAAATCTAAGTAACGTATATCTATAACCTTCTCCTCAGCTATCACTGTCAGAACTCTATAAAAAAAGTGAAATAAGGTTAGTCTGAAGTTAAGCCTAGAGTCAAGATGAGCCTTGTAAGTTTCCCTTGTTACTTGTTCATTAGCCCTCTATTTAAAGAAGGAGGTCAGTATTTTTAAAAATTTCCATGACATCAAGCTCACTGGCCAATAGTTTGGAGGTTCTGTCCCCTTCAATTTAATTTTTTTTACCAGGGACATTTGCCTTTCTCTAGCAGGAATTAAGGGAGGAAGGAAAGGAAGCAGGGAGGCAGGGAGATATGATGGAAACAAATAATTTTTAAGTACCTACTATGTGCTAAGCACTGTGCTAAGTTCCTTACAAATTATCTCATTTAATATATACAACTCTGATTTTATGATCATCATTTTATAGTTGAGGAAACTGAGGCAACAGTGGTTAAGTTATTTTCCAGGAACACAAGGCTAGTAAGAGTATGAAACCATATTTCCACTCAGGTCTTCTGAACCTGCTCTATACAATATGTGACCTAGCCAGCTCCAAACTAGTACTGAGGTTATGTTTCCTGTTCTCAACATTCTTTCAAGTATCATTAATACAATACTATTTATCATCATTATTATAATATTATTATTATTATTATTATTTATTAGTAATCCTATTTTTTATGACCAAAAGATATAATTGATCTAGACTAGGTGACTTCAATTCATGAGGAGCAACTATAGGTTGTATTACTAGATACATATTTTTCTTGGGTGTCAAATATGTTAGCCATTTTTTTTGTTCTGACACTCCCAGTGCAAAGATCAACTGAAAAAATAAGTTAAACACCTTTGCCTTTTTCTCTGTAGTTACTTATCACTGTCCTATTAGTCCCAAAGAGCATTCCTTACCCCTTCTTCTTTGATACTCCTTTTTCTCTCAATTAACTAATAGCCACACTCCCAAAAGTGCACAATATTTTTGCAGCCCTTAGACTGCCATGCCAGATTCCCCTTGTTCTGAGCTTTATCACTCCTGGAACAATTTTTTTTTTCAGAGATTGAGACACATTATTATACATAATTTATATTACTTCCCCCCCTCAACTTCTACACATCTCTCTTTAAAATCAAAGTTAGGTGGTAAGTAGCCTGTGCATAAAAATCAATTTCTTCAGAGAAATCCTGTTTTTCTCCTTCATTAGAATTGTTTTCCTTTGTGTCTTGATTATTGTGAAATTTAGAGTTTCCTGTCTATTTTGAGATGACTTTCCTGGAGAACTTTAGTCCATGGAATCCTTACACCTATCCTTCATAGGAACCTTAAAAAAAATTTCTAGCTGTGTGACCCTGGGCAAGTCACTTAACTATAATTGCCTCAACCCCCCCCCCCCAAAACAACAACAACAACAAAAAACAAAGAACAAACAAAAACAATTTCATTTTATCTAAATTACATATAAAGACAATTTTAACATTCATGTTTTTAAAAAATTTAAGTTACAGATTCTTTCCTCTCTTTCCTTTCTCCCCTCCCTAAGACAGTAAGCAATCTGATATAGGTTATACATGTGCAATCATGTAACCATATGTATATATTCGTCATTTTGTGGAAGAAAACTTTAACCAAGACAGGAAGAAAAGAAGGAAGGAAAGAAGGGAACGAGGAAGGAAGGAAGGAAGGAAGAAGGAAGGAAGGAAGGAAGCTTCAGTATGCATGCAGATTCCATCAGCTCTTTCTCTAGAGATGGATAACATCTTTCATTATGAATCCTTTGGGATGGTCTTGGATCACTGCATACTGAGAAGAGCTAAGTCACAGTTGTTCACTGTGTAATATTACTGTTGCAATGTATAGTGTTCTCCTGGTTCTGCTCACTTCACTCTGCAGCAATTCATGTATGTCTTTAGCTTTTTCTGAAACCATCCTGCTCATCATTTCTTATACCACAATAGTATTCAATTACAATCATATATTACAACTTTTTTTTAGCTATTCCACAATCAATAAGCATTCCCTCAATTTACAATTCATTGCCACCACAAAAAAGAGCTACTACAAATATCTTTGTACGAATAGGTCCTTTTCCTTTTGCTCTTTTTTTTTTTCAAATCTCTCTGGCATGCATACCTCGTACTGGTATGGGGGACTCAAAAGCATATGCATAGTTTTAGAGCCCTTTGGGCATAGTTCCAAATTGTTCTCTAGAATGACTGGATCAGTTCGCCACTCCACCAACAGTGAATGAATGTCCCAGTTTTCCCACACGCCCTCCAAGATATATCATTTTCCTCTTCTGTCATATGAGTCAATCTGAGAGGTGTAAGGTGACAAATGCTAAAGGGGATGAGGGAAAATAGGTACATTAATGAACAGTTAATGGAGTAGTGAACTGGTCCAACCATTCTCAAGAACAATCTGGAACTATGTCCAAAGGGCTGTAAAACTGCATACCCTTTGACCAGCTAACACCACAACTAGATTTGTATTCCAAAGAGAAAGAAGAAAAAGGAAAAAGACCTATTTGTACAAAAATATTTATGGCAATTATTTTTGTGATGAAAAAGAATTGGAAATCTAGGGGATGCTCATCAGTTGAGTAATGACTGAACAAATAACATATAACAGCATATGATTGTCATGGAGTATTATTGAGCTACAAGAAAAAACCAGGAGATATTACAAGAAAACCATAGCAAGACCTATATGAACCAAAGTAAAGTGAAGAGATAAGAAGTGGGAGGTCATTATGCACAGTAACAGAAATATTTTAAAGATAATCAACTGCAAAAGACTTAGGTATGCTGATCAATACAATGATCCAAAACAATTCCAAAGAACTCATGATGAAAAAGTGCTATACACCTTCAGAGAGAAAACTGATGAACTCTGACTGCAATTTGAAGCATAATGTTCTCTATTTTTCTTGCTTTGTTTTGCGATATGGCTAATATTGAAATTTCTTGCATGATTTCACTAGTATAATTGATATCCTATTGCTTCCCTTCTCAGTCAGTGGGGGAAGGGTGAGAAAAGAGAGACTTTGGAAGTGAAAACTTAAAAAGAAAAGAATGTTAAAAATAAATAAATAAATTTTAAAAAGAAAATCATTGTGGTATTCCAGAATCAGAGGATAAAATGAAGGACCATTTCCAGGCAACCTGTTTTCTTCAGGGGAGCCATCATCCTTCAGGGCCTATGGAATAATGCAGCAAATGTTGTTTGGGTGAACAGGCATCAGTGGCAGCACTAGTCATGTTTTGGTCATGACACCTAATCCTGACTCCTTGGCCTGACAGGTTGATTTTGTATTTATAATCTTCTGTAGTAATTGTTTATGAAGGTGTGAAATATACCCCATCATGTATGGTCACAAGGGTTTTTAGTGTCACCATTTATGGCCTACACCTATATATGTATTGTACTTTAATAGCATATACAATGTCACACAAATTATCTCAGTGGTCATTTATATAAGCTGCAAATGGCAAAAGGCCAATGTCAGGGAGATTGATATAGGCCCATTATTTGGGGTATTTGGCCTTTGGGGATTGTCCTTTAAGAACTACTCATAGTTTCAACACTGAATCGACAGTTTCTAAGATAAGAAAATCGTGTTTCTTGTCTCCTTTATTCCCCATGATAAGTCATAACAAAGCTGTTATAATTAATACCCATTGCTTCTCACTAATGGAATTAACATGGCAATATTAAACAATCAGTGCATGAAATTATCTGCTTATTTTCATTACTTTTTCCTTCATATACTTTTCCCCTTTCCTTTCTGCATCACAGATCACTTGCATATTTTCATGTGTAAGTGTCAAGAACAGGGGAAAAAATCATTTCTATTATAGGGGTAATGTTTGATGGCATAAGAATTTTTCAGATGTAGCCAAATTAAAAATTTAAAGAAATACTCTGAAGGAGAAATCAGCTTGAAGTGAATGTAGTAACTGTATTGTAAATTAGTTTCTTCAATTCAACCTCACTGAACATAGACTATTATGAAAATTGCTCTGAAATTCTATGAGCCTATGAATATGTGACTGAAATGAGAGGGCACTAAAATCTGAATTGACATTATAGATAAACTATACAAAGCTTCAACTTACTTATGGAAAGAGTATACAACAACGAAGAGACAACTTACTACATTCAGGACAAGTCGCTATTGCCCAAATAGTCTCAAAGTAGTCATAAAGCCTTTTTTTTAAAAACTCTCAACTAATTAAATGGATCTGTGATTTCAACGAAATGAAATGAAAAATTGCAGTCATGATTCTTGTCCACATCCTCCAATAAGTTTGCATGGGCAGTGGCTTCCTCAGTTTTTCCTGTCATTTCAAAGATGCCAATGGAGGCTACAGGCTGATCATTAACTATCCCTTTCATTCTCAGCATGACCAGTCTTTATCATTCATATATTTTGTTGATGACATTTTTATTGTTTCTTTAATTAATCGGTAAGAAAATGTATTATTTCTTCATTCAGTTCTCTCAACAAGTCATCAACCCATGGGAAGGTACCCAGTATGGGGCATGAGAGATTTCAGTCCAAAGAAATGTAGCCAGGTGAGAAATGAAGAAAAAGCTGGCCTGGGAGTGCCTTTTAAGTGAAAACTAGAAAATTTAAACTTACATCTTCCTGACTTCAAAGATAATACTGCCTTGCTGTCTCTCATTAGCTGCTCAGGGGCTTGAGTACTGGGGCCAAAAGGGAGTAAAGGATCACAAGAAGGAAAATGGAAGATGTATGCAATAAACTTTGCATACTCCACAATTTTATGGGGGTTAACTCTCTAATGTTGTCTACAGAGAGCATAGGATGCAGTGGTGTTTTGCTGATCTTTTAGTGTTTAATTTCCCAATTCAGATTTGCTTAATGTTTCATTAATGTAGTTGGCACCACTTTCAAATAAAAGAGATAAGAAAAGGATGGGCCTAAACATTGAGTTTTCTCTGCTCATGTAAGAATAATCTAATACCAAAAGATAATGACCCAATATTATGTTATCATTGTATGATTCAAAACTCTATTGAAACTGACATATTCCATCCATTTGAATGAGATTTTCCTTTCAGTAGAAAACATTCTGAAAAAGTAAGTGAGCTTTAGATGCTTTTTTTTTTAAAGCAGCAACCAAATCTTACTGCATTGTTGTTCATTATCATCCTAAAGCATATGATTAAGTGCTCTTTTGTGGGGGGCTCTGTGAAAGGAAAAGCAAACAATATCTGGGGATGTCAACATGCCTTCAACCAGTACAATTGAAACTGGCAGACTCAGAGAGCAACAGCAAAGAGGAGTTATTACTGTTTATTGAAAAAACATTATGTAATTATAAGGCCGAATTGAAAAGAAGGCACTAGGAGAAAATCATGGAAATTTAGCATATTAAAAATGTGCATTTTCTAGTCAAATAAGTAGATTTCCTAACCTTTTAGATCAGAAACCACATTTCCTTTATTTTTTTATTTTTCTGTTTCTGGTTATATTGGCCACTTGGCAAATACATTATGATAATAATTCTCTTTTTTTTGAAAATAACAATTATAAGGACTTTTCCAATGATAAGCCTAATAATCAGAATTTTCTGGGGTCAAAATTAGCTATAAAAGTCAAATTGACCCCATAATTTTGAAATATTGAAGAAAAATGTTGTTTCAGGGTCTAATAGCTTGGATTTGGGAAGGCTTCCTTCCTTCCTTCCTTCCTTCCTTTCTTTCTTTTGGTTCTACTGCTTTCCATTTAACTGAAGGTATAAAAATCTGTTTCTGCATTCTTGTCACACCACAGAGAATAGACAAAAATCCCATGAGGCATACACATGTACAAGTCTTTTATAACAAGCAGATAAAGCACAGAAGTTCTAATCTTAAAATTAGATCATTCCAAGGAACCTTCTGCCTCTGCCAAATTTTTTTGTGGCCAATACCTTGAGAGTTGTCAGAGCCAAAAATCAATAGTTTATACCACCCAAGTATAGCTTGGGACCTCAACTTTGAAATGGGACAAAGCATTAATCTATAATACAAGCTGTCCCTGATGTTAACTGTTGAAATTCTATGGAGTTGACTGTTAGAAAGTTGCCACTTTGGTAAGATTAAACTTAAAAGTTTTAGGATTAAGGACCATTTCCAATTATTAATGCTAATGCCCTGAAAGCAAGCAATTCTACCTTCCACATTAAAGGCTGCTTAGAAATCACACAACAAAAACTTCAATAAAAAAGACAAATCATCAGACACATCCATATATTATCATTCCAAAATGAGCTATATACTATAAACATAAGCTTTCTTCAAAGTAAGAAAAATATAGAAAATAAAACTATGTTGTGGGGCAATCAGGTTTAAGTGACTTGCCTGTGGTGACACAACCTAGAAAGTGTCAGACGTCTGAGGCTATATCTGAACTCTGGTCCCTCTGAGGGGGACCAGAAGTAAGTAGGCTCTACGTACTGTGCCACCTAGTTGCCCCCAAAATAACTATTTTAAAGCCAAATGATTAAGACTGGCAAAAGACCATTTTAAATCATTAGAGGACAGGCTTCCCCTTTCTTAAGTACTTGGTTGAAAATAACATCCATCAAAGTGTCCTTATTGCCGAACATTTCCCTTTTTTAAAATTGAAACTGATTACTCTTGGGACAGATGGCTTTAGATCACTCCAGCAAAACTTTAGAATTCTGAAGGCTAGGTAAAAAAAAAAAAAAAAAAAAAGATGGTTCTTGGAAAGGGTAGTAGATAGAGCCCTGAAGTAGGACAGCTATACCAAAGATACCCTGAGACATCATAGGTGCCACTAAGGTCCTAAGTAACTCCAAAGGTATCCTGGTATCCCATGACTTGTTAGGATCCTGCAGCAAAACTTCTCCATCTACTCTCCCTGAGCCTGCTGGAACAACTGGTGGTAGTAAGCACCACTATCAAGTCTGTTTACCAAGACTATGCCCTGTACCATTCTAGTCAGCTTTCCTTACTTCCTGAGAACCATTTTTGATCTCAAAGAACATCACAACCCATCCTAAGAATGGAATTCCCACCCTTGCATACAAGGAATTAGAGGGCTTTCCTGTACAGCTTCTCTCAGACCCAGGCCCTCACTGACCTACTTAACTACCACCACCATCTTTTCAGTCACTCTAAAGCTTCAGAAGCTGACAACACAAACAATGTCGTGAGATGAGAAAGAGTTCTGAGTTTGAAACCTGTTTTAAATACTTACTAGCTATATGGCACAGAGCAAGTAACCAAACTATTCTTAGACTCAATTTCCTCACCTATAAAATGGGTATAGTCATATTATTGGGGTCCTAATGAGAATCAAATGAGATAATGAATGGCAAGTATGCAACAAATCTTGAAGCGCTGTACACATGCTAGCTAAAATGACTATGGTTTTATTACAGAAAATGCCATTGAAGGAGATGCATTATGATATGTTTTGCTGCTGCATTAGAAGGACTATGGGGCACTTCCATCTAAATTGCAGCTGAAACCTCCTACATAAGTTGTCATTTTCTTCTAGAATGTAAACTGCTTGATGGCCAGGCATGCCTTTTATTTCTATTTGTCTCCCCAGGACTTAGTAATATTTTGTACATAGCAAATGTTGGGTTATTTTTTCATTCCTACTGTTTTTGTGTCAGAATGCTGAGAGTGTCTTCTAAAGAGATAGGTCAAGGGCACAACATTCAAGGTATTTAACTGAAATTTGCCAATGATAAGCCACAGAGGATTCTTTTCTGCTTTTTGTAGGAAGGTCTCAACTCCATTCATGAAGCCATTATTTATGGACTTTATTATTTGTAAGCTGGGTGCTAAAATCAGGGAGGGGACTATAAAAATGAATTAAGATCAAACCCTGTCCTCAAGCTGATTATTCTTTAACGGAGGAGAAAGAACACATTATCGAGTACAATGCAAAGGAGAGGATGATGAACACAGAAGAGATGCGTGGATGAAATTTCATGAGATTTTAGAGAAGGGAGAAAGCACTCTCATTTGGAGGTTGGGAGAGAAACAAGTTTCAACCTAGACCTCAAAGGAGGGTACAGGTCAACAGGTGAAGATGGAAGAAGGTGATTTGCAGGGAAAATGAAGGGAGTAGTACAAGGGCAGAAAAGTACAGGGCCACAGTTTAGCACAATGCCTAGAACTCAGTAGGTAACTAATAAATGCCTATCAATGACTGACATGTTCCAATAATGAAAAGTCATGCAGTTTGATTGATGTATTCAAAAGCTTGGAAAAGGTCCTTCCTATCTTTTCAGTTATGTAGAAGAAACTGGACTTGCATGTCATAGGATCACAGAATGAAAGTTGAGAAGAACCTTAGGGACCATCTTGTCCGCACCCAGCATTTCATAGATAAAGAAACAGGTACAGAGTGACAGAGAAATATGCTGAAGCTAACAAGCTCCAGAGGTAGCATTCAAATCCAGGTCCTCCAATATCAGATCCAGAGTTTCCATTTCTTCCTTTGCCTTACTTCAGGTACTCACTGAGTTCTTGATCCTGGTACTGACCAGTAATAGAGCCACAGTAACACAGGACAGAAAGCTTAGAACAGAAGTCAAGGGACCTGAGGGGCTCTATACCTGGCTAGATCATTTACTAACTGGTAACCCTGATCAAGGGACTCCACAAGCTGAACCTTTGAAGTTCTGTGATTCTACCATAAGATTATAAGTAGAAAAAAATAATAAAAGACAGGAAAATTCTTATTAATTGTACTGTCCAAACTCAATGCCAGAGAACAGAGATGCACTTAGAATTTGGTAGGCCCACATATAGTCTTCAAACTTTAAACTCTACAGACAGCATGCTCTTCTTGAGTCTACGTTCTTCAGCAGGATATTAACTTAGAGCTTATCTCTATATTTAACTCCTCCTGCTGTGCTAATGATCATATAGAGCCTACCTTGGGAGATGATAAGTATAAAGCACTCTGGGGTGTACTATGGATTAGTAGGGCACGTACAAATTGCAAATTGCTAGCTACACTGCTATTTTCCTCCCATGGTTACCTTCCAGACCTAAATTTCCCCAGACCTATATCAATTCCTTCCTGTTCTGTTCCATACCAAGATTTCCTTCCCTGTAGATGACGGCTATCATAAATGAAGTGAAAGTCTGGGAACCATAAGACCAAAAATCAGAGCAATTCTTTAGTCAAACTATTTTAAAACTTTCATCAACCCTTTTATCTCATATTCTCTCATTGATCACTAGAGCCACTGTACGTATTACAAGCACAAAACTGAGATTCCATCAGAGGCTAGAAAACTACTTTTTTTCCCCACACCAGCAGGTAGAATGGTTAGAGAGTATAAATCTAACTCATCTCTACAATTCAGCAAGCATGTGTGTGTGTGCCCACATGCACACACAATTTGAATAATAATAATTTTAGAATGGGTCCAGAAAGTTCCCATATTCTACCTCCTAGTTCCAAATACTTCTAAGCCTTCCTTCTGGCTCCCAAGAGCTTTCTATACATGAGCATAACCAAGATTCTAGCAGCATATTTGTTGGATTTTATTAAGGTGTCTTGAGGATGCTGTGATGTGCTGCAGACATAGCTCACCTATAAATGTCATGAGAGTTGCAGTATTTGTGGCATGACGCTATCAGCCAAGACTTGGATGAGCTGTCTCATCTCTCATTGTTCATGGTGATCCTGAATCATAAGAACTTATTCTTGGCAGAATTTTTATAAAATGCTCACATGAGGAAAGGTGTGAAAGTACTTTGAAAGCCTTAAAGTCTTATAAAGTGAGGTGATTATTGATTATCACCAGCTCAAAATGCCAGCGATTTTCTGCATTAGGATGGGAACCTGCTCTTAGAAGTAAACCCAAAAACTATAAGACACTCAACAGAATCTGCTCAGAAATTTCTTGCATCAAATCACTTTAAAGCCAATTAATCTTAACAACAATATGCCTATATATTTATGGGCTGGTGCTTTTGGCCATTCATTAGAGGTTTCTTTTGCTGTGTATACAGTCTCAAAATACAAAATGCCCCATACAACATTGTCCTGACCAAAATCCTTTAACAAAAATGCCAATAACATCATTTTAAAAATCATCCTACCATGGCAAAACAGACATCATGTCAATGATACTGTTGTTTCTATGGAGTTAACTGCACCCTGTAATGCTGTTTAACTTCACTTCATATCTTCACAGAACCAAATAGTGATTCCTGGTAGGGAACACCTTTATATTTTGATGTTCAGGGGGGGAAAAAACGCCACCACCTAACACGTATGTATTCAATAACAGCCACATCTATTCCTTAGACAAAAATGGCCAGCCCAGACTCTTAGTATCCATCAAGAAGTATTTCAGAAGCTACTAACAAAATATTAAATACTGAACATCTTTATTTTCAATGGTCTATTTCTAAGCTGTTCTAGTTCTATTATCTAATAAAGAAACAACTTGAGTAAAATCAGATGATAGGAACTTCCCTGTTGATTATGGGAGTTTTAAATACTCATGGCATTATCTGGTTTCTCTCTTCTTTCTACTGAAACAGTCTTTCATGCATTATGCAGTTTTTAAAATGGCTACACAATTTCCTCCTGCTACCCAGGAAGGGTTTAGCCCCCTCATGCGATTTGGCCACTGAAAAGAAAGTAGAAAGCAAAAGAGATTATTGGCCTGAAGTAAGAAGGGTCTAGGCCTGCCTGTGTCACTAACTAGATATGTAACTATGGATATATATAGACACATGCTTTCTAGGCCTTAGTTTCCCTGTATGTAAAATTATGGCCTTTTACTAGTTGAATATTAGGGTTTTCTCTACCTCAAAGAATCTATGATTCTATCAATTAGAAACCAAAAACAGTTTCAAGATTTTCCCAGTCCAACAGGTCTCCTCTTTCCAACCTTTTCAGGTAGTTGAGCAAAGAATTTTTGGTCCATGATGAGTTCAAACCAAGTAATTGCCCAGTTTAGCATTTCTTTCCACTCATTTTTTGGAAATGCTTATACAATTTGGCTTCATTTGGAAATATTTTTCCCTTTGTTAATGGAAGTAAAAGTCTCTTTTAATAACTGTTTTTCCTTTGGGGTGTTACTTTTGAACAATGAAATTTTACCTCTGTAATGTGTATCTTGGTTCTCTATGTACTTTTCTGATGGGAACTCACCTTCATGTCACTCTTCAGTAAGATATTCATTTTCCTGTCATCACCTTTCCATGTTACTCCTCAGTAATATATTCATCCTCTTCTCATTACCCTTCCACCCTCAAAAAAAAGCCCTCCAAAACCTAAGATCTCCTTTTACAGGCACACCCATCTACACATCTATATATGTCCTCCAAGGTTGCTTTATTCTACCCATGAAAATAAGTATAAAATCACATGGAGAATGGAGGAAGTAATTCACCACTTGCATTCTCATCAAAGACAACTGTCATTCTCTGCTTCTCAGAATATGACCTCCATGTAATCAAAGACCTTTTCAAGATTGTTTAGCAAGAATAGGTAATAAATGCTTACGTCACAAGAGTCCCAGAAAACAAACTCAGACTGTATCCACTGTTTTAAAAGCATTGAAATTCCTGACATTATTCATGATCATGTATATTTCCATTGAAGGTATAGAAGAAATGTAATAGTTTGGGCAAATGGGATTTCTATTGCAAATTATAAGGTGTATAATCTCTCTCTCTCTCTCTCTCTCTCTCTCTCTCTCTCTCTCTCTCTCTCTTTTTTTTTTATGTGTCCTGGAAAAGCAAATAACCCACTCAGTATAAATAGTGAAAGTTAAGAGACCAAGTCAGAATTATAAGACAGAAAAGGTTTCGTGCCCTTCTTTCCTAGTCCCTCTGATTTCTGCATTACTTTCTAGTCTACCATTGACAAATATGGTGTGGCCCAGTACAAGTGATGGTCACTGAGTTATGAACTTTAATTTTACCTATAGAATTAAATCAACCAGAGCATGGGACATAGTCTCTTCACCTTTGCATCTCCATTTTATCTTTGAGGAAATGGGACCAATGTTGTTTATTTATGACAGAATGAAAAAAGGGAAAACACTGAACAACACACAACTAAAACAACAATGTACACAATAAGGGTACTCTAAGAATTTCATCACCCACTTCACCTAACTGCATCTTACAAACTGCCTCAGATACCTCATTCCTCTTCTCAATTAGCAACTAAATAGCACGTAGCCTCCCTTTGATTACCATTACTCTTTTTCCCTCAGTGTCCTCTCAAGACTCTACTCCTCATATCTTACCTCTTTTTCAGAAGCCCCTTCAAAACTATCTTTATTCTTGAAGACCTTGGAAGTAACCTCAACAGACAAGAGACAGCGAAGGGGTATCTGAAAAAGAGGAGTGGGTGCAGGCAAATCTCATCTGCCCAATAAAACTGTAATCTCTTCATGGATTGGAAGTATGTCCTATACAAATATAATGATAATAATAACATTGACTCACATGTATATAATGCCCTAAGGTTTGAGGATCACTTGCCTCACAGTAACCCTATGAGGCAAGGAGCATAAAAGTTGTATTGTTTAGTTTACTGATTAAGGAGTGGAGGCTGAGAGATGAGTGACCTGCCCGTAGTCACACAGCTAGAAGACATCAGATTGGGGGCTCGCATAACAGTGAGTCTATGTTTATGCTAATTCCAGTTCAGTTTCCCCCTGCTCCTCTCCAATATACATAGCATATGTTAATATCAGTCTGCTCTATGATTTCAGCGAAAGAGGATGCTCCCAAGGATGAGCCACTACCAAGCAGCTCTGTAACTGTTCTGCACCTTAATACTATTACAGAGATTCCTGTTGTAGTGGCTCGTGATTATGTGTTAGAGGCAAGAGCTACATCTTCCTAAAGTGAAGACCAACTCTGTCTACTGGGCCATACTACCCTCTCCACCTCCTTCACACACACACAATGTATACATGAGTATATGGATATACTATTATAAAATACAGACGTGTATATTCAAGGATATGTATATATGTTATGTGTGCCTGTATAAGCATGTTTACATGTATACTTTGTACATGGGTACGGAAGGATAACATGTCATAGTTTTAAGAGGGCCAGTCTTAGAATCAAGTCTTGTCTAATGACACTAGAGAAATTGAAAAAAATGTATTAAGTGCCCATAATATGCCTGGCACTATGATGAACACTTAAGATATTAAAAAACAAACAGTTGCCTTCTTTGACAAGTTTATATTCTAACTAAAGAAGCAACATGCTCATAGAGAAGCAAATTAAAAATGCATACTAAATAAGTACAATGTAATTTCTAGAGTGAGAGAGGATGCCAGTAGTCTCAGTGATTAGGAGAGGCCTTATGTAGAAGGCCTGAACTGGGTCCTGGAGGAAAAGCGAGGGAGTCTAAAAGGTAGGGGTGAGGAAGAAGAATATTCCAGGTAGGAGACAGAGCCTGTGCAAAGGCAGAAGGACAGGAGGTAGAAGGTTGTGAATGGGGAACACTGTCTAGATCAGTTTGGCTATGTAGAACGTGTTGAAGGGAGAGAGGAATCAGGCTATGAATGCTTTAATGTCAGAATTTGAGGCAAGAGGGAGAGAAGGAACCATGGAATTTTCTGGAGTACAGGAGTGACTTAAGAAGACATGTGCTTTGAGAATATCCATCTGATAGCTGGGCAGAGAACGGATTGGAGAAAAGAGAACCAAGGAGGCCCCCTCATCTCTGTGTCCCAGGCAATGCACAGCCTCTAATCTGCAGCAGCTGAGAGTTCTCCACACTGATGAAACCATGGCATAAACACAAACAGCCATTCACAAATCAATCAATCAATCAATCTTTCTATCTATCTATCTAGTATTCCTCAGAATAAACAGCAACATGTTGGGCACACAATAGACATTCAATAACCATTTGCTAAATAAACTACTATATTCTACATCACCCTTTCCTTATTTCTCCATCTCAAAAGTGGAGCAAACAATCTTACTTGCTACCTACCTCTGAGATATATAAGGATTAGTGGTGATTATCCCAATCAATGAGCACCATGGTGGAAGGATGGGGGAGGAACGAGTGCTATTATTAATAAGAAGCAACCACAAGGATAATCTATGGGTGATTAGGGAAATCCAAAGGCATTTCTGAGTAGCTCTGTACGTGAAAGTTAAATGCTATAATTAGCACTGATAAGTAGTGACAGAATTACACATCTCTGATAAACTTACAACATGGCAAATGCATGTTCTTTTTCCTATTCTACTTGGCTTCATCTGTCAGCAAGAGATAGCTTCCTTCCTACCCCTCTTCAGCCCTAGAACCTGGGGTTCTTTGGTCTGTGGAAAATTCAGGGTATCTGCAAACTTGGATGGAAAAAATGACATTTTTTTTTTCAATACAATTGGTTTTCTTTGCAATCCTATGTATTTTATTTTATGCATTTAAAAATATTATTCTGAGAAAGGGTCCATAGATTTTATCAGTCTTCCAAAATGATCCATAAGACAAAAATGGTGAAAGGAATGGGGTATGCCTGAGGGAACAGGCATTTATTAAGTGGTTATTATGAGCCTTTAAAAATATCTCCTGCTCATAGACTTTCCAAATCTTTGACCCAGTCTGTCTCTAAGCATGAGGTCAATTTGAATTCCAATCATATATTCTGAAGAACCAAGATTCCATAAACATCTTACTTCTTTCCTCCCTTAGCCATTTGGATCTAGTTAATCTAGACCATTTACATAAGACCATAATAACAACAATAATATTACAATAAGCGTATGTGATTTTTTTCCTTAAGGCATGGAGATAAGTCATTCATATGTGAGCTAGCCTTCGCCAATAAAGCATATGCTTCATAAAGCCCTTACAAATGAAAAATCACTTTAAAGTCATTTTTCCTTATAAGTGTCAAGCTCAAGATTCAATTAAAATGATGCATGCTTCCTATTTGGCAGGCACTGATGATTAAGCCTCCAAACAGGTAAGGCTTCCAGGTAACAAAGAAGAATGATTCCTATTTGTTATTTGAATCTAATAAAAAGGTGCCCATAGCCCTTCAGCATTTGGAAGGAGTATATAGCAAAAACTATAAATGCCTTGCCTATGGTTATTAATAGCATTTGCTAAGCACTGATAGTGTTGTTTCAGTTCATAGAATTTAGTGACAGCATCACACTATCCCTAATAGTTCAAAGCAAAGATGAGGTAAACTAACATTTTAAAATATCAGCAAAAATTGAGTTAAAAAAACCTTGTAATCTACACCTTGGGGGAAAGGACTTACACACACACGCACACATACACACACACACACATACACACACACACACACACACACACACACACACAGAGGTTCTAGAGCACAGGCAAATTGGGAATTCAGGCAGCCATATTTGAAAGAACCACTAATGACTACATTCTTTCATTTCACTACATATCTTTTGTTTAACAGGTTTTTGAGACAAGACAGGATGAAAAAAAAACAATGTTCACTTTCAAGAATTTGCCACTGCTTACAAAGTGGAGGTGTAACAGAGTTTTAACAACAAAACCACAAGCCAGAAAGCATGAGTAGATTGAGGGTATCAGACAAAAAGAAATGGAGGTGCAACTAGGGGATTGGGGAAGCCATACAGTGCAGTAGATATAGTGCCGGGTCTGAAGTCAGGTAGACTCATCTTCCTGAGTTCAAATCTGGCCAGCGATACTTACTAGCTTTGTGTCCCTGGGCAAGTCATTTAACCCTGTTTGTCTCAGTTTCCTCATCTGTAAAATGAGTGGAGAAGGAAATAGCAAATCCTCCAGTATCTTTGCCAAAAAATCAAACAAACAAAAAACCCTAAATAGGGTCAGGAAGAATCATATAAGACTGAAACAACTGAACAACAAGAAATCAGGAGATCAAGAATGAGGTAGTTAGATCATTCCTGAATAAAACCCCCAAAAGAATAAATAACATACATGGCCATTTGGGAGTGGAGTATTGAAATAGTTTGGTCTAGACCAGAAAAATGAAGTAAGGCTATATTCTAGAACAGGGAGTCAAAAAGAAATGAAGAACTAGATGTGAGAGTAGTGACCAAAATTAAGCCATGACTGACACAATAAAAGGTACTATTAAGAAATTGGGAAAGGACAGGGGCAACTTAAATACAAATCCTTAGCTAAAGTATATAGGCAGAAGACAAAATATCTTCATGAAAAGTAACCAGGATGGTTTCATTAAATACTATAAGGAGGATGTTTGAATAATTTGGTATATGGATAAAAGAGTGTAAGGGGCAATCATCCCAGGAGGATGAATATCATAACAGAGTGAAGAGTGCACTCACTGTATTTGAAGTCAAGAGGATATGGTTTGAAACGTGACTCTTCACTTACAATGGACATAACCTAGAACAATCCATTTCACTTCTGTAGGCATCAGTTATTAATCTGTAAAATGAGGGGATTGGGGAGTGATGACCTCTACATTCCCTTCGGGCTCTTAATTTATGATCCTATGATTGCCATAATAAATGTCTTGTAACCAAACAGTGTGATATTTGGTAACGGAGAAGAAAAAAATTTACCATCAAATACATTTATGACCAGAAAAATATGTGGACCAGTCATGTAACAAAATACAGGAATAACAGTCAATTCAACAAACTCTTTTTAAAGGCATAGTGTGAGCTAAACACTGGGAATACAGATACAAACAGAGAGAAAGGCAGTTCCTGACCTCAAGGAGCTTACAATTCAACAGGGGAAGATAATACATAAAAAGGAGCTAAAAAGCACAGGTAGTGGTAGGAAAGGGGAAAGTTAAAAGATGGGGACATGTTAGACAAAGTTCATATGATCAGGAAAGAAGCCTGGAGAGAAATGAAGAAAGGAATGATCCAAGGTTGTTTTTTTGTTGTTGTTTGTTTTTTTAATGAAAATGGAGATTCTGGGAGGAATAAAACAATCACAACAGAAGGTGAATGAATGGAGAATACTGTCAATATGAAAAATTCAAATGGACAGCGTTTGTACAGCACTAGTACTAAGCACAGGGGATTGCTTCTCATAGAGGATTTATAGAAGGACATGGATAAAAATCACCTGGGAGGAGAATATATAGATGGATTACAATGTGGGCCACAGGAGGGAGTAGTCATATGGAACAGATCACTGGCATAGTGAAGTAATTTTTTTTTTGAGAATTAAAAGAAGTTTATTTTAAATACTTCAAGGTTGCAATACATTGATGGACTGATCACTGAAGGTCAGCCAGTAGTGAAGTATTAAAGAATGGAATGAATACTTTTATAAAGAAGACACAAAAAAAACGCAGTGAAGCATTTTCCCCCTACTTGTATATTTCAAGGGACTAGTGGTGACCACTGACATTCATTAAGGAGTTACAAGTGAAGTTTCCATAGTCCCATCCTACCTGAAGCTCTATTCCTTTCCTCCCACTCCATCTTGAAACAAGGAATCATAAACATATCCTCATTGTTTCCTTGTTCTTGGTCTTCAGGAAAAGGATGGCTACACTGAGGCTCAGAACTTCTTCTCACAACCAACTCCCCTACTATGGGTTACCACAATCACCCTCTACCTGGTGGAAACATCTACTTTTCCTCTGCTTTAAGTTCCAGTCAAGTCATCCTCAGGCCTGACAAAGGCGCTTCTAATACATGGATGAGCTATAAAAGGAGACTCAGAATCATCACAAAAGTGTTGCTGACATGAATGTCAAGTTCAATGCCAGGATGTGCCTGACTCTTCTTCTCAATGGCCTTGGGAAGATGATGAACTCATGAGATTTTAAAACAAAAAGCCATTAAAACATAATGCAGGTGTATTTTTCAAGTTCAAATTGCTCAGAGACAAGTGTAATGTTAGTCTTGGACCTCTCCTTGAAAGATAGTTCTATCCATTTATACAAGAGATGGCAAATGGGTCGATAAAACTTCACAGTCAGTGGACCAAAAGCACAGAGTGCTCAATTGATGTTAGTCAGTGAGAAAAACAGACATGTAGCTTTAGTGTATAACTTGATAATGTCATCAGTCATCAAGATGAGTGTTTGCCCCAAGCGTAAGTCAAAAGGCAAACTTGTTGCCTAAAAAACAAACTATACCCAAACAAACTTTAAATGCAAGCCTAGTTCTCAACTTTGAGCCCTGTGAGTAAATTTACAGAAAATTTGGAAAAATTCTAAAGATCTCTGGTAGATTATAAAATGTTGTTCATGATATAAAAGGACATCGAGTTTACAAACAGAAAATCATTTATTAATTCAATGAGTACAAGAAAGTGTGAGGCAGCATGGCATTCCAAAGATAGCAATCACATTAAGGGCAGGAAGATCTGGCTTAAAGTACAGCCTCACATACTTATTAGGTGAAAGACTAAGGGGTACAATGGATATAGTAGCATTGACAGGCTTGGAATCAGGAAGACTCCATCTTTCTGAGTTCAAATCTGGCCTCAGGCACTTATTAGCTATATAACCCTTGCTGAGGGTCACACACCTACTTAATCTTGTTTGCTTCAGTTCCTTCTTCTGTAAAATGAGCCAGAGAAGGAAACGGCAAACCATTCTAACATCTTTGCCCAGAAACCCCAACTATGGTCATGAAGAGGTGGACACAACTGAAATGACTCAACAACAAGAGTAATAAGAAGCAAGTCCCTTAACATCTCTACTATTCATTTTCCTTAACAAGGAAAGAGTGCTAATAATAGTACCTCTGTCACATTTGTTTTTCTTTTCTGAAGATGAAAGAAGATAATGTATACAAAGCACTTCATGAATCTTAAAAGACTACATTAATGTTAGCTAAGATGAATGTGATTATAATGATGCAGTGATGATGATGACGGTGATGATGGTTACTTGCCATCATAATGAAACATACTTCACATAAAATATTTTCCATGAATTCATTGATTGGTTTGTTTACAAGTACAGGGAGCTTCATATCTGTGAAGTTATGCAGAACTCCTTCAAAGTGTGCTTATGAGACTTTTCAGTAAGTCTTAGATAATCATCAACGCCATATTTTATTTTGCTATTCTCACTGCATTTTAGGGTGGGTGGCCCATTCAAAATGAAATACGTTTGTGTGAAAATAGGTTAATTTCAATACAGGAAGAGTAAAAGTAAAAATATGACTGCAATGAGAAATTTTCCTTCCTGTATTGTGAAATCAGCCTCATTACTCCATAGTCACACCTCAGATAGATTCCTTATAGCTATAATTAATTATATATACACACTTATTTGCATATAATACAAATATACTTGTCTTTTCATGCGCATTTGTTCTCTAACTTTAAATTTTAATTTTAATCACATTCTGACGAAAATGTACATTTCTTGAGGGCAGGAGTTGCTTCATTTTTATCTTTCTAACCCTAGTAGTGTCTAGAAAATTTCTTTTGATTAGACCTGTGATTTCATTGAAATAAAGAATTCCTAATAAGGGATCCTCATATCCAATACTCATGGGTAAATGATCTGCAATTAATGTTCCACTGAACACAGATTAAGTGACTAAGCTATGGTCATACAACTCATGTGTGCCAAAGGAGAACTAGTATCCATGTCACACTGGCTCTCTGTACTACTCCACATTGCCTTTCACCTGGTTGAATAGATGCTTAATAAAGTCTTGTTAACTGATTTGTTGATTTTATCATCTGGCACACTTCTAGTTTTGGGGTTCTAGGCTTTCTTGAAACAGACTGTGTCTGCTGTTCTCCTACCAAGTACCTCCTGTAGTTTCTGGAATTTGCTGGGATCTTTCCATGATATAAACTTCCAATTGTCATGAAATCTTGTGATTTGCACCTTCATGGCTTTGGAGTCAGAAGTGGGAAACTAATCAGATGCACCTGAGACACTGTTCCTCTCCATTATGCAACTTCCTCATATGGTTTTGCAGCCTGCCTCTAAATGTCTGGCAAGGTCTTGATGACTTAGTGAAGGATAGGAGGCAACAACCTTCTCTTACAGTCATTAGAAGTAGTGAATAAAGGACTAGAGTCGAGTACCAAAGTCAAGGAACAAGCTCTCCAGTGGTCCACTGATGAACATTTTTCCCCCTCCACTTAACAGCATTCTGAAGATCACTGCTGCAAAGGCCTGTACCTTGTGTATCCTTCTCTCTTCTGGAAGCTGGCTGTGTACCTGTACTGCTACTTGGTAACTGTGACTCAGACCCTATGTACCCTGTCCTCTCTGGATTCTGATTGAATTGTTATATCTTCTTCTCATGATCATCTTCCACATCCTTTAAGGTATCTCCAAGTTAGTCACTTTGTTGTCCTTTGTTATTTAAAACATGCCCTTCAGAGAACCTACGGCCTTTTAATGATGGTAAAACATTTCCCCACAATAAGGTAAGGAGTCACATTATCTTTGCATTTATTTCCAATCATAGGAAAGTCCTTCACCAAAAAAGTACACACAAATTAGACTGTGTGATAAAAGGCAGGATAGAGCTAGGGACTGGGCCTGTAATTTCACTGATAAAGAGAACTCTGAGGTGAGAAAACTTCCTTCACCAAAAGTAAATCACCACCTTCTCTCCAACTTAGAGAGTTGTCTAGAGCCCTGAAAAGTTAAGTGACCAGTTCAGGGTCACATGCAACCAGTCTAAGTTAGAGGCAACACTTGAACCAAGGTCTTCCTAGCTTCCAGCTCAGCTCTCTAGTCACTAGAATGAACTGCTTCAGCCAGGATCAAAACAGGATGTCAGGGGAAGGGGAGATTCTCAGTTGCCCAAACTCAGGAGGACAGACATGAGAGGTTCTCATCTTAGCATCAAATCTGCTCACTTGTATGACTAATTAAATGTTCCACATTTACATTTCTTGTCTCACCAAGCAGACTTTTAAACTCCTTACAGACCTGAACTCTATTATGTATTACTTTTATATCTGCATTTTCTAACATAGCACTGAGCCCATAGTAGGGGGAGGAAGTGACATCTGTGGGAGTGGGGTAGGGTGGCGGGAAGCAGAATATGCATAAACATGTCTTTACAAAATACACATAAAGTAAATTTGGGGGTAAGAGAGCACTAGAAGCAGCTGTGGGAAATTAGGAAAAGAAGGTATCACTGGGACAGAGTTTTGAAGGAAACAAGCCATTGTAAGAGACAGAGATAGAAGTTCATCCCAGGCATGGGAGATAATGAAGGCAAAAGCACAGAAAACAGTACATCACTCGGGAAGATAACTACCATGTTGCTCAGAAAGTAACTTTCCAGTTAAATAAGGAAATGTCTATAAAGGCTTCTCCACTGATCTGAGCTGTTAATAAATTAAAATATTTGCGAAGCCTGGTTCCCAAGTAATTCTTAGGATAGCAAAATGTTTGTGAAGAAATTTGTAATAGCCAATGCTAAATTCAAGGCATAACTTAAATGAAGAAAAAATATTAATTTCCCAGCAAAGAACTGATCAGAAGCATCATTCATGAATTCAATTGTTTATCTTCCTTCAGCTAATTATCAAGTCTGTAAGTATTCAAATACGCTACAAGATAGGAGATAATTTACCTAAAAACACTGCAAACTTCAAAAGGCCATGTAAGTGTAAGCAATAACTAATACCCGTATTTTTATTATTTTGATTATTATATAAGAAAGGTAGGCAGAAAATAAACAAACAAAAAACCTCCTTTGTATTTGTCTTTAAAACAAATAATTGATCCATCTGTTTATAGATGAAACTATCCCAGAGCAAAAGATTAATTTATTTCAAGTTTCAGGTCAAATACTGTGTTTTTATATGCACCAGGTTCCAGATATGACTTTTTGAAAAGTAACTTAAACTAGTAAAAATACTATCAAAAGAGACTGAATTCAGGCAATCCTCGGGTATCAAGAGAACTCATTACTTTTTACATACTTGATAACTTGTAAGCAGCTATTTTTCACATTCTATCATCTTTAGCAACTAAAGTAAGATTAGTGTCTTTAGGCTAGCACACTCCTCTTTTAAAAATGTGTTTCTAATACAGAAAATTCTAAACTGACCAACAAAGTTGATAGTAAATCTCTGCTGATAGCTGACAACCTTGAAATGGTGAAGTTGACCACAGCTAATCCATTTTTCTCCAAAACATATCTCTAAGGACAAATGAGACATATGAAGGTTACTACACACTGGTAGTAGCTAATTCTGTGTCTGGTTGGTAAGGGGAACTAAATTCTAGACGCACATAGTGACAAGTGAGTTTCTCCCTTTCACAACCAACAGAAGTCTACTTCTCTGTAACTAGCCAGTCCTCAGTAGGTGGTGCCTAGCTAGACTAAGAGTAGGGAACATATCAACAAGCTCTTCACCAACTCTGCTACATTTTACTAATGACCAAACAAGGTGTACTTTTCTTTGGTTTTCCTGCTCTTTACTATTCAAAATAGTATTTAATGAGGTGAGTCCTTTTGATGACAACCTCCATGATGTTTTCATATACTTTTATTTTGCCCCAGTCTTAAATATTTCTTCAGGCCACACGATTTCCTTCATGATTTAAGGAAGCACAGAGACTTAGGCAATACATATCAGAGAAAAAAGAAAAAAAATAAACCAAAAAGGGCTTGATGGGAACTAATTCATAGCCTGACAAAATTTCAACCAAAATTAGTCACAATGTGTTTAAATTTGCTGTATCAACATATTTATAGTCTAAACTTATTTTCAAAATAAACTCATCATGGAAATCAAAGAGGAAGTAATAAAATCCCATTTGAAGGCTTGTATAGAGAAAAGAGCCCAGGAAGTGGGTTCATGGACTAGGTTTGAAACTCATTTTTGATAAATCATTTAATGTCTCATTCCCATTCTTCCTCAATATAATGAAGAGGTTGGCCTAGATGACCTCAAAACGTATTTCCCATCTTATATCTCTCCTCCCGTGAGTCTATGTAACCCTCATGAAAAATCTTATCATCATACATTAGCCAGCAGCCAAGTGAAAGTTTAAAATGGTATCCCCACTGAATGAAATTAACAATAAATCAACATCTAAGTTGCAAATTCACTTCTGACAAGTAATATGCTGCAACTAAGCTTTAAGTATCTCAGCGTAACTATTCAGCTGCATACATAAGTGAAGGTAATGGAGTCAAAAACTGCAGACTAATTGCCTCAGCTGCGGCTTATTATCTGTCCAATTTCAAGCACAGCAAGCAGTTAAGAAGTAATATAAACTACTTTAGTCAATGCATCAGTGATGCTTTGTACCAACACAACCTCAGATTCCCTCAAATAGCCAAACTGGTAAGTGCCACATAACCACATTGTATGGACATAAGACATGTCACCTACCCATCACTTTCCTGTTTGGAGTTTTACTAAACACTTCTTTCTCACACCCTCATTGACTATAATGGCTGATCTAAAACCCCTTTCCTTCCTCTTTGAAAGGGTTCCCTGGTGAGGGGCACTCTAACATGACATTCATCTTTGAATTATTTTTTTTGTTCTTCCCTTGGTATCATTCAGCCATCTGGGCACATTCATTAATTTCATACGTTCAAGTTTCTTTGCCAATATTTGGAAAGTTGGTGGGTCAAACTGAAATCCAGTGGTCATTCAGGCCACTGAGTCTCTCCCATTTGATGAAGATTTTATGCTCTTATTCCAATAGTTAATATGGGCTTTTAAAAAAAATTGATAAACTCCATTCCCAATTAATGTCATTTCATGCTTTTTGACTCTCTTGTTTTCTTTTCACTTGACCTTATATAACAAAGTTCCCTGTTCCTGACAATATACCTCACCATGGTGCAATGATAAGGTTTGTGAAAAGAGCAGGGTGCCAGGCATTGTTATGGTGGCAGATCAAGGGCAATGATACTACTGTGCATTGAAGCTGAGCAAAGAATTAAGAAAAGGAAATGTTAACTGAGTATCCAGGAAGGTTTTTCTTCCCCAGTGATGAGAAAGTGTGCACTTCTATCTAGTAAGAAAAGCAGAAGACAAAATAGTGGGATAATGAAGGCAATGGACCTATCGACTATAATAGACCTGTAGAACCCATATATTGTACAATGATAAAAAAAAAATCGAATTGAAAGGTATCTAAGAAAAAATTTATTTCAACATGCCAACTAGAACAGCAATCTACATTATAACCTCTTGATCTAATCTATGGTCACTAGACCTCTGACTGGGTACCTCTAATTATGGAGAGTGAGCAACCTCCAGAAACAGCCCATTTAATTGTTGGACAACTCTAGTTAATAGAATGTTCTTTCTAAGTTGGAGTCAAGATCTGTTTCCTTGTAACTTTTCAAAAACTTTGCCATACACATGGAAAGAAAAACTTGCTTCACTTCAAAATGATTTCCAATATATTTAAAATAACTTAATACTGCTGGCTTTCTCCCTGGAAACTTTTGCAATGTCCTCCAGAACTTCTGATGAAAGTAAATCTGCAGCTTTTCCATCACTGCCATTATGGAGGATTCATAATGTGGTACAGTAAGAGGGACTAGGGTATTTGGAGTCAGAACACCTTGGTCCCAGATGTATAAAGTGCTGGCTATGACTTTACATTAGTCCTTTAGATTTTCTGAACCCCTGTTTCTTCAACTATAACACTGGAATAATTATACTTGAAACCTTTTTAAATTAAATTTTAACATTTATTTTTAAAAATTTGAGTTCTAAATTCTCTCCCTTCTTCCTTCCCTACTTCCTTCCTCCCCGTCCCCCACATTGAGAAGGCAAGCCATTCAATATAGGTTATATATGTGTAGTGATGCAAAACATATCTGTAATAATCATGTTGTGAAAAAAAAACACCAAAAAATTCAAGAAAAATGAAAGTTAAAAAAAAAGTATGTTTCACCATCAGCTCTTTTTCTAGGGATGAGTAGTATTTTTCATCATAAGTCCTTGAGAGTCGTCTTAGATAGTTGTATCGCTGAGGATAGCTAAGTCATTCACAGTTTATCATCACACAATATTGCTGTTACTTTGTAAACATTACATTTCACTTTGCATCAGCCCATGCAAGTCTTCCTAGGTTTTCTGAGAGTATTCTGCTGATCATTCTTGATGCCTTTCTTGATTCTTCCCTCCCTGGTTATTAGTGCCCTAGAAATTAGTTTATATGTCTTTCATATAGATTTTATATTTACTTTAGGGGTACATTTTGTATCCATTATTATTAGTTGTTTGAGGAAACTTGAAAAAACAACTGTACTCCATTGCATTTAGAATAGGATCTGACACAGAGGAAGAACTAAATAAATGCTTGGACTACCTATTGGTCAGGTAAAGGTCATTGTAACTGGTCATTGCAAGAGTCATATAAGATTATGGTAACTAAGTGGAATATAGGACAGAGTACTAGACTTGGAGTTAGGAAGTTCTGAGTTCAAGTTTGACCTCTGTGTAATCCTGGGCAAATCATTCAATCTTTTTCTGCCTGCATTTCCTCATCTGTAAATAGTACTTACTTCTCAGGGGTGTTGAGAGGACAAAAATAAATCCACATTTGTAAAGCCTTCAAGTATTATATAAATATTAGCTATTATTCTTATCATTATTACTAACATTATTACTATTATAACCCAGGACCACCTTCAAAACAGGAAAATAGTATCTAAGTTGGAGGGCAGAACCTCTAGTTGTCTTCAAATGGACCAATCAGTGAGTGGAAACCAATAGGGGGATAACAGGAAACATTAAGGGTCATTGAAAATGTCCAACTTTAAAGGGGGCCATTTAGCAACGCAAATGGAATTGAACATCCAGCATAAACAAAGTAATGAAACCCATTAAAAGGTTGGAAGGAGGCTACCCAGGCTTGGAGAACTTAAAAAGGAAATGCAAGATGGAAGAACTTGTTTCTTCAGTGTATCCCGAGTCAGAGCCAAAAAATCCTAATGATTTTAATGTGGGATCTTTCCCCCATTTGGCAGGGAGAGTTAGTCCATTTCCAGATAAGTGAACCTACTAGCAAATGAGCCCATTTCTATACATACATAATTAGCACTCTCAAAAAACTTCTAAGAATATGGTAGCATAACCTTAGAAGAACTAGAATCTTCTCTCAATAAATGGACTTCATTTTTTTTTCTTGTGCAACCAGAGACAATTACAGAGGTCTATTAAAACAAAAAACTTCCATGGACTTTTTTGTTGTTGTTGTTGTTAAGGATGAGACTTTGCTATTATCAGTTTCAGAATATGATCAGAATTTACCTCAGTCAGAACATTCTACCAATGAAATCTTTATTTAGACCCTGCCCATTTCAGATATTTTATATTAATACATTTCCAAAAAGCCCTGATCTTTAAAACTCTTGAATTTGTACTGCTCAAAGCAGATTTCCTTTCGGTCCTACAAGTTAAATCCCATTACTTCACCCTTTACTGCCTTCATTTTCTTGAGTTTAAAATGCCACCCTGATTTTGAAACTCTTCCATGGATTTGCTTCCTTTTGGGGGTTTCTAATATCAGCTCCACGTGCCCCTGTTGGCACCATGTCACCTCTCCTAAAGAGGCTGCCTGGACATCCCCTCTGCCAGCCAGCACAGCTGGGATTGTTTAGCCTTCCCTTCTCATCTTGTACTTTCCCCAGAAAGCTGTTAATTTGTCTCAACTCCATTAAATATGCTCCTCTTTCAGATATGCCTTAAAAAACCAGCAAAATGATAAACTTCCAATTTCCTTTAGTTTTCCCTCTTCAGATTTGCTAATGCTTCTGGGTATTTCAGGAACTACTGAGAGATATGAAAATATAAACAACAGAAGCCAAGATACTTTAGGGTTTTAAAAAATCCTACAGAATCTGCAGTACTGATTTTAAGCATTATGGCAACAATAAAAAACAAACCCAAAACATTAGGTAGCCATAGAAAAGTAAATCCAATTTATTAATTTAGAACCACCCACCACCAACATTTCCAGGGTAACCTTTGATCCACAGGTATGATTGCCAGAAGAGAATGAGATAAAGATGATTTTAGATGTTGGAACCAGAAGATAATTTGAGAGTCCTTTCGTCAAATCTCCACATTCTGAAGATGAGAAAATGGAAACACCAATTGGTGAATTAGCTTGTCCAAGGACGTATAGAGTACCTGGCAGCAAAGACTGGTCAAGAGCACTAATTTCCTAACTCCTAGTCCCTTGTCTTTCCGCCAAACCACAGCTGCCTTTGTTGCTACTATTAACTTATCTAAAGGGCCAAATTCATCCTTTAGACACCCATTATCTTCGAGAGGAATAATACAAACACACTGGAAGACAGACTATGACCTTTTAAAATGTTTTGAATGAATATTTCCCTTGGTCTCCCCAAATTAATCAGCAGATCTGGGCTGATTCCTTTTTATTCTTCCCCCACTTCCCCCTACACATATTTTTTTTAGAAGCCTGTGTTCCATATTCACAAATTAGCAGCTTGAGATGACGCCCAGAGTCTCATGCAGCTTCACATTGTGCAAAGCACAGTTTTCCAGAGCTCTAGTATGGAAAGCTAAACCTCCTGAAAAATAGATCAGATGCTATTAAGGGAATAAAATATAAATGGTCACTGAGAATTCCATTATCCAACCTTTATTACATCCAGCATATGTATTTTATAAAAGAATTAGTCATACAGTACCTCAACACACTATGGCACTCTAACCATAGTCTCTAAAAATAGATGTTTAACAATACCAAAGTGGGCTTACAGTATGGACTCTGGCAAAAGCCATCTGTGGCTGGAGGAGTTTTACCTTGAGAAAGGAGGTAATGCAGAATTCAACTCCTTTTTCAGAAAATCTTCTTTGATATATTGGAATAACAAAGTTGCAGTTGATAGACCTTTTGGTACTTATATCTGAGACCTAGGCTAGCCTTAGATATAAGCAGAGTAGAGGGTTTCCTGTGAAATTGGGGGTCACTGGAAAACTCTCTGTTCTGACTTAACATTGCATTGTATTTATTATCTGTGTATATGTTGCATCTTCCTATAAAAATGTAAGCTCTCTGAAGAACTGACTGTTTCTTTTCCTTTTTCTTTTTTTATCTTTGTATTCTCAGTATCTGGTATAGGGCCTTGCAAAGAGGAGTTTAATATTTGGTTGTTGAATGCAAATTAATTGATACTGCTACCTGTTGTCATTTGTACTCTCATTCTCTCTCTCTCTCTCCCCCTCTTCCTCTCCACATACGTGTGTTTTATATATATATACATAAATGTATGTATGTGTGTGTGTGTGTGTGTGTATATGATGGTGTTGTTGGCTATGATAGCCCAAAATTATACCAGTCAGACACACACTATCTCTCCACTAAACCCACTCACGTAGCTCAGCAGTTACTAGTTTCTTCAGTTCAAAACACTGGAAACTCTGATTGAAATACACATATTCCCAAAGAGTGGTAATACTTCCTACCTCTATTGGCCACTAAGTTATCTTTGAAATTTAGTTTATTTGATTAATTTGAGTCACCTATGAGGACCCTGAAGGAATGCGACACAGGACAAGTATATTTTCAGGTGGAAAGACAGATTTGGGAATATCTGGAGTGTGGGAATATTTCCAGAATTGAATGTGGGTAGGTAAAGGGATGGTGGGGTGTCTGTTGTAGGGGACACCCAAAGAGATCTGGAGGGTTTCATATGGAATAAAAAGGAGCAGTGAAAATAAACTTCTTAATCCACAATTTTGTCTGGGATGTCCTCAGCTAGAACCTACACTTCTTCCTTATCTAGGTCAGTCTGCACTTCTTGAGAAGCAGACTAAAATGCTATGGGGAAAGATGAGAGAAACAAAAGATCCTGCCCTTGAATTGCAACAAATAGGGCCTGAGTATGAAGTTCTAGCAGCCAAAGAAGACATGCTTGAAGCACATAGAGTGAGACAAATAGGCAAAGGCAAAATACACTTTAATGTTTAATGCATACTGGGGAAAAAAAAAGAGTTCATGAAGTCATATAAAACCTCCATCTAACAATATGCTTTCAAAGGTATGATACTAAAGAATTAGAGAAACCTGGAAGAGTTGTATGAATATGAATGAATGCAGAATCAAGTGAACAGAACCAGGAGAACAATTTGTACAGGAATAATAATACTATAAAGAAAAAATATATTTAAGTCTGATAAATGCAATGACCAACCATATTTGCCGATGACCAATAATGAAACATACTGCCCATTCCCTGGTAGAAAAATTATTGACTCCAGATGTAGATCAATATATTAATACACCAATTATTGGTTAATTAGTTATTGATTAATAAAAATAATATGTTACATCAATTATAATTAATTAATACAAATCTAATGTGGAAATTTGTTTTGCTTAACTTTGAATATTTTTTTTCAGTGATATGGTTTTCCTTCTTTTTTCCCTCAATGGGAATGGGTTTGGGAGGGAGAGAAAAAATAATGCTTGTCAACTGAAAAAAGAAAAGTTCAGAAGTAACTAATTGTCCTCTCAATAACCTTGGAACTTCACTCCCTCCAGGAAAACCTATACATTTTTTTGATCAGTTTCTAAAACACAAGTTAAACAGATATACATTACCCTCTTCCTCTCAGAGAGTGTTAGGGTTGAGGTAGATGTGGGATATTGCTTTATTTCATATTCAAATACAAGCATGGCTCATTACCATAAAAAATAATGATACAATTCCCGATGAGCCAGAAACCAAGCCACTGTTCATTACTATAAGTGATTAGCATCCTAATATTTTTCACTTGTAAAACTGAGGTTCAAGGAACCTTTGGTGAAGGTTAATGAAACATACCCTGCATCATTCACAACTTCTCAGATCCCTCTCTGTTCCTCATTTGAGATTGTTAGCTTCCTCATTTGGGAGTCTTCATTAGTTACTCCTCCCTATCTCCAGCACTGAAAAGTGTTATTAAGATTAAGTTCAATGCCATTCTATTAAAATATAATTCAATAAAAGATGTCAAGTAGACTATAGGGAAAAATAAGTCAGTGGACAGAGTTACAGACCATCTTTAACTACTTGGTGAACTCAGGCCACATAGATAATGCCTAGATTCAGGGAGTGTTTTTTTTTTTTTAAGTGGGGCAGGTTGACATGAGGAGGAAAGGGTCCCTAATTATCTAGATTCTTCGCAACTCAACCAAGAGTTGCTTTTGTTCGCTACTTTATATTTGATTAATTTTGACTAAAGGATTTCCTATCCAAAAGAAGAAAGAATTTCCCCAACTAGTACAGTTTGATCTTTTTGGACATCAATATTTTAACTCCTAGATGTTTTAGGTTAGCTGCTAGTACCATACCTCTCTTCATCAGAACTTAGCCTGGATAGGTTAACTTCTCTGGTTCACATCCAAAGACTGTGATGTTAATACCTTCCACTCCATTTCATTTATCTATCCCTTTTGCCTTTAATCACCTGACCACCACTCAAGTCTTTACCACCTAGTCTCCTAATTCGTTTCCTTGTCTCAAGTCTTTTTCTCCTCCAATATATTGTCAACATAGCCAATATTTCTAAAGCAAAGGTCTGACCATGACACTTGTTTATTTAAGAAGCTCTAATGATACCTGTTGTCTCTATCATGAAAAAGATTATTTATTTTGCTCTTAAAGTCCTTCATAATCAATCTTCATCCAGTCTAACTGAACTTTATCCCCTTTCAGAGATTCTTAAGTTTCAGCCTAACTAGCCTACTTCCTTATATCTCCTATATTAAATTTCCAGTTCTTGTACCTTCACACTGACTGGCTGCTATATTTGTAATTCACTCCCTCAGAGTTTGTAGCTTCTTCTAAGTCAAGTGCCTATCATGATTCCCTCCCCTTCTCAGTGCCCTTCTTTCACAATTATTTCCTATTTTCTTTCATATATTCTCTATTTGTTTAACTTTGCATGTTATTTCCTCTGATCTTCCCTAGAACTCTAGTCTTTCTACCCTCAGTGTGCAGCTCAATGACCAGAATACAGTTGGTGCTTTAAAAATGTGGATAGAATTCAATAATTGAAGTCCACACAGTCCTGTCTCCCCTCTGTGATTAAGCCATCAATATTCTACTCTACCTCGTCTTAATGATCCCAGGTCTTCAAGGAAATAGAAAAACAAAAAGAAAACAACTAGTTTCCTCCTCACATACAAAGATTTGTGACCCCTATCATAAACATTCTCTTTCTAGGAAATAAATTCTACTCTCCTCTCTTCATTTCTTCATGATTCAACCTACCTTGTGTCCTCAGAATATGGTGCCTTTCCCATAGTGAAGTCTGCCTTGGCATTTCAATATGCCCTTCTATACAGATATTCATATACATTTTTTTTCTAATATTCTTCTTTAACCTTTCAAAGTTTCAACTTTTTTACTTCATAAATCCTCAATTATGAATCCCCCAAAATAATTGGTAACAACTACAGAAATCAGTGAAGTTATAAGGAAGAGAGATCATATAGTTTATTCACATTATATCTCTGCCTCTGTTTATGCTCATGTAATTGTTCTCTTACTGATAATTGTTCTCTTACGATTTTTCTAAATGTGAAATGTTCCTCAATTCTTTTGGAAAATTGAAAAATGATTTAAAAGTTCTTATTCACATTGGATCCTTGATATACATTCAATAGTCTCTTCTTCCTAATCCTACATTTGGCTTAATTTGTGCTGCCTCAAACCATTCCCCTCTAAAACAAGGCATGTGCAACTTTCAGATTACATAAGTGAGTGTCAAAGATGGAGCCCTACCAATAGTAACTAATACTACTAATGGGAGAGGCTGTGGCAAGCATAATATATACAAATGCTATCCTTTCAAAGAAATACTCTTTAGTGGTGTTATCATTTTAAATGGCTAGACATATCGTACTAAATCAGTACCATGGCCTAAGCTTCATAATTTAAAAGGGGTGGAAAGGATTTGGGAACATCTCAGGGGACACCCAGAATATCTAGCAGTACTTATGCAAAAGGTGAAAGAAACAATAAATTTAAATTTGTGCTAGAGAGACAACTGAATATTGTTCATGTAAGCTGTCAGAAGGAGGACTGAAAATGGATTTTTTTGTTGTTGTTTTGTTTTCATATCTGAAGAAAAGAAGCAAAGGACATTGCCTTAATGTGACAGCATAAAGAATTTATGTTAGCCATACAGAGGGTTTTCTTGATAGGGTTAAACACTGGAATGGGTAACAGACACTGGCAAGAAGAGAATTCTTCATAGAAGACACTTCTCTGAAGGTCCTTTAGAGAATGAAAAGTCTCATACGTCAAGAATATTACCCTTCCCTTAGGCAGGGAGATGGACGAAAATGACCTCTCAAGGTCTCTTCCAACTGTCAAAGATGGCCAACTTCAAGAGATCTTAGCATTTTTCAGTTCCAGAAAGTTGCAGTAGGTTCTCAGATTGTTCAGAAGTATTCTCCCATTTCCATTTTAAAAATATTCAACATATGCCTGAGTATGCCACTACAAATTCATTCCTGCACATTATTTTACACCTCTTTCTGTGAAATACGAAATAGGAATGTACCATAGTATGTTGAACCATGAAATATTAGTCTTTCTGACCCCATTTAACCTAAATAACATTTCTTATATCTGCTTTTCAATTTTAAATCATTGGAAATGAGGATAACATATTTTAAAACAAGTGTACTTAAAAAAAAATCCTTAATTTGATTCTCAAGGCATTGAATCCACAGGTTATTTTAATTCCCCAATGAGAACACACTTTCAATTCAAACAACTGAATTATCTTCAGCTTCCACTCTTCAGTCAGTATACATGACAATACATAAAGTTGTCCAGTGCTAATTCATCTTTTGCCAAAGGGAATTTGGATGCTCAAATTCATTTAAATACCAGAGGTAGAATTCAATTTATCAAGGGCTTTTATCTTAAAAGGATATTTTTCCTTCAAACAACAAATTTGTCAATCCTTTACTTGAAAATGAATTTTACTACTCAAAAAAGGGATGGATTACAGGAATACCTCCACCCCCAATTCTGATACTTATTTATAATGATTAGACTGTAGTACAGATTAATTGTATGCATTTCTTTTCCTTTTTATAAGATTTTGATTTTTAGACATCATAAATGGGGGAAAGTTGCACTAGGTATTCATAAGATATAATAAAGAGTTTCACATTATTGTCTACTTTTCTTCATTATTTCACTATAAGCATTGGTCTACAAAAATTGCTGCTAAGTGCCTTGCACAGGCCAGGCTATCAACTTGTAAGGATAGGTAAGCTTTCACTGTCTTATCCATTAGCTTATGAAGAAATGCTAAGGGCTATTAGTAGCCAAATAACAATTATAAAAGACTAATGGGGATGAATAGCTCAAACCCTAGTAGAGTAATTGATTACAATGCCTGGGTATAAGGTGCCAGTAGTTGACCAGTCTCATTTTTGAGAAAGCTTAATGATTTGAGGCATCCATATAACTAAGTAAATACCAGCCCACAGGCCTTTCTTTCTCTTCCTTCCTTCTTTTTTTTTCTTCCTTCCTTCCCTAAATGAAATCAGAAATATCTTCCCTCATGATAGTACAGTAAATGAAATCAATATTACTTTAAGAATAAACCTGATCTGGAAGAAGCCCTCATTTAACTAGACCAATGGCCCAGTTCCCAGGGCCAGTTGTTAACTATGAAACAAACTACTTAATATAAGGGTCCATTATTACATCAGCAATCTAAACAAAGAGTATAAATACATGTTTAAAATACTAACAAGACTAACAAATATAAAATGTGGGCAGAGGAATTTAAGTTCAAGAAACTGACTTCTTTCAAAACTTCACAATCTAGCATTTTGATAGCAATGAGGATGAGTCTTTACTCCAAGCTCTTAAGACTGGCTATGCCTCTTTCCCTCCCTCAGTATATATTTCAATTAGGAAACGTTTCTCCTCCTGTTGACCAGGTTTCCTTTACAGTGGCATTGTTATTAGCCCTTGCTATTTAGCCTTAAGTTAACATGGATAAAGATATACACCAGCCACAGAGCCAGGTAAAGTCCTCAGAGTCCAGATGATGCCATAGTGAGGAACATAGGAAAAGGACATTCATATCTCCTGTGACAGGAGCAGCTGCTTCTAAATTTGCTCTCCTTAGCCACAGAGGTCCCTTCACCTCCAGTTTTATCCCAGAAGTCAGATACAATTTTAATAGTTTCAGGTGAGGAAAAAAATCTGAAGGTAACAAAACAAATATTTATAAGAGTAGAATATAATGTACCATATGCCCCTTTCCCCTTCATTGAACCAGTTCCATCCTACTGGCTTTGTGTGTTTGACAAATGATAATAAATGGCACCCCCAAATAGATAACTTTTAAATACAGAGACTGAGCATTCATCTTCCTTGCTCTTGACACATACCGGGTTTTAGAGTTATAATCATCACTAAAGATTCAGTGCGTTCTTTTCATAATTATCAATTCTGCCATATGGTCATGAATACTACTTAAGACCTAGTACAAGTCCATAAGCCTGATACACATTTATTTAATGCTCTATTATGTGAAGAAACAGAAAAAAGATAGTGAAAGGACATTGAATCAATTCTGGAATGCCCACTCAGGGTAGCAACAATTCTTTCATGAAGAAACACTCATCAGAACTCTCTAAAGACAAGGGGAGAAAAAAAAACACTTCACACACACACACAACTTATACCGATTTTGCACGTAGAGAGCACTGGTGAATATTAACCCTTAGGCTAAATCACATTTTAATATGCTACTTCTTTTTCCATCTCCATATTTCCAAAAGGACTCCCCCATTTCACATTTACATTCTCCCCCCACACTGAACAAATAATAAAATGAATGTTCTCTCTCTCTTCTTTTTTAATTACCAAAAAAAAAAAAGGCCAAAAAACACTTTGAGGATTTGAGAGGAATCTGTCCCTTCACACCAAATACTATTTCAAAGTTATCTTCTTACATTCCCTTTACAAAAGGATTTTATTAGCTAGTGCCCCAGGGAGCCTCTTTCCTTTCCCTAACTACAGATGTCTCCTTTCCCCATCCTCAACCTCCCCTTTCCTCCAAATACTGTAAGATAACAAGTGAAAATAAATAGGTACAAATGGTTTATGTTGTCGATCTATTAGATTTGGACAAACTATTTTGTGAATCTGTTCTTGTCTCAGAGGATCTATTTTAATGATCTGCCTGAGGTGAACTAAGCAGTGATTAAAAGACAGAACTCCTTGAGTCTCTTAAGGAGGGAATTATTATAATGTGTACATAAATGAAAAAAAAAATTCCTACCTATTCACTTGTATTTCCCCAAAGACTCTGAGACTGCATATGATGCAGGTACCCCTGTTAGAATTAGGCTTCTATCTCTCTACCATACAAAAGTACCATTGCAGTCCTCAACTGTAGCTCAGCAATCCTAGGAAAAGCTTCCTCCTTTCCTAGCGATGGATGTCACCTGGACTTAATGATACACCTGCCATATCTTCTACCAGGGAAAGTTTCTGCTCCTTCATAAGTCCATAATGAATAGCACCAATGGGCTAATACATTGGAAGCATACTCAAAACAGAAAAAAAAAGGAGGGGAATGTATGAAAAGGAAGAACAAAGTGCTTTCGACCTATCACGTGCAGTGCATTTTCTTCTGACTTGTGTTGGTTGGCACACCAAATTAAAGTCTTGTTGGATGACCTGTATATCCTGAAATCTCTGACATAGCCCTTCTCCCCCCACCTCCTTTTTCTTCTTTCCTGGGCATTATTACAAAGTTGTTGAAAAACCTTTCGAAACTCACAAACGCAAATACCGAAAGGTTCTAAGGAGATGGGGCCTTTGTCCAAAGATACCAACACACTGAGTGGACTGTAGCAGATGCTCACCATGCCTATGCATTATTGATAAAGCCATGGGATCTGTTAAAAATAGAAGGTAGGGGAGAGAGCGTGGCAGACCCCAGGTGCACTCCACACTTCATCACTCCACACAGCTTTGTGGCTCAGGTGACAATTCAGGATTTCCCAGTATTTCTCACACAAATCATTCAGGAAATACTGTCCTACAACTTGGAATATTAATATACATATAAATGTATGTATCTATATTATATATATTCATATGTGGTCTCTGTCTCTCCCACATACAGGCACACACACACACACACACACACACACACTCTCCAAAAGCCAGCATTTACCTGTTCCTGTTGTTGCACTGATTTCCCTGGTGCATTTTGTTCCTTAGCGGTAGTCATGCTCTCCTTTCCAGGGCGCTCACTACCAGAGGGGCAGGTAGGAATTAACGGTGAGTTTGGTGGCACCAGAGTCCAAGGAGAAAATGAGGAGTTATTCAGTCCATCACTTCATGAAATAAATCCCAGTGCAATTTTTCTTCACTCAAAAGAGGGGTGGGGGGTGGAGTGGGGGTGGGGAGGCGAGCCTAGGTCTCTTGCTTTAAAACGCAAAGTGCAGAGAGAAGGGAAGATGCTGCTGCTTAGTGGGGCTTCTCCAATTAGCAACAGCCTCTGCAATCGCCACAGAAACAATGATAACTGCTTGGCAACCAGCAACTGGCAGCTCGGAGCTGGAAAGACAACCCGAGTGATGTGGTCCTACCTCCCCCCTCCCCTCCTTCTGCCTACCCCAGTGGGCGCCACGGCGCATGCCCCAGCCGCCAGCTCAGCCTCCTTGTGCTCAGGAGCCACGCACCGGGTTGAGCGACTGGAGGGGCGGGTGGACGGGGAGGGCGCCTGACCCTAGCCGCGAGCCCCAGAGCAGCGCGGCAGAGGTGAGCAGCGGGCGGCCTGGCTTTGCGCTGCCCTCCTCGCGCCTCTCCCGGGCTCGTTCTCAAAGCTTAGCTTAGCGCTTGGCTGGCTGAGCCCGGGTAGCTCTATGTGTGGCTCCCACTCCTCTGGCAGTAGGAAGGAAGCGGGGAGGAGGGCAGAGAGTGATGGAGGAGCGAAGGTGGGCGAGAGACATGGGGAAAGTTACGTCAGCCCTGTCCGCGAAACTTTCCCCAGGTGTCCTTAGGTAGACGTCGCTGGCTGGACATTTGACCCATTCATTAAGTGCACTCCTGACTCAGACCACTGACCAACAAGCAACAGAATCGACGCCTGGACAGAGGGATAAGATATGGAGAGCAGGTGGAAGGGGGAGAGAGAAAGGTAAATTGCAACCTGGAAGAAAATGGTTATCTTCAAGAAAAGTGGTTAAAGTGAGCAGGAGGGGATGGAGGGTTTAAATGGGGATGCGCTGCAGGAGAAGGAAGTGGGCACCCCAGTGGAGATTTTCCCCACTGGGTACCCTGGGTATTATTTGCTGAAAAATCCCTGTTTTTAAGCTCAGAAACCTGCTCAGAATCCATTTTGTGCCTCAGAGAATTTTAGCTTGACTGCCGGGAAACAAAATCATTCTGGTCCTAGTTTTATAGAACTAGGTCCAGAAGGGACTTCAGAAGTTATGAGTCCAAGGCCATCAGTCCAACAGCCCCCATTTCATAGATGGTCAAGTGATTGACTCAAGGTCTCATATGCAGAGATAGGATAGGAAGCCAGGTCTGACTCCAGAACCAGTGTTCTTTCCAGCATTGTTCTTAAAGGTTTTTGCCTATCTCTACTACCATATCAAAATTTTCACAGTACAGCGTCTGTACTGCTACATAATCTACTGCCCTTACAAACCAGTTCGGTCTAGTTCCATTTGAGAAGCCAATCACATTAGGAGGCTTAGAAAGAAGTTACATACAAGGGAGTTCCAACCAAGCTTTATGGGCAGGTAGGGGTTCTTTGTCTTGTACCGTATCTAGGTTTATCAACCCCATTCCAGAGTTTTAGCTCAAGGAATAATTTCTTAATGCCCCTGAACACACATGCACAACTCTACACTTATGCTTAACCCAAGGTTCTTTCCAAAGATCATTATTTCTTCACCTTTGTACCATCACTTAAGGTCATAGGATCATAGATTTAAATTTGAAAGAGCTCATCTAATACAACCCCTTCGTTTTCTGACAGTGGAGGAAACTGAGGGTCAGAGTGGATTTGCTCAAGGTCACATTGGCCCTAGTATCCAGAATTCTTACATTGTATTAATGTGACAATGAGCATTTGAATTTATTGTTTTGTGGTTGTTATAAAAAAAATAGAAGAGAGAATATTAAGATTTCTGACAATCAAAAGAGTGGAAACAAGACTGGATTTGCAGGTTACTACTTAGAATGACCTTGGGCAAGTTATTGTATTTCTCTGTGGATATTTTCTCATTTGTAAAATTCACAAGGTGGATGAGACAGCTCTAAGATCTCTTATAGCTCTAGGTCCATAATCCTGAGTCTATCCTAGAAGAGGACTTTCCTTCCAGGTCTAAATCTTAGGATCCTAACAAAAATATGACAAACAGTTTAAGTTGGATGGGAGCCCCTTTCCTCCCAGCCACAAATATTTTATTGTCGTTATTTTGAAAGGGTCTCTATATTTTTTAACTTGACTGGAGGCATTGGTGGGGGAAGTAGAGACACCTGTCACTTTAACCTCAGTTTGAAACCTCTCCCTGATCAAATTAACATTTAACACTCAGGATAAAGGAGAGCAGTTCATATATTTTGTGGTAAGCATTTTGAAGGCCTAGGTGTTGGCAACTTTTCAGAGGTGTTCTGTGGAGTCTTTGTTAGAACACTGTCTCACAAGAACTGGTCAGCTAAAGGTTACATCCCCTTCCAGAAAGCATTTTAGTATGGGACAGCGTTGTCAGGCCTGTTAGGACAGGCAGATATAGGTCATCCTGGGAACGAGGAGCCAAACCAAACAAAAACCAGAGGATTTGGGGAGGGGGGAAGAAGGAGAAAAAGGGAGGAAGGATGCAAGGTTAGCTTTCTCAAATTTTGACATCAACAGTACTTCCCTCTATCTACAAATCTTATGATAAATGGTCTCTTTGGTCATAAATGCCATTCTACTTTATACTGCCAATTTCTTTGAGTGTTGAAGGCTTTTCCCTCTTTAGGAATATCCTTAGAAAAATAAGATACCTCTTAGAGAGGTTGAACCCTAAGTCATCATCAACTAATACCTTAATTATCAGTTAACATTTCTCCTGGGACTAGCTGATAGCCAGCTAAACAAGCATGGAACTTATGATTGGTGTCTGGAGGATGGAAACAGAATGTTGGGAGGGTTTCAAAGATAAACTTCACCTACTTCACAATTTTGCCTAGGGCTAGACCTAGCTATGCCACTCAAAATCACAAATATAGTTGGCACACATCATACCTTTCCTAAAGTCTGAGCTAGGTTCTGGGGGTTTTAGGGGACAGAAGGAATACTTGTCTTGTTATCATTTACTAATTTAATAAGACTCCTCCCTACAGAGAAAAGATTGTGCACAGTTTCTCCTTTCTCACCTGCCCCAAGGTCCAAAATACAGAAGCCCCCTTTCTTTAGATAACAATACTTGAGTAGGGTGCTGCAAGAAATTATTTCCAGGTTCTAGAGAGAAGCAACTGCGTTCTTACTCTGCAGACAGCAAATATGTACCTTGTAATCCTGAAAGGTTGTACAGGCCCAAAACAGTTTAGCCAAATCTTCCCGTGATTGATCATAATGCATAACTCTTTTAACAATTCCTAGATGCAGTTCGTAATACAAAGGAGCAAATATTTAGTCCTGTAGGCAGGAAATATTAGGGATTGTGTGGCATTTTTAAGCAATCCCAGCAGTATCTCAGAATTTGATTTGCAATTAATAGGTACACAATAAATATAGATAATTCACATCATTGGATTATGGATTTAGAACTGGCAAGGATCTTTGAAGCTATCAAATCCAATATCTTCATTTTATAGATGAAGAAATAAGCTCAGAAGGGTTAAGTGACTTGCCCAAAGTCACACAGCTAGTAAGTATCTGGGACAAGATTCACACTCAGGTATTCCTGACTCCAAGGCAGGTGCTCTACCTCACCTAATCTATGAGTGCTGAGAGAAAGGAAAAGCTCCCTCTTTACCCAAAGAGTCTGATAAAAGAGTGGAGCTCCAGGGAAAAATAGCAGAAGGCAGAAATATTTCAGGATTAGGAGATAAAAAGAAAGCCATGTTTTATCTCATGTCTGCTCTTTGTTTTTGGTTCCAATCCCTCTATCACTGACCTGAGGCAAAAAAGGGAGAAAATGGGGATGGAGGATGTGCGCACGCACACACACACACACACACACACACACACACACACACACATAAGTATGTGTGTATGTATGTGTGTATGTGTGTATATAGAGAGATATTTATATACATATAGAAATATTCATCTACATACACATACATATACAATGTAATATATTATATATGTATATATAACACTAGATATGTGATATTAAATGTACACAAAATATAACTATCACATATATAGTGGTATACAAACATATACACATATATCATTTATAAATAGCACACGCATCAGTGTGATACGAGTGTATGTGATATATATACATATATACTATATATGTATGTGTGTATATATATATATATATATATATATATATGTACACACACACACACACACACACACTCAGCCAGTTAAATCATTCTCCTGCTCAGCCTCTACTAACTCCAGAAAGCTCTGGTAATGACCTTGGCTCCTGGTGAAGACCTTTGATATTGAATGGAGAAAGGCAGTAACAAAGAGTTTAGTACCTCGAAAGAAGCAGCCCCTATTTCTGGGGGAAAGAGGTGATTTCAGCATGTGCTCAGAGCCATTCTCGGTGTCTAAAGGGCTTGGAGAATAGCTTTCAGTAGAGTTGAGGAGGGAAGTACCTTCAGGACAGTCTATGAGCACACTCAGTCTCCCTGACTATGGCAAATAAGTGATTCTGGGCAAGTCACACCTGGCCAGTGCCATCCAGAAGGAGTTGCTGTCCTTCTGTTCCACACCAGTACCTTGCGAAGGGCTGTAGGGTTAGCTTTGCTTAGTGGGGCATGAATACCTGGCGTTTGGCAAGCTATAGGTCCAGGCCCAAGTGACAACAAGATAATTCCTCTAGATATTTATCTTACTGATAATTCTCTTCCCTTTTCCAGGGATAAACTTGACTAAGGCTCTTAAAATAAACACTTGCCCCTGCTGAGTGGACCTAGTGCCAAGCTGTTTCAACTGTATCTCTCATTTTGGTGCAAGTTTTTGTCCTCCCTCTCCTCCAGATGTGTCTGCTTGGTGCTGTTGGCATGGGCACAGTTAATTAGGTTTGTTTGTAGAAGTATATGACTGTATTCCCCTGAAGCTTGATGCAATGCATCATTCAGGCATCTCAGCTGATTCTCCTTCACCTTGCTTATTGACTGGACGCTCTTTCCCCTGAGTAGGCAAACAACCTAGGTGAACATTTGCTAAGTTCAAGAATTCAGGGAATCAATTAGCAAATATGAATTGAGTGCTTACTATGTGCAGATAAAGAATATATTTCAGTGGCTTTCATGCTTGCTGAATGCTGGCTGGAAAGTTAAGGGCAAAAGATCTTAAGTCTGGAAGGTACCAAATTTGTCCCTGTTAACCACTTGCTTGAAAAGTTACCTCCAACTCTACGGAGAAAAGTGAATGAAGGCTAGGGAAGTAAGTGCACATTAGAATTCTTGCCAAGATCTGGAGAATAGAGCTGGAAATCTTGGCAAGGATACTAGCAAAATCTCACAAAAGAATGAGGTGTGCATGATACCTGGTATGTGGGGTGGGCAAGAGGAGGCAGGTAGAGATGGAACTGAAGCTGTCCTTAGCCATGAAGCTGCCAGTAGGACGTATGATTTGAGGGGACAATGAACAGGTTATTCTGCCCACAATCTCTCTCATTGCCTATTAGGATACCTGAAATGCAACTAAACTGTCTTCTTTAGTTCTCAAAAGTCTTTAGATCTTCAAAAGATGGCTCCAACATAGATGCACATTCCTCTGGGAGATAAAGTTATACCTTAAATCATTATCCATTAAGAACTTACATGAAATTACTTAGTAACTTGATGAGAACAAGATAGATGTTTTCATGACTGGTGGGATGGGATGGAGAAGAGATACTCTAAAAGTGGAGAGGAGGTGGGAGAGGAAAGAAAACCAATTTGGACTTTTGTCCATTTCAAAAATGGCCAGGCTATGGTTAAGTTTGCCTGAACCTAGTTGTGACCCATAAACTATACCACCAGAGGAAGTCTTTTTGCTATGTCAACAGGACTCTTTAAAGACTAAGGCAACTTTCTTTCCTCTCCTCACACAGTAATCTAGTTCTCCTTAGTAAGAGCCATGGAAGAATTTAGATTTGTAAACAACTGGAAGAAAATCTAGTCGAACTGAACTTGGTAGCTATTCAGACCTTGGTAAGCAGCACAGAAAGACTAGGTCAGTCTCAATGACTTCTGAGGAGAAAACTATTGGTGAACTGGGAACTTGGAGAAGTAACCATTAAACAAGGTCCCAGGATGCTGCTTGGTTTTTATTGTTTGTTTGTTTGTTTTTTGCATAAAGAGTTCATTTTACATGAGTAAATCAGATGTGTCTGAACCTCTGGACCACAATCTTCTTTTCCTTAGCTTCATTTGAAGGGCTGTGATGTGAAGTATCCCAAAGCATAGCTGGCCTGAAGTCTATTTGCTGCAATCAAGGCACAGTCCTACCCATTTGCTTTAATGTTGGACATGATTTTTCCTCTCTAGTTGAGTTTCTTGAAATGGAATGGGGTAGGGGTAGGGAGCAACAAAGAAACCTGTTTGGAAGACTTAGTTTGTCCCTCCTTTCATTATCTTTGATTTTGGAGGCCAAAAAAAGGACAGGAGCAAGGAATGGGAAGGGGCAGGGATAAGTCAGTAGAGATTGTTTACTCTTCCATTACCTCACTGTCACATTAATGTTCTATCCTGCTCTTGCCATTGTTCCCTGTTATGCCCACAGAGACTGGTTGGGAGATAAGCATGAACAAGTACAGCATTTGATCATAATCAACGTTCCTCTCCAAAAAATAAAACAAAACAAAAAACAGAGCAAAGCATCCTAGACTCAGCAAATATTGGCCCATCTAGAACACCCCTGGAAGATGTCAATTAAAGATACCTTGGTCAATGGTTAATCCTAAAATCCAATAGAGGCATTTTCTAATATCTTGATGGATCCATTTTCAAAAGAGAATTTAATGCATTTTGCAATCAGCTTAGCAGACACACCTCTTCATCTCTGCTAAGGGAAAGAGAACTATTCATAGTAATTACCTAACTACTACCTCCCACACTACTTGTCAGCCTATAAATCTGGTTCTCAGTCTACAGTGAAAAGAAACCTGATGAAACTTTGTCACAAAGTCAGAAATGTCTAAATTTTTTAATATCACTTGAAAAGACCACCTTGAGTTTCATGGAATATGTGTTAGTGTCACAGAAGCCTAACAGGAATGCAAGGTTCTTATTTTTGTTTGGAAAGTATAGAAAATGTTTATAAGCTTTTTCACACATCTTCAACATCCATCACCTTTAACCATTGCATAATCTTGCTGGAATGAATAGCTAATTGAATGACAGATGAATGTCAAGGTCTTGAGACAAGACACAAATAAAACTAGTCATCTTCTGTTTTACTGAGGTAGCTAGAAGGCAAAGTGGATAGAGTACTACATTTAGTATCAGAAAGATTTGAGTTCAAGTCCAGTCTCAGACACTTACTAGCTATGTGACTCTGGGCAAGTCACTTAGCCTGTTTGCCTCAGTTTCCTCAACTATAAAATGGAGATAATAATAGTACCTACCTCCCCGGGTTGTTGTGAAGATAAAAATGAGATATTTATAATATCTGGCCTGGCACATGGTAGGCACTATATAAATATTAGTTATCATTATTAATTAGTTGATCATTTACTATCCTTATACATCCTTTGCTAATCATAGGCCTATAAAAGAAGAGGTAGTGATAATTGATCTTCTCTGGTGCAGCTGGAACTCCATTTATGTCAGGGTGTTATGTTCTTAAATAGCCTCATGGGAAATCAACATGGCGGCTCAAACCGAATCTGCTAAGTTGGCCTACTCCTGCGTTCTAGCCGTGGAAGCAGAATCAGAGGATGTAGATGTGGAAGGGACCCTCGACATCATCTGCCCAAACACATTATTTTACAGATGAGGCCGAGAGAGGGCAACAAGTTATACCTTACTGTTTCAAATGAGTACCGACATTATGTATTTCAAGACATCAGTCCATTGACAATTTGCAAGGTTGTCTAAATTACACTGTGTCCCCTACTTCTTGTTAACAGTTATGTGGCCATTACACATGGAATTTTTTAAAAATCTGAGGAAATACGGTGATCAGTGCTAGTATGACATTAAACTCAGCATTACTGCCTTTCCTCAGGATCATCCATAAGAGAGTTGGAAAGGACCTTAGAGGTCAACATTAACCCATTCTTTATTGGAAGGAGAGAAAACATACAGAAAACAACACTTAGCCATACTTCCCATAAAAATACTGACTTTTACTCAGAGTAGTAAGATTAATTAGTTAATAAGGCCCAAGATTCAAGAGAATTGGATTCTAGTCTTTGTTCTATAGAGGAAAAAGAAACAGATGAGCAAGCAATTCTTTGGAATCAAAGTACCTGGGGTTCAATTTCGGCTCTGCTGCTTAACCAGGGTCACTTCCTCTCTGGGCCTCAGTTTCCCCATCTGTAAAGTGATGGGCTTGGATTAGATGGTCCTTGGGATGAATTCTACCTGTAAATCCTTTTGTTCACTATTGATAACTTACTGTATGACCCTGGATAAGGACTTTGAGACTCTACTTCCTTACCTATAAAATAAAGGGATTGGATTAGAAGCTCTCCAAGGACTCTTTTAGCTCTACCATTCTAGGTTTCCTGGGAGATTTGGGCAAGTTTGCAAGTAAATTTCTAAACACTGGCATTATTCACTTGGATACATTTTAAAACCAGCACACATTTAAACCACACCAGGATGGCTTTTAAAAAGAGGATCCAATCCAGTTCTCATATTAACAGAATCAAATGTAAGACTAGCAAAATGGAATCTAGCATTCTCTATTTAAAAGTACCAGGTTTTAGTCCAAAGTAACTTAACTTTGCCAAAGTTGTTTTTGGTGCACGTACTTCATTCTTTCGACCATATTTAGACAGACTCGAGACCATCATGGCACTCTGATGAAGGCACCACACCCACTGGCATTTAATATGGATTGCACTGCCATTTCTCTTCTGGTTCCTCTGCCAGCCAGCATGACCTTGGCAACAACAATATAACAGATGCCTTGTTTATGGTTTTTAATGTCTCCAGTAGAGATTTCTGGAGCTGGTTGCTTGAACCTAATTTTGGTGCCAGCTTCAAAAGAACCTCTCAGATTGTTTTGGGAAGTATCCTCCTTAGTGGACAGCCTTTATCTTTTCCCTGTCTCTTTCCTGTTAATTTGCCTTTCAGAAATGAAATTCATCTAAAGGAGATCTTTGGAGTATCCCTCCACACCTGAATGTCACTCTCATTCCAAAATGAAATGGTTGATGACACCTTTCTATGAAGGGCCAATTTTCTGTTAACAAAGGAAAAGATACCTTGTAGAAAACATGCCTATAAAACCTTTGAAGTCATGTGTTGATGTCAAATAAACAATTCCTGTAAACGATAGTCAGTAAAATCTTCATTGTTCAAAGTAAATACACACACACACACACACACACACACACACACACACACACACATACACACTCAAGATGCTGACGTAAAGGGCAAGCAAAGAATAGCCTTTGGATAAGGTGCTTACAAGAGCAGTCTGTATGAGCAATGGCAACTCTACAATGTTTTTGTTCCTAAGCACTTTTAGGAATGCCTTTAATGAGTAAATAATGAATCAATTAAATACAGCCAATGAATAGGAAGGACCATACCTACTCACTTCCAAGAGAATATAAAAAAGGACTTGAAAAAGGGAAGCTCACCAAGAGGAACCAAAATGACAATAGCATCTTCTCAGAATGCCATTGAGAAAGACCACATAGTCCAATGGTTCTCAAAGCATGTTCGAGAGACTCCAAGGAAATCCTGAGACCTTTTCTGGGTGTCCTTGAGGTAAAAATATTTTCATAATAAAATTAAGATATTTTAATTTCTAATATGGTAGCAATCAATAGATCATTACTCCCATAAAGAAAAGCTCTTTGGGAGGCCCTTAGTTTTTAAAAGTATACACACTGAAAACACTTTATCTAGCATATTACCTTTGGGGCAACTCCTTACTAGGAAAGCAATTCAGGAAATGTTCAGGAAAGAGAATGTAAGAAGGAAACACATTTGTAACTAAAGGTTAAAAAAAGGGAAATGGATCAAGTTCTACTTGGGTTCTCAAGGGGAACATGGTCACAATTTACAAATAACTGAAGGATGTAGGCACAGAATAGAAATTGTTTGGCAAGTCTGCCCTGAGGGAAGGGAATGAAACCAGCTTTGGAGAATTTGATAAAATGACCTAGGCTGCAGATTTACTACTTTGCAAAGGAACAGGAGAGAGATGAACAATGATAGTGAAGTGTTTTACTTTTTCCTCCAAGGGAAAAAAATCTGCTCTGTTTTTATCTTCACCTTATAAACTTTATTTTAGCCATCAATCAGGGGGCCATTTAAGATTATATATAACTTAGAATATCTTCTTTACAAGTCCTTTTTGGCTCATAGATAGCCATTAGAGCTAAGGGAAAGCCCTAAAGTATTTTCCTCTCCATGTCAAATCAACAAGTGTTTACTAAATGCCTACTATGTGGCTGGTGCAATGCAAAGCACATTTGGAGATTTTTTTTAAAAAATAGAATATGAAGCCATTGTTTTACAGTCTGATTGAAAAGAAAAAATTACTGAAATACTTAGCTCACAATTAAAAACACTTTATTTACAAAGTCAAAGAAAATTCCACCCCATATAACTTTCTACTCTCAGTCAGTTCTTTTCACTTTAAGGAAGAGTTCCATCAGATTTCTTAAGCTACAACCCCAAGATGACCCTAGAGCAAAATTCTTATCAATGGTATAGAGAAGTGAGGAGAACCAAGATGACAATTTTTAAAATGTCTGTAATAATAGTCAACCGTGGTCAACAATAATGGACAAGCACAGTGGAAAGACTTTCTGAACTCTGATGCATTCAGGGACCAAATGGGTCTTCCAGAGATTGATAATGAAACACGCTACCCTACCTCTCAGTAGCAGCATAGAGTACAGGTGCAGAAGGAGGTATACATTTTATACGTGTTTCATAGAAATGTTTACAGAATATCAAGGAATTTGAGAATTAAAATAGACCTGAGCAGCCATCTATTCCAACCCATGCATAGTGGTTGCTTCATTTTGCTCAATTGTGCTTCCTTTTGAAGACTCTTCTAATTTTGAAATTAATGACACTTCTAGAAAGCTTGAAACACCATTTTTATGAATATCTCAATCTTGAATCCTTTCTGAAATGTTGCTCTGCTTATAGTTCAATCAGTGATTAATTCCTGACTTTACTAGGAAGGGTTTTATTGGGGAAATCATTGAAATGTCCCAGAGAGAAACAAAAGAGCAAGAATTAACATTTAAAAAAAAGCCTTATCAAGTCATGTATCTTTATAACTCTTCCCAGTTCTTATCAAAACTTCCTGAGTTTTTATTTTATTTCAATCCAGTCAGTCATTTATTAATAAAATATGCCTAATCCTATTTGACTTTATGCATAATGGTCAGGGAAGCATGTGTAATGAATTATTTATTATTCTCAATTAATTGCTTTTCTTAGGCAACAGGTTCAGGTAAAAGCTCTTATCTTGGACCTTAAAGCCTGGAAGTAAGCACTGACTGAACTAGAAGCAGAACAAAATTTACAAAGGATTCAACATTGAGATCTTCATAAAAATGCTATCTCAAACTTTCTAGAAATGTCACTAAACCTCAAAATTAGAAGAGTCTTCAAAGACTGCAATAATTCCACATTAAACCCCCCCCCCACTATTAAAGTCCCAACTATATGCCAGCTACTGTGCTAAGTGCTTTATAAATATCTCATTTTGATCCTCATAGGACCTATTGAGTGGTAACTGTAATGTAGCGGTGAAAGCATTGAATTTGAAATTGGAGGACTGAGGTTCAAATGCTGCCTCTGCTACTATTAACACTGTGCAAATCACTTAGTCTTTCTGAGACTCTATTCCCTCATCTATAAAATGGCAGGGTTATCCTAGATGATTTTTAAGGCATCTTTCAGCTCTCAATCCTACATTCAATCCTAAGAACATGGCGATATGAACAGAGAAACACTATCCAATTTGTGACCACTGTCCTTTCTATTATTATTTTATTCCTTCCATTTCTTTGAAATGTAGACTTTACTCACTACAACTATAGAAGCCAGAACTGTTTTTGAAACTTGTTCAAGCCATAACTTTGTTTCAAGTTGGCAGAATTACCCACAATTGAACTCAAAGTGCCTATTAGTACCCTCTAGTTGCAAATAAAATCTGGTCAGGATTTATTAGCTACTTAAAAAGATATTATGGAATCCACAAACAAACATAATAGTGTTCTACTAGTATAGACATCAATTAGTTCAGTCAGTGTTTCTACTTTTGTTTTCTGATTCCTGGCTAAGAAAGAAGCCTTCCTGGGATCATCTCTTCACAAGTGTGGGAGAAATGAATGTAGTCAGCTTGGAAGATGGAAAGAGTGGGAAGGTGAGAAAGTGGGAGATGGAGTCCCAATATGATTTCATAAAGGATGGTTTCCAGGGCTGTATTCAAGGGTCTTTTAAATCTTAGTAGTCAGTTTGAGCTCAGAGAGAGTATTGTGATGATTGTGGTCTAGCTAAAGGGCGCTAGACCTACTCTGGTTTTTCTGCATGCTGAAAATTTTGGTACTCTCAGTCTCAGTAGACAACAAATCATTATTATATCCCTGACAAGTTAGTATGTTCTTGCCTGTAACACTTCATACTCAAATCTGTTTTCTTTGGATAAAGGTGGTAGAGTTCAAGCTAGAGAAGGAGCCTACTCAGGGATATAACCGTGGTAGACAGTGGAACATCTGGAAACCACATTATTTTGGGGGACACCTGACCCAAGTTTCCTAGCTGTGGTTGTTTACATGTTTATATGCCTCCTAGGTATTTCTTGAATCCAGTACTAAGTATCTTTCTTCCTTGGAAAGTGTCATCACCAGAAATTAGTGCTATTTTTTCACATTCCATATATATTGTTTACTGGCACAGGACTATGTCTATGTGGCATTTAATGAGTGCTTTTTAACGATGTAGAGGAATTATTCTAATCACACACTATTTATTTTTTCAGTATTCTCTCCATCTGGCTATTCTACTATAACTTCATGAGCACATGGCTATTCATGAATATTTTAAAGCATAGAGACTCAAATTCCTTCTTCTGCTTCCCCAGGTCAGACTTATAATGGAAAGACCACTAGGCAAGGAGTTAGAAACCATTAATGTAATCCTAGCTCTGCTATTGTTCATCTGTGTGACCTTGGGCAATTCGTTTTTCTTCCATCAGACTCAATTTTCTCAATTATATGGAGCTTGGATTAGATCAATGATCTCTATTAATTGTGACCATAATTAAAAATTCATAATTGTGACCACAAATTTCAAACTATAAAGCTTTCTGACCTTTGGTCTAATAGAACGTAGTATAGTAGAAAAAGTACCATCTCTAGAAACAGAAGATTGCTTCCAATACTTGATATTTGGGTAAGTCACTTAAGTTCCCTGGACCTCCATTTTCTCATCTATAAAATTTGAGGATTGGGTTAGAAATTTCTGAGGTCCCTTCTAGCTCCCAAACTAAAAAAAAGTTAACCCTAGTGTCTTGTTTTAGCCCTGATTTGAGGTTCATGTTCTATGGGAACATCTTAGCTTGGTTGAATCATAGTAGTTTTGATATTTCTCTAAGTAAAGTCCCTTGGAGAGAGTTTAATGTAGACTTGGGCTTATGCCTTTGATAGACTTTACTGTCTGGTAAATAAAGTTCCCGATTGCTTTATTATACTTCTTAACATGCATATCAAGATCCACATGTTGCTTTTCACCCCATAATCTATCCTGTTAGATTCAGTTTGAATAGCAAACCTTTACCCTAATAAACTCTTCACTCCATGAAAGATTAAATCTCTGCTTCCTTTCCTAGTTAGGACAAGTCATTTGCAGAAGAGCACACCTTGGTCTAAATGGGTAAACTCCTAGGTAAGGAGGAATGAGGAAAAAAAATTCCTGATAAGCTTCTCTGAAGGAAGTGACTTGGGGAACTGGCACCATGAAACATTTTTTAAATGATTTACAATTCCTTTCCCTCCAATCAATCAACAAACATTTGGGAACTCTCCTAAGTGTTAGGGTTATAAAAAAGTGAAAAGAAATAAAAAAGAAAAAAAATGTCCTCAAGGAGCTTACAATCATTTTTTGAAGTAAATTTCTATTGATACCATTTGTTTGTACATCATTTACATTTCCTCTTGTACCTTTTTCCCACTCCCTCCTTAGCTCCTATAATAGAGAATTTTTTTTAATGAAAGAAAAAAACGTTCAGCAAAACTAACCAATCAAGGAAGTCTGACATTACGATGCAGTATTCCATATATTATCCCCTATCTCTGAAAAAAAAAAGTGGGAGAGGTGTCTTCTCATATCTCTTCTTCAGGGTCAACTTTGATGATTATAATTTCCATCCCATTAGATTGCAAACTCCTCAGGCTTCATCTCCTTTTCAGTCTTTCATAGCCATTGGCCTAGCATAGTAATAGAGTGCTTTTGATACGAGTCTGTTAAATTCATTTATAGAGTAGATGTTTTTGTTTCGTGTGCAGGGAGGATTTTTTTTTTCATTACATAAAGCTTACTTTCAGCAGAAGCTAAAAATTCATTGCAGTGTTTGCCAAGCACCTGGAACTCTTCAGACAACATGCTCAAACATCATCAAAACAGGGCCAATCCACATTCCACTTAATATATTTTTAGGATTATAAATAGGCAGAAGATTGCCAGGTGATCTTCCCTATTCAAATCCAAAGTCCAGTTACCCTTGTTCTTCCTGCTCTGTCAGACCCTCTTGTTTTAATCAGCAAAGACAGGGAGATACACAAATTCCTCGCCACCTCCTTCAGATAACATTAGGGGAGCTCAAGTTCACTGGGCGCTTTGCCTCAGCTAGAAGGGACAGATGGGACCCTGTGGGGGAGGTGGCATGATGCCCCATGATTCTCATTCTTGGATCTACTATTCATACCACACCCACCATGGCTGTCGTTGCCTTCCTCCTTGGCCTATTCCTTTTAATATAGTCTTTAGGCACTAGATCACAATAACAGAAAGTAGGACCAGTGAAAGATGAACCAAACTGAACAATAACCTTACATTTACCCAAACCAGCTGACAAAAGCAATTAACTTAGAAGAATTTTTGGACCAAGAAGGATTTGTCCATACGTACCTAAGGCAGCCTAGCAGGCCATGTGGAATAGAATCTTTCTTTGCATTTTCAATTGCCAAGAAGAGCTCCCTGAAACCTAAACTTTGCTGACATTTTGCATTGTTCCTTCTCTCCCAACCCAATCCACCCCATTTCCAAACACATATCAAAAGCTTTCTTTTTTAAGTGCTACTTCATAAATTCTCCCACATTCATAAAAGATGTTTTACAATAAGGATCCAAAAACTCTTTTAACAGACAAGATACTTTTCATTTTCTTGTAGCGAAAAGATCATTGGGATGGGGTGTGGTATTGTATAGGGTGGGAGCAGTGCTGACAGTACAAAACTAAAGTCAGAATGGTATCAAATTATTCAACAAGTTTACTAGGCACATGCCTAGGGGGTTTCTTAGGACTCTTATAGCTCCTTTGAAATCCAAGTTACCAAAATTCAAGTAGATTGGCTCTGTATCTCCCTTCTGAGTTGAAAGAGAGAGGTCCCTCTTACCTGATACTATTAAGAAGAGGACATGCCAGTCAATTAATCAGTTAACATTTATTAAGAGAGTACTATGTGCTCAGCATTACGCTAAACTCTGAGGATTCAAAGAAAGGCAAAGGCCACCTTGCCCTCAAGTAGCTCACAGTGCAATGGGAGACATATCACATAAACAAGGAACATAAGTACAAGCTATGTACAGAATAAAATTGGATATAATCAACAGAGAGAATGCAGTAGAATTACAAGTGATCAAGAAAGACTTCCTCAGAAGGTTAGGTTTTAGCTGGGACACAAAGAATGCCAAGCAAGCCAGGAGGCAGAGAGAAGGAAGGATAGCCTAAGTATGGGGAAGGGCCAGTAAAAATGTACACAGGTGGGAGGTCGAATGTCTTCATTGAAGAAGAGCAAGGAGGATCTGAACTGCAAAGTACGTAGATGAGAGTAAGAAGGACAGAAGGAAATAAGCATTTTTTAAGGATCTACTATATATCGGGCTCTGTGCTGAGCACTTTACAATATTATCTCATCTTCTCCTTAAATCTACTTCCCAAGATTTGGGAACTCAGGTCTTCCCAACTCCAGGCCCAGTGCTTTATCTCCTCTTCAACATTGTAAGAAGATTAGAAAGTTTTTGGGGGGCAGCTAGGTGGCACAGTGCTTAGAGCAGCAACCCTGGGGTTAGGAGGACCTGAGTTCATAGCCAGCCTCAGACACTTGACACTTATTCACTGTGTGACCCTGGGCAAGTCACTTAATCCTAATTGCCTTGCAAATAAATAAATAAAAATTTTAAAAAAGAAAATTGCAAAGTTTTTTTTTGTTGTTGTTTGGAGGGGGAATTAGCAGAGAAGTATGGATTATGAAAGGCTTTGAAAGCCAAAGAGGGAATTTTACTTTTGATCCTAGAAATGAAAAGGAACCATTGGAATTTATTGAGTAGAGTAGTGATATGGTTAGAGCTATACTTTAAAATGATCACTTTGATAGAGTGGAGAGAGACTTATGACAGGGAGACCAAAAATTAGGCTACTGCAATAGTGCAGGTGTGAGGCAATGAGGAACAGTGCCATGTCCCCCTGTGCAGGTCCCTTAAGAAAATGATGATGATGATGAAGATGATATCTAGCATTTATCTAACACTTTAGAGGTATTAACTGATTTGATTCTCACAACTCTGTGAGATAGGTATTATTAATATTCCCATTTCAAAGATGAGGAGAGTGAGACTTAGTGATTTGGCCAACATCAGGAAGTTAGGTAGGATGATGCACAAATTCTTCCCTACCATTGAATCCTGAAAGTAGATAACTAGAAGATAACTATGCTTATTAAGCAGAAGGCCAGTGCAGGGCCACAAAGAGGGAAGATTTAAACTCTGTTCTTCTTGCCTCGAAGGCTTGTGCTTTATTCCCTAAGTCACCTAGATGCTATATAATGCAGGCTAGTAGAAGAGATGGAATATGTGCCAACTAACGTGAAAAGGCCAGAAGAGCCTTCCCAACCACTAGCAGGGAACCCCTGCCTTGAAAAATGTTGCCAATATTTGCTGACCTGGAGGGGAGTATTTTTTTTAACTTTTTTTTTCCTCAAAATATCTTAAGGTCATCTCCCTGTGAGGTAAAAAGACAAAAAAAAAACTATAAAAACAAACAAACAAATCTGAATAAATGAGCTGGAATGCTTTGACCTAGGACAGGTCCTCAATGTGCTGTGTTTCCTGGATGTTCACACTGCATGGCATGTTGCCCACCAGGCCCTTTGAGGATCCCAAACTTCTGTGCTCATAGTAAATAACCATGACTTGCAAAAGCCAGGGAACAAATATTAAAATGCCACTGGGCCCACAGATACCCCAAGGCTTGCAAAGGTTATATATGGAATAAAGCAAGTCAGAGGAGGAATGACTATGGCAGCTCACAAAACAGGCACTGGTCTCCTTCCCCCACCCTCCCCCTGACTCCCATCACTTGGCAAAATTATCTCCTTTTTTCCTTTCTTAAGTTGCAGTTATAAGTATTGTTCTTCAGCTTCATGGCTCGTAACGATGCAATTTCTTCCTCCCAACTTACAGCATGTAAACTATGAAATATTTAGTGCAATGATCAAGAACCTAGATAACTTCCAAGTAATACTGAAGGATTAGCCATATTTTCCAGGGGGCATATTTCAGTCTGGCAGGGAGAAACAAATGAAAAAATTGCTCTGGAGAAAGTGAGGATAAACAACATTACAAGAGAATTCTTGTCATTGTTCCCATAACCAATGACTTTCTATGCCAGGGCTCTCATTCCAGAAGTTACATTGTTTTTTTTTCTTTTTTTTCCATCCTTTGAGGGGATATAGTCTCTGGAAGAGGAAGAGCTCTGTCTCTTCTACATTCCAAAGATGCTAGTTCATTGCCAGCGTTTAATGAATGCCCAACAGTAATAATCATTTTTAAATTAAAATAAGCTCTCTGCATAATGAACCAATAATTATTTTTGTTCATAGCAAACATAAGAACCTACTGTGCATTTCAGTTCAGAATATTCGTTATGCTGCCACCTCCTCCCTATTCCTGCCTCTTGCCATTTTTGTACAGAAAGTTAAACAGGGAATCACCTTCATTGCTACTTGGCTAAGAACATCTAGGATTACAAGGGACCATAAAGATGTTTTCATGGGATTCTAGGTCTAGAGTTGCAAGTGACTTGATAAGACACTTCATCCAGATCCCTCATTTGACAGTAGAGGAAACTGAGGCCAAGAAGGTTAAACGAGTTGCCTAAGGTCACCCATGTGTTAAGTGGCAGAGATGAGATTTCAGCCCCAGCCCTCTCACCAGGATTGACCTCTTTCCACTATGCAATTTCTCAGCAGCAGCTGTAACAACAAACATTTAGTGCTTATCTTCTCAATACAGTTATCCCTTCCACATCACAACTTTCCCCATCACGGGTTCTATATATCATGGATTGACATAAGAAATTAAATGGGAATTTTCTTGGAATTTTGTGGAAGCTGCTGCTGACACATCACATCCAAGAGATCACACAGAAAAAAAAAAGTTTAAAAACTCAGAAATGCTTAAAATATATGTATAGTATTACATAATATCAACATATTTTATATTTTAATAGTATAATGATTCAGACTTCTTTTCTCTTATAGAGGGTCAAAAACTTTTACATAGATTTTCTGGGTGTGTGTGTGAGGGAGTGGAGACCACACTCCTAACTCTTGCAATTTGGAAGGATTAACTATATATGGCAATGAGCTGAAGACTGGAGATGCAAAGAGGTAAAAGATTAGGCCCCTATTCCCTAAGAATTTATAATACAAGTGAGGCCCACAAATGTGGGTCTTTTTCCCTTTTTTTGGATGTCTTTGAGACATAGACCTAGTAATGATATTGTTAGATCAAAGGGTATGCACTATTTTATAACCATTTGGGCATAGTTCCAAATTGTTTCCCAGAATTGTTGGATCAGTTCAGAACTCCACGAACAATGCATTAAGTTCCATTCTTTTTAAAGGTAGAGAAATGAATTTGCAGAGTCTGTTCCAATATCACAACTGATATTCAGAGATCTCACTGTCATAAGGAGTATAACTTCTTCAATTGGCATTCAATATTACAGCTCCATAAAGCATGTTTCTGTAAATATGAATGAAGGGCCTCTTAGATCCCAGAATACTAGCTTTGAAATTTGAACAATAAGTATGGCATACGTCCAATAGATTTAACAATGCTTGCCTGCAAACAAAACTGAATGGTATCTACTATTCTAGGACTGTTTGATCCTTTGTGTGGACAGGACCTTAATAAATGCTTGGAATTGAATTGGATTACATCCCTTGAAGAGTCTGATTTGGATTCATTTATTAGCTTAAACTGTATCCTAAGGTAAAAGTAGCATGACATGATAGAAGAATGTTTTCCCTGGGTTTACATGGAAGGGCAAGGAGAGGGAATATCATCTGGTAGGAAAAGCACAGGATTAGGACTCTGCTGTTGGGCAGTCCACTAATTAACCTTGCAACTTTAGGCATTGTTTAGCTTCTGCTTCCTTAACTCTACCAAAAAGTGAAGTTTGGACTAGGATTGTAGATTTATAGCTGAAAAGGACCTAAGAGGTCTGTGAGCTCTATCCTCTCATGCAGGAACATAAACAAATGATTTGCCCAGGGTCACACATCTAGGATGTATCTGAGTTAAGATTTGAATTCAGGACTTCCCAACTCCAGGTCAAGGGCTCTATCCATTATACCATAATGATCTCTAATACCTGTCTGCTTTAATATTCACTGATTTCAAATGAGACTATCTTTCAGTAGTCAAGGAGTGTTTTATGACAATATATTTGAGCTCATTATTGATGCATGCATACCACAATAGTAATTCTTTTGAGATGATTTTTCATAATAACAGAAGCAAACTTGTACTGGATGTAATCCATGTTCCATGTAGTCTAACATTCATCCCTTGACTATGGCACCCATGACTGGTTTGTTCTTTACATTGTTGACCTCAAAAATTTAGGCACCATGTTGAGTCCTAGACAGTAGTCAGGCAGAGATGATCAGAGGGGACTGAGATGTGAGTGGTCAGGTATCAGTTAAGACAAACAAGATAAGGGTTGGGATTCTAATGGTTGCCAAGTTAGAACAGGTCTAAAGTCTAGAAAACGAGGGCTTCCAAGGAAAGGTAAGAGAGTTTATTATTTTAACAGACAACAACAATCTGAAAGCTATATGGTCAAGACAGAAAGTAGGCACTTTTTAGTCAGCCCTTAGAAGCAGTATGAGGCTCTGAAAGGCAGAAAATCAGTCTAGGTGGGAAAGAATAGCGTCTTTTCCTCCTGCTGCCACCATTGACAAGCCCTTATCATCTTATGCAACAGACTGATTCTTTGCAGTCTTCCTCCCACTGCAATCTATCCTGTAAGATGCTGCCAGATTTATCCTCCTACAGCACAAATGTGATCATTTCTTCCCCCCTCAAACTCCCCTTGATCAGAAATTTTCAATGCTTTCCCATTAGACTCCTTCACTCAGCATTTAAGTTCCTGAGAATGTCATCTAAATGATTCACCTTGGGCCCAGGGTCACACAGCTAGTAAGAGTTAGTGTCTGAGGCCAGATTTGAACTCAAGAAGATGAGTCTTGCTGACTCCCACATTGTGGGTTTGTTTCTTCTTCTTCCTGGAGTTGGACCTGGTCCCAGGGTATAAGGCCAGCCCAAAGAACTGATTGCATCTGATTACACGAGAGGAAGCAGGTTGCAGGTGTGCAGTTTCTGGATGGATTACAGGAGAGAAAGCCAGGTTTTCAGAGCAGTTCTAACATTAGGGATATGTCCCAAATATTCTAAAACCTAATTGTTAATTAACTGCTATGAGAACTACTACTTTGGTCCAACTCTCTAGAAATGATTTATATGTGCCTCTAGTTAAAAAAAAAAAGAACCAGCAGGGAACAACCATCTATTTTCTTTCATCCTTCTCTTCTCTCTCTCTCTCTCTTTCTATCTCTCTCTTTCTCTCTCTCTGCCCTTTTTCTTCCATATTATTTATTTTTTAGGTCTCTCACCTATATAAATAAGCCACTATGTATAAATACTGCACAGATAAGACACAGAACTAAAGTGCCTCTGAGAAAATTGCTACAGGCAAGGTAGGACCAAGATGCCAAAGTAAAAACAGTACCTGTGTGTGGCTCTGGCTCCCATCACCTCCAATACTTGTAAAAAAATGATTCTAAACAAACTTTAGAGCTACAGAACCCACAAAGTGACAGAGAGAAACAAATCTCTCACTGAAGGCAGCCTGGCAGGCAGACAGGAAGGGACTATCACACTGAACTAGGAGCTGAGCACAGTCCCACCTGAGCCACATGGGTCTGGCCCTGTGGTGGCCCAGACCAGCAGTGGCCAGACGAGACTTCAGGAGTGTGAACCAACAGCAGCTGTGGCAGTTTCCAGCCTTCTCAACCCATAAACACCAAAAAGAAAGTAAAACATCAGTCAGGAACTCTGTGGGAACTGGGTGCAGAAGAACATGGTCTGGCCCCTGCCCCCAGGGCAAGAAGTGGCAGAGGCATGTGGATCATAGAGGGACCAAGCAAAAAACGTTCAGAGGGTAATCATTCTCACTTTAAGCTGCTTTGATTTGGATTGCCATCTTGGGTGGTGGTCTTGGGGTTTCTGGCCAGTGTGCCAGAGCTTGTGGGGGCTGTAGGGTGGCTGCCCTCCTAAGAGCTCCAGCACCTGCAAAAATCCCAGCAATTTGGGACATAGCTGT
>CM053581.1:512830574-512865909 GCA_028627135.1 Pseudochirops cupreus | reverse complement strand
TTTGCTCTCTTGAGTCAAACATGAGTCTATTCCTTCTTCCAAAAGGCAGCCCTCCAAGCAAGATAGCGTGTTCCCTCTGTACCTCAGTCTTCTCCAGGCTAAATATCTCTCGTTTCAACTTATTCTAAGATCTTTTTACCATCCTGATGACCTTTCTCTGAGTGCTCTTCATTTTTTCAATACCTTTTCTAAAGTGTGGTACCCAGAAATGAACACAATAGGATGATATCATAGATCCTGAGCTAAAAGAAACCAAGGAAGGGAGGAAGAGAGGAAGGAAGAAAGGAAGGAAGGAAGGAATGAAGGAAGGAAATAAGGAAGAAAGGAAGGAAGGAAGGAAGGAAAGGAGGGAGGAAATAAGCATTTATTAAATGCCTACTAATGCAGCTAGGTGGTGCCATGGATAGAACACCAGGCCTGGAGTCACAAAGATCTAAGTTCAAATCCAGCCTCAGACACATACTAGCTATGTGACCCTGGCCAGGCAAGTCATTTAATCCTATTTGCTTCAGTTTTCTCATTTGTAAAATGAGTTGAAGCAGGAAAGTATTTTTGCCAAAACAAACAAACAAATGGAGTCATTAAGATTTGGACAGAAATGAAATAACATTAACAACAAATGCCTACTGTGTGCCTGGTACTGTTCTAAGCACTTTACAAATTTTATCTCATTTAATCCTCACAAGGCCCATAAGAGGTAGGCACAATTATTATTTCCATTTTACAGCTGAGGAAACTGAGACAGAGAGAGATTAAGTGACTTGTCCAGGGTCACAAAGCTAAGAAATGTCCAGGGCTAGTAATCTATCTCCTGTGCCACCAAGCCATCTCACAGACCAACCCCCCTCCCTTCACAAATGTGGAAACTGAGGCTCAAGAAGGTTAGTTGACTTATTCAGGGTCATATGGGTAGCAAACATCAGAGCCATGGTATGAACTCAGGTCCTCTGGTTCCAGAATCAATGCTCTTTGCCTTGTATTTATTATTTTATATATGATTTAACCAGAAGAGAGTGCAGAGAGACTATAAGCCTCCCCAGAGCTGGTTGCTATACTTCTCTTCACACAGTTTTTGTGGCTACTATATCATATGCTCATATTGAGTTTGCTGTCCATCAAAATCCCCAGATCTTTTTCTGATGAATTACTGTCCTGCCCATTCCTCTACCATCTAGTACTGTAAAGTGTTGCTATATCCACAGATGGGATGGAATGACAGAGACAAGTACAGGTACAAGATTTGGAGATACAAGAGACCCCCATCATAATGCTGGTATGTGTTGGTGAATTTCCAAGTTACAGTGAGAAGGACAATCCCAAGTAGAAAGAGAAACTAAGGGAACAGAGCATGTTCATTCATTTATTCAACAAATATTTTATCCTTGATGGACTGTTCTGAGGAAGGCCCATCATTGCTGACATAGCACTTTGCTTTATAGGGCCTTTGTTTTCTCATTGCTTGGACTAGATAATCTCCAAATTCTCCTCTAAATCCTTTGATCTCTTCTGAGCATTAAAATACAACCTTTGCCTTCACAGTACAATATGCAATTTCAAATTCATTTGGTGAAAGGACTTGCCCAAGGTCACACAATCAGGAAGTGACAGAGATAGGCCTAGAGCCCAGGTCCTCTGACTTCCCATCTAGCAACAATGCATTGTCCGCTCTTAGGTAAGGCACTTTACAAGAGGGTTTTACTGTATTTTCATAATGTGGTTTTTTTGGCTTTATGGCATAGTTTCACAGCCAAGGTAAACATAGGAAGCAGCCGTGATTATCATTTTGAAAAACTATTTTCTCATGGCTGTATTTGTCTGACCTGTCATTATGCAGGCAACACATTGATACCATTTATGGTGAGGCAACTCGATTTGTTTCACTTAGAGGGCAGTTTTTCTCTTAATTTTCAGAGCTGATATATTGGTTTCTTGCTGCCTGTGCCAATCTGACTATAAAGTCTTGGCTGCACCTCACAGAAAATAATTCCAAGGAACCGATAGTGAAGGTCTTTAATCTCTCTTGCATAGAAGAAAAAGAATGATGCATAGACACTTTTTTTGCTATAACCTGACAGTCAAGAATACACTGTTTGTTATTAAAACTGGGTTTAATTAAGCAAACCACACAATGTGAAGTCATTTATTTTCCTCTGCTCTTTTTGTCTAAATGTAATGAGGTGCCCTGACATAATTTTTTCCTTCCACAAAAGCTAAAGAAGCATATGCAATGAAGGCTCAGTAATGTTTTAAGTATAGAGCACAGGACAATAGAAATCTCTTGGCACAGAATAAATAGAAGGATCTACTGAGTGAGTAGAGTACAGGAGCATAGAAACTCCCATATGGGGTAAAACACGTTCTTCATCATGCCCAGAGTCCTGCTGCCAGTAGCACCGTCCCAATGAAAGATGCTAGGGGAGGCCTGTTTTTTTTTTCTCTCTCAGTTACAACCTTTAAGGCTAACAATAGTTGGTGTTCTCTTAGTAGTAACTACCTCTTGCCCTTAAATCTACCCAAACTCATTGTGAAAACATACAGGACTCAAAAGACAGAGGAAGCTTTGGTATAACCAATGGAAACAGTGCTACCTTTTCAAGGAAGTCCTGGTTCTGTCACTGGGTATATTGGCCATGGGGAGGTTTCTGAGTTTCCCAACTTTAATAATGAGATGATAATTACTGCAGCTAAAAGCAGTGTTTCTTAGCTTATTAAGGGCTGGACCGAGAGCGAAATTTAAGTCCTGCTTCTAAATCATACAAACTGGACAAGTAACTCAATGTCTTAGTGTCCCACGTAACTTTCTAAGGCTATAAATTACAGGTAAGTGGTTAATCCTTGTTGCAGGAGGGGGTTTCTATACTGGCAATTTCCTATGTGGGTCAATTCACAGGTCCAGAAAAAAAAATTCTTCCAATCGCCAAATCATAGATTATTGTGAGGAAAGCATTTTATAAAGTATAATTCACTAAATAAATATGAGGTATTATCACTATCAGTGGATATAGCACTGGGCTTAAAAACAGAAAGACATCCTCCTGAGTTCAAATCTGTCCTCAGACACTTATTAGCTGTGTGACCCTGGACAAGTCACTTAACCCTGTTTGCCTCAGTTTCCTCGTCTACAAAATGAGCTAGAGAAGGAAATGGCAAATCCTCCAGTATCTTTGCCAAGGAAACTACAATTGGGGTCATGAAGAGTCGGACACAACTGAAACAACTCAACAAGAACATCATCATTATTATTTACACATCCTTCCAGGATCAGCTCTGGAAGTACTGAATCCCTCATGTTTGTTACCCACTGTGTGAAGTAGAACCTCCTTGTCTTTGTCCTAAATCTAGCCAGCTGAATTCCAAATTCTAATTCAAGGAGAACATTTATTGAGCAACTACTTTGGCCATATCATGTCACCCTCTTGGGCCTAAGTTTTATCATCTGTAAAACAAAGTGTTCCATGGACCCATTTTGGTAATTGTGGACCCCTTTGGTTCTATGACGTCTATGGATTCTTTCTCAAATATATTTTTAAATGCAAAAAATAATAATAATAAACAATTAACAGAGGAAATCAACCCTATTTATTTAAATGAAGATGAAATTTTTCTGCAATCTAGGTCATGGACCCCTGAAAGATTTCCATAGACCCCTTGAGGGATCCCAATTTGAGAACATAAGTATACCCCAGATTATGATTCTCTGATCTAGATAAAATGTTCCATTTTATAGATGGGGAAATTGAAACCCCAAAATGATGAAAGGACATGACCAAAGTCACCTAGCTATTTAGTGGTGGCTCTAGAAGTAGAACCCAGATAATTTCCTCACCATATTGCCAGTCACCTTCATTTTGCAACTTAGTAATGTCATTGACATTGAAACAGGGGAAACTTTTGCAATACTATGATTGTTGGTCCTGCTTATGAAAAACAAGAAAATAGAAAAAAAAATACTCTCAGAAAACTTCAACAACTGAAATCTGACTGAGGAAAGAAAAAGAAAATCTACTTAAATATTTAGCAGTGAATCTTGTGGTAAAATGTAAGTAGCAAGAGAACTGCAGATAAAAACATCTTTGTGTAACTTTGATACGGACAGTGTACAAAATGCTGCCCTTTGGATGAGTGTCTGTTTCAATTATAATAATAGTCTGTGGCACCAAATCCTGCACTGTCCCAGAAGGAGCATAAGAAGGAAAAGAGCTGTGTTCTCTCTTCAGTCTAAGGCAATGAATTTGCAGGAGTTGGTTTTTCACTTTGATGAATATTCTATTTCATTTAAAATAAATATTAGTTGAGATCCCAGTCAGAAATGGATCAAACACACAGTAGTGTTGTTGCAAGGAAACTACAGAAATGTATCAGGAGCACACTAAAAAGGGAAACAAGATGGTGTCTTTTGTAACTTATTAGTCTCCAATATACAGAAGAATTTGGAATAAGCTATGCCCATTTTGGACCCATCCAAAGGGTTTGGTTTATTCTGAAACCTGAGGCCTCTTATGTATAAGGCCATTTGTCCTACCCTAAAGAACTATAGTACAAGCCCTGTGTAATATATTTCTAGTTGTACTTTTCCTATGAAATTTCCCCATTTTTTCTGGAAGGGTAGGTGAAGGTGGCACATGTGAGGATGGGCATCCTCACAATGAATACATTCCTTCCAGGACCTTGCCCTTCATGCTTTTTGTCTGAGGGGATTCAGTCATCACTAAAATGATGACACAAGAACTTGGCCCATGAGTGGCTGCTTTATTTCCAGCCTGCTTGAGGTAAGGAGACCCAGTCTCAAATAATAATGATACAAAATGATGACCTTCAAATCTTAGCTCTATGACCAAATCAAAGTCAGTCAACACGCACCTATAAAATGTTCACTGTATGTCAGTAACTGTGCTAAGTGGAGGATCTGTTCTAATGAGTGAAGTCATTTGAACTGCTTATACAAGAGATATTTATGGTCATCTCAGAGGAAAGGCATTAGAAGTTGTGAGGTCAGGGGCAGATAGAGAAAGGCCTGTGGCAGAAGGTGAGGTTTGTATCTGAGCCTTGGAGGCAGCCAGGGAAGCCAGAAGGTGGAGGTGAGGAAGGAGAGTGTTCCACTCAAAGAGCAAAAAGGCACAGAGTTGAGAGATGAAGCACCTAGGCCAATGCTGAGGCAGCTAAGTGGCTCAGTGGGCCTGGAGTCAGGAAGACCTGAGTTCAAATCCAGCCTCAGACACTTACTAGCTGTGTGATTCTGGGTAAGTCACTTAACCTCTGTTTGCCTTAATCCCCTTGAGAAGGGAATGGTAAATCCATTCCAGTATCTTTGCCCAGAAAACCTCACAGACAGTATGGTCAATGGAGTCCAAAGAGTCAGACATGACTGGCCACAGCCTAGGATGAAGGAGCATGAAGCACAACGGGGTTAAGTGAGTAGACCAGGGTCACACATCTTATATGTGTTAGAAGTGGGATTTGAACCCAAGACTTCCTGACTCTATTACCAGAGCTTTATTCATCATGACACAGTGATTTTTCTATTAATGACTTTTGATAATAAATGAATTGAATAAATGAAATTGGCGACTTTAGGAGGATTCACCTAATGGATAATGTAGCATGATATAGTAGAAAATCACAAGATTGGGAAGCCTTGCTGGGGTTCTGGTACTGACTGCTAAGACTGACTTTCTAACCTTGCCTTTCCAACTCATCTTTGGGCCTTAGCTTCTTCACCTGTAAAATGTGAGATACATGATTGATGGATCCACAGAGAGACCAATTATTAAGTACTTACTGTGTGTGCCAGGCACTAGGCTAAGTGCCTGTAATAGAAATACAGATAAGTAGACAATCCCTCCCCTCAGGAAGCTTACATTCTAATGGCAGAAGACAATACATAAAGGGCAGCTGGAAAGAAGGAGGACCAAAGGTATTTGAAAGACAGGGAGAGGGAATGTTATGTATCTGTATTGGAGCAATGATGAAGTTAGCCTGGCAAGATAAGGCAAATACTGACCTATCACAACCCAAGGAGCCCAGGGCAGGAGTTCAGGTTACTGGTCCAGGTTAATGGGAAGGTGATAGTTCCAGTAGGTCAGTGGTTCTCAACCTGTGGGTCATGACCCCTTTGGGGATTGAACAACCCTTTCACAGGGGTCACAGGGGTTGCCTAAGACCATTGGAAAACACATATTTCTGATGGTCTTAGGCACTGAGACAAGGCTCCTCTATCCATCTCCAGGCGGGTCCGCCGACATGCAGATACGCCCACATATGAGTATTAAAGGGTGGAAGCATTAGGAAAGTTGAGAACCACTGCAGTAGGAACTTACACCAGACGCTCCATTAGGTTGCTCCCAGTTCTAGCATTTTATATTCTGAGCTGATATTACCCCAAACCTGTATATTCATGCTGTTATATATTCCTGTGATAAAGTCACTCCTTCCTTCTGTGTTCCAAATGATTTTTCCCCCTATTTCATAAACTCACAGACTCAGAGAACACTAGAGCCATTATTCAGTTCTGAAACACAAATGAACAGATTTTCTGAATCAATGTAAGATGCTGATTGTACATTTCAACTCTGCATAATCAGTTTGATGGTGAATGCTGCAAATTTGCATTATAATTCTTAAATAGTTTTAAACTTAATACAATGATTAAACATTTAAAAATGTCTCTACATTGTTGTACAGACAGAAAACGAACACTACCAAAACTCAAAACATGTTACTTTGCTGGCAAATAGAATGAATGGAAACCGTTCCTTTAAGTTGGGAAGCCCAGAGAAGAGTAGGTAGGCCTTATTTAGAATAAGTCCTATAATGGAAGGTAGTTGGATTTATCCCACAAGTGACAGGTAGGTGACACAGTGGACAGACTGTTAGATTTGAAGTCAGGAAGCCCAAGTTCAAATCCCCTGCAAGACAGAAGTTATGTGACCCTGCTCAAGTCATAGCTCCTGTTTGTGTCAGTTTCCTCATCTGCAAAATGGGTTTAATGACAGCATAAATGATAAATGAGATAATATTTTAAAATGCTCTGCAGACCTTAAAGCACTCTATGAATGCTAGCTCTTATTGTCCCACAGCTCATCACGTTCTTCCTGACTGCTCAGGCCGGCAATCCTTTCTATTTATTGCTGTGGGTGCCCATTTCCTCCTTATTAATGCTATTATTTTATTATCTGAAAAAAGCTGGGGGACAGTAATTTGACATAATTTTTAAGCTGCTTGGGACTTTGGGGTAGCGTTATCATTTCACTGCTTTTCTTGTGTGTCATGTCTCCTCAATGGAAAGATAGATTTTCCAGCCTCTACCTCTGGGAGTGGAAGAAATCATCTAAATGACGAATCAATTCTTTTTCACTGGGAAAACACTCAGTTTGGAAATCCACATCTTTCAACATTTGTCACTAAAAAGTCTTCCTGTGGGAGGGTATCATTTGGTGACCATGACTTCAGTATGACAGGATTTTCTCCTTCTGATAATACCTTTTTGTGGGCAAACTGAATGTAATCTCTGCCTTTAATTTTGGGAGGTGAGAACATTGCCTCATCTAGAAGTTTTTCAGAAATAGACGGCTCAGTGTTTCAGTATTGCAGACTCACTTTGGAGATCTCATCTAAGGTGTTCACAGAGAAATTATATAAATTGCTTGTGGATGGGAAATATTTTGGTTTTGTGACCCTAGGACCTAGGGCAATGCCTTGTACCTGGAGGGACCTGTGATTCCAGCAATTCCCAAAGGAAATTCCTTCTATGCATTCTGACCAGCCTCTTTTCTGAAACTCAAGAGAATAGCCCAGAGCACTGAGGGTTAAGTGACTTTTCCAGGGTCTCAAAGTCACTATGTGGGATAGGTTGAACTTGAACCCAGGCTTGAGACTTCAAGGCCAGCTCATTTTCCACTATGCCAAGGTGGCTCTGCCTTGCACATGATGCATTAATAATAGTAACACACATTTCTATTGTGCTTTAAGCCTTGCATAATGCTTTCTATCCTTTATCTTGTTCAGTCTTCAGAGTTTTACAATAATCCTGTGAAGGTTATCTCACATTATTATCTCCATTTTGTTGAAGAGATCAGTTTGAGCCTCAGAGAGATTGCAAGTTGCCTGGGGCCAAAGAGCTAAATGTCTGAATTGGTTTTGAAATCCAGCTTTTCCTAACCCTACCCAATGAATGTCCACTCCACCCAATGAATGAATTGTGATTTCATCAAGGTTTGGAGCTCCTGGGGTGGGAGCTCCCTCAACCAAAGCAGATATAACCTATCTATGTCCCTGTAGATAGTGCCCAAGGGTGGCCTATGGCAGTTACCTACTTTAGGTCACATAACTAGTGGCAGAGGGAGTATTTAAACCCACCTCTTCTTGAGTACTATCTCAGCACTCTATCCACTCCATCAGGCTTCCTTGGAATGCAGCATTATTAGACATGCATATATTAGGCACATCTGCAGGAGCTAAATAGGTGATTGCTGAGCTGAATTGTACTGAAGTGGAATTAAAATTGTAGACTGTTAGCATTTGAAGGGATCTTAACATAACCTACTTAAACCTCTTCATTTTATAGTTGAAGAAAGTAAGGATTAGAGTTATTTATCTGAGGTCACACCTAATTAGTGGCAAAGCTGAGCACAATCAGTCGATCAATGGCTATTATTCACAAGGTACTGTAAACAAGTTTGCTAGATCATACTTGAGTGCTGGGTGACTGGGTGGCACAGTAGATAGAGCTTGGAATCAGGAAGACTCCATCTTCATGAGTTCAAATTTGGCCTCAGACACTAGCTAGGTGACCCTGGCCAACTCACTTAACCCTGTTTGCCTCAGTTTCCTTACCTATAAAAAAAGTTAGAGAAGGAAAATAACAAACCATTCCAGTAGCTTTGCCAAGAAAAACTCCAAATGTAATCATGAATTATCAGTCAGACAAGACTTAACAACAGCACTTGAATGCTACACCCCATGTTTATGGTGAAATCCAAAGCCATAGATGTACCCTGGCATGTCAAATTCTGACCATCAAGGAATCTTGAAAGTGTGAAAGTCAGACAGTTCAATCAAAATCGTAGGCTATGAAAATATGAAAGTGTTGTGGCATTGTGAAAATGATATTGAATTTGGAGACCGGACATCTGGATTCAAGTAACTGGTCCAACAGTTATAGAGTGAGAGAAAGCTAGAAGAAATCTTAGGTCATATTACCCCAACTCTTTCATTTTAGAAACAGACTTAGTTATATGATTTATCCAAGGCCACAAAGTTGCAGAACCTGGACTTATGCCCAGGTCTGCTTGTTCCACATCATTGTTCTTTCCACTACACTGCAAAGCGCTGCCTCCATTTACTAAGAATGTCACTTCGGGAAAATCACTCAATCTCATTGAACTTCAGTTTCCTCATCTGCAAAATGGGAAGAGTAATGCCTACTTTGTTGTTGGGGGGAAAGAACTTTGTAAATCATAAAGTGTTGCAGAAATGTGAGCGTTTAACTTAGGCAGCTTCTTGCAGGAAGAATACTGGATTTGGAGCCAAATGTCTTAGGTTTGAATTTTAACTCTTATTGTTGTTGAATTGTTTTCAGCCATATCTGACTCCCCTTTTGGGGTTTTCTTGGGAAAGATACTGGAGTGGTTCCCCTTTTCCTTCTACAGCTCATTTTACAGATGAGGAACTAAGTCAAACATAGTTAAGCGGCTTGCCCAGGGTCATACAGCTAGCAAGTGTCTGAGGCTGGACTTGAACTCAGGAAGATGAGTCTTCCTGATTCTAAGGCTAGTGCTCTATCCACTGTTTTGAATTCTAGACTTGCCACAAATTACTGAGTGACCTTGAACATTTCTCTTTTGGAGACCTCAGTTTCTTCATCAATAAAATGAAGAATTAAATTAGATTTAACACCAAGGTCCTCTGATGCACTAAAATTCTATTGCCTTATTTCCAAAGACCTACCTATCTTGAGATAGGTCAAGTATTCCTTTCAATTTCAGGAAGCTCCTTAAACAATCCATGCATCAATGAAATGATGTGGTTACACATAAGAAAAAAATGATTATTTATTAGAATATATTATACAGGTGACCCAGTCTAGAGAAATTCATTTAGCAAAACTATTTGGCTAACTGGTCTCCCCCTTCTCTGACTTGCTTCCCTAGAGAGCTAGAATCAGAAATTATTTCATATGGCTGAGCTAGATTACGTTCAGGAATCTTCTATCTCATAGACTCCCAGACTCTTAAAACATCTATTTGCTCAGAACAAAGCTATTAAACAAATGTGGAATGCTCTGTTTGAAGCCAAAATTTCCTGTACCTATCAATGACTGCATGTGCCCCATTACAGGCTAACCTCATTTTTGAAGTATGACAGCATCATACAATGAAAAGAACACTACTGGATTTGAAGTGAGATGATTGGAGTTTGAATCTTGATTCTTCCAATTGACTACTACCTGTGTGTCCTTGGACAAGACACATAATGTCTCTGGGCACTGATACATTCTGTGAAATAAAGAGTTTGGATGAGATTAAGATACTTTCCAGCTCTATTATTGATTATTGCACGGGGAATGAAGCAAGTTATATACCACCCGACCAGAGGGAGATCATAATATCCCATTGGGATAGCATAATTAAGAAATTACAGATCCATGAATAATATGAACAATTTAGCAACTAAATCAAAGTATAAACTGAGAGCAAGAACTGAGGTGGTGATTGATTACCAGGAAAGCCATCTAGAAACCAAGGAAGGACAGAATCAGGGGACTCTTTTAGAAATAAAAATGGTCATGCAGTTATCAAACAGGCAAATGTCTTAACCAGGGAAGAAATAAGAGGTGAGCAAAAGAACCTGAAGCCCAGTTTATTCGAGAGAGATAGAAACCAGATCAAGGCAGGATTGGAGCAAGAATAAAGGAAAGAGAATCACAAGCTGCCAAAGCTTGTTTGTCGAACCGTAAGATATGGGGCTGGACGAGATCATGCAATTCAAGTACTCACTTTACAGAAAAAGAAACTGAGACTCAGAAAGATAAAGTTAACTTGCCTAAGGTTACCAGAGCATAAATTAAAGAACCCTAGATTTAAACCCAAGTTTTCTTATTCCAAACCAAGTACCTTTTCCCCTGAAGCATTGATTAGCTCCAGGCAGCTCAAACACTCAGAAAGGCTATGATTCTTCTTCACAGGTGAGCGTTACTCAGTACTCATTGTCTACTTGCCTCCTATATGTTGACTTGGGCTCCTTCTGAGTTGGGAAATGAATCCCCAGCAGTATCCTCGTCTACCTAGAATTCACTATTATACCATTTCTATCTTTAAATTGTAACTGTGACACAGGAGGGATTGAAGATAAAGTGGAAAAATAAATGGGAACGGGACATCAGAAGAGGAAGATAAGGAGAAAGAAATAGGGAGAAAGGATAGCAAAACTATTTTAGAGACTGTCATGTGTTTGTGTTGATTTTAAAAAAAGAGATACATAATAGGCCCAATTTATTATGCTATAATAGAATTAAACATATTCCACCCCCCCCCCCCCCATCCCAGCTGTGAAAAGGTCCCCTGGCCAAAACAGTAATTTTAAGCTCATTTTCAGTAAGTAGAATATATTATCACTTTAGGGCTTTTTTGTATTTAGTTCTGCTAATACTATCTATGATATAGTAATATTGCACATTACTACTGGGCAAATCTACTGAAAGTTATAATAAAATTCTGTGGGTTTGTGTTTCTCTGAACTTAGATCTTACACCATGTAAGGGAGCACAAAATGATTTATTTGTATGAGATAATTTAAAACATCTCTTCTTTCTCTTCTTTTTTTTATTTTTATAAAGCAAAGATGTGCATACCCAGAGTTGTAGTGGGAGAGGCTACTCTAGGGTAGTACCCTTTTGACTAGAAGCTTGGGGCTATACGGCTACATTTCAAAAAAGTGAGCAAGAATCACTCATGCAGAAGTATGTATGGGTGTGACTTTTTGAACCTAAATGTCTGTCTTTATCCACGATGTGATAACATTGTCTGAAAATTTGTTATGAATGCCATACATGCCCAGCCTTGATTTGCTTATAACTACAGTATATTGCTCTAATTAATTAATAATGTTATATATATATACACACACACATACACATATACATATACAGAGACGGGGGGAGGGGAGGCATTTGAACTTGGTATGTAAATATATGTAAATAATCTACCCCTCTGACACTTTGAAAAAAATACATCAGCACAACACAATCTGATTAGACTTTAATCCTGGCAAAACATCAGACCTCAATGGAATTCCAAGAGGTCATACAATCTATTCCTCTGTCTTCAGAGAACACCATGCTCTGTCCAACAAAAATGGATCTTTATAAGTAATCAGTCAAGAAAGGTTACAGGAAAATATCTTGGCATTCTGACAACTCTACTTGCCTCTGCTATATCATTAATATGAATATGATAGTACAGAAGAAAGTACTAAATTGTGTGTGACAAGAAAGAACAAACTAAAAAGCATCTTGAATAGTGCTTGGCTATTCCAGTATGCTAGTTACAAGAACATACACCATGTCTGTATAACCATGAACAAATCACTTAACTTCTCAGTGTCCTAGACAGTTCTCTAAGAATCTGAATTCTAGACAAGTTGTCAATCTGTTATAGGGAAGAGAGGTTCCACAATGGACATTTCCCATAACAATTAAATCAAAAGTGTAGATAACAAACAAACCCAAAATGAAGAACTAACCCCAAAAGAATGCTCCTGTGGCTTCCCTTTGATACAAGTTTAATTTCCCCCAATCTCATGAGAGAATTAAACGTCCATAAGAAAAGATGATATTCCAAAAGAACTACAGCTATAATTCTGGGAGTAGTTTTTTATGCTCCAACACAATTAATGAAGTGCTATTGAGAAAGCATTTTCTCAGAATCCCAGAGAAAGGCCAGAGAAGATACAAAATTCTACCCCTGAGACCCAGATGACAAATTTTTCCAAAAATATCTACAGGATGGAAAATGAGACAAACTCCCAACTGAGCAGCATCCTAACCACCAGCAGAAGGCATGACACTGTTACTCCATTTTTTATTAAAAAATCATATTTCCTTCTTTAGTAGATTTTTCTGTTTTCTTTTTAGTTGAATTGATCAATCTGGGTCACATTTTACTTACTAATTCTTTCTTCCAATTTTTTTTTCCTTTTTTTGCTACTCTAAAATATTTTAGAAGGAGATGGACATAGCATTGTTTGCTCTCCTTTTTCTAAGCTTTAAGGTACATTTTTCTCTTAGTGGGTCTTATTTTATTCGATCTGGGCAGCTAAGGAGTACACTGGATAGACCATCAAGCCTGGAGTCAGGAATATTCACCTTCTTGAGTTCAAATCTGGTCTTAGACACTCACTAGCTATGGGAACCTGGGAAAGTCACTTAACCCTGTTTTCTTCAGTTTCTCATCTATAAAATGTGCTGGAGGAGGAAATGGCAAACAGTCCAGTATCTTTGCCAAGACCTCACAAAGAGTTGGATGCATCTGAAACAACTGAACATCTCACCAGAGCATGAGAGTTTTCTCTGCAGATTTCCCAAAAGGAGATAATCAGCTCTTAGTATAAGCAAGGCTCTCCATCCAAATCCTACTCCAATGCCTTATTCTTACACACAGCAGGGGTTTCATAAATGTTTGCTGAAATGAACTAGTGAAGAGATGATACCAGAGAGTCGCTAGAGAGGAACAAGCATGACAAAGGATGCTGAGGTGACACCATATAAGAATCAACTGAAGAAACTGGATATTTGGAGCTTTCAGAAGAGAAGACTCAAGCCTCTGAAGAGCTGTCATGTGGCAGACTTGTGTGCGGTCCTGACAAGTAGACCAAGGAGCAATGGGTCAAAGTTACAAAGAGGCAGGATTAGCCTGGACATCATTTAAAACAAAGCAAAAATAAAAACCTTTCCTAATCATTAGAACTGTGCAAAAGTGGAAGAAGCTGCCCCAGAGAAGTAGTAGGTTCTTCCCCTGCAAGATACTTGTTATGTATTTTATAGCAGGGATTTCTATTCAGATAAGGAAGGGTCAGACCAGATGAGGTCTCTCTAACTCTAAAATTCTGTGATTGTGTAAAAATTTAAGGACAGTGAATCTGTCACTTCTTTTGGTTTCTCATAACAACCAATATAGGGGCAGGTGGCTCCTGATGGGGCCATTGATCAATCTATGTAAACTTTCTCTACCCTCCATTCAAGAGGTCCTATTACTTAGAATTTTCTCCCATATTTTTGTATCCTTGGAATTTTTTGATGGAGTAAAGATATAGAAAAATTTAGGTGATATTCAAATATGGGTATATTTCTACCCATGCATGTCTGGCAGAAAGAGACTTTGGCTAGAAGAAAGCTGATCTAGGTTAGCTTGTGCCGGCTCGATCATAGTTTTGACTCTATCTGCCCTTATTGGTCTATGTTTGTAATATTGTGTCTAATTGTGTATACCTTATTTTAGAAAGGAGATTAATAAGCTAGGGAAGTTTAAGAAGTCATCTTCACCAGGTTGGTAAAAGGACTAAAATCCATGACATACAAGGATTAGTTGAAGAAACTAAGAATGTGCAGCACACAAAAAAAATAAAAAGATTTGGGAGGGAAAAGTGGTACATGAAAATTGCCTTCAAATATTTAAGGGTTGTAATGGAGTTGGGGGTGGGGAGGGCTAGATGACTAGATAGAGTGCTGAGTGCTGAATCAGGAAGATTCATTTTCATGAGTTCAAATCACTAAGTAGCTATATGTCCCTGGCCAAGTAACTTACTCCTGTTTACCTCAGTTTCCTCATCTGTAAAACAAACTAGAAAAGGAAATGGCAAACCCCTCCAGCATCTTTGTCGAGAGAACCCTAAATGAGATCATAAAGAGTTGGACACAAGTGAAAAATGACTCAACAAACATGGGAAGGGGGACTTGACTTGTATTGCTTTATATCAGAAAACAGAATAGGGACCAATGGGTGGCAGTTATAGTGAGACATTTAATATGTGTGAAAACTTCCAAACAATTAGAATTGTACAATAGTAAAATGGCTGCCTTGGAAAGTAACCAATTTCCTGTCAAGAGGTTTTCAAGTGAAAAATGAATGCCCATTTTTCAGGGAGGCCAAAGAGGGGGCTTATGCTCAGGTAGGGGTTTGACTTAAGTGAATGTTGAGGGCCATTCCAACTCTAAGATTTTCTAACTCCATAGACATTATTGCTTACGATTAACTAGGTCTTAAATTGGTTCTTCAACCTGTCCAGGCCTCAGTTTCCTCATGTGTCAAAGGCAGATAATGACATCTGCCATATTAAGAGCACCAGAGCCACTTAATAAATATTTGGTAATTGATTTGTTGATTGGGGATAAAGTGATAAGCAAATAATAATGATAATAATAACATATTCATAGGATTTTCAGGTTCAAAAAGCACTTTACATATGTCATCTTGATTTAATCCTCACCACTCTATGAGGCAGGTATTATTTTTATTCCCATTTTATGGAGGAGGAGAGTGAGTTGCAGAAGGGCTAAGTGCTTGCCCAAGTTTATATAGCTTTCGTCTGAGACAGATTTGAACTCATTTTTTCTTGATTTTAAGTCCAATATTCTATCCATTCCATCGTCTAGCTACCTAGAAATACAAAAGGCAATTTTAAAAAGACAATTTTTAAACTTTAAAGTGTTCTGCAGATCAAATTACTATCATAGATAACCAAAAGACTGAACCCAGTACACTTCAAAGACAGAGGGATCCTTTGAAAAGGTCACCAGTGGCTCAGTCACTGTGGACCTGTTGTATGCCATTCCCCACAAGCTGGCCTTGTTCTGGGTCTCATCTTGTACCCACAATTACATGTAATTTTCTGTGATTGCTTTGGCTCCTTGGCCTTTTCCATTTCTGCATTAGTGATCAGTTTGAAATGATGGAAAAAGGTCTACCAGTTTGCATTTGTGCTTGGGAACAAATGAAAATGAAAACTCATATTAAAAAAAAAACAACCACAAAAAACAAACCCAAACCCCAAACCAAAACAAAGGGCAAATAGGTAAGGGCAAAGTCAAGGGTCACTTTTTGTGGATTACTGTCATAACAGACCATGCAGTGATGAGGCTCAATGCAGTAGCCATTTTTCCACACTTCTTTCTCTAAGGCTGGGATTTATTTGTCTTCTTCCATTTTTCCTGTCACTGAATGTCAACAAGATCACCTTTTGTGGGTTCTAGAGCAACACTTCCTCACTCAAATCCTGGAGAAATGTCAGTGGAGGGGTGAGTGAGTATGTGAGTGTGTGTGTGTGAGTGTGTGTGTGTGAGTGTGTGTGTGTGTGTGTGTGTGTGTGTTATTGTGTCTAGAGGGTTTTGAAAAGGCATGTGTTTGGGTAGAATGACAAGGATATCCTACCAGTCTGCCACAGTTGGAGGCATGCTGGCAACTCTTGGCATTACAATCATGGCTACTTTCAGCTTCCCCATTGGAAATATTGGACCCCATTATATAAGGAAGAAAGAAGGATGGAAACATGTGACATCATATTCCTGTCCCACAGTTTACTGATATTTCAAGCTGGCATTTTATTTCTCTTTAAGACTGTAGGGAAGAGGTGTATGACTAGAAGTTATGGTCCCATAATCTCAGAGAAGACCTCAGGACCTGGGATCAGCTTGTTGGTCGTGATAAATTATCTGGGCACTTCTGGAACAAATGATTTTTTTTTCTGTCAGTGATGAAACTGATGAGATTCCACTTACTCTGATATAATTTCTCTTATTTAGCCTCCTTTCCTATAGTAGCTAAAATGGGAACTTAGAAGGCAGAACTCTTTGATTCTGTTTCTAGGTCTTCATCCTCCCATGCTGTTCCTTTTCTTTCTCCATTTAACACCTCAGTTTCCCATTTGGAAAAGAGGTGAGTTCTTGTTCAAAAGTCTTTCAAGTTCTTTGTGGAAAATGTGTTTTTTAAATGCCACATTTCCTTTTTCTATTACAGTGGTCCATATGGGTAGTTCTCCATTACAACACCCCTTTCTGACATTGCTCTGTGACTGTGATGAAATATGGAGGAAGAGCTATCCACACCAGTGCCTGGGGCTGGCTAACTTTTAGTGTGAGTCCCTGCACAGCACACTCATTAATCTGATCAATATTTTGCATACTGCAGTTTATGAAACCTTTCTAAGAATCAAGATAAATTATGGCCGCTGTTGGACTTTTTTTTTGCTCAGTCCAATAATTTATTCCATAAATTGAGGGCCATAATTCATCAGACAGAGATTTCTTTTCTTGTAGTCAAGCTTTAATTATACTATGTCCCAGTCTACAGCTGAATATATATCTCCCTTATCAACACTTCTCAGATCTTAGGGTCCTACAATCAAGTTTGATTTTTGCCAAATAGTACCTTACATTTGTAGAACACTTTATATTTTTCAAAGCACATCTCCATCTAAGATTTCATTTGATCTACATAACAGTCCTGTGAAGTGAGTGAGTTGGGAGTGGGACAGCTGGTGCTTGCTGTACTTGGAGTCAGGAAGACTTGAGTTTGGGTCCTACCCCTGATATTCAATAGCTTGTGTGACCCTGGGAAAGGGCTCAAGCAATAGATTTAAGATTGTGTAGCCAGCTAGGTGGTGCAATGGATAGAATGTGGTGTCTGGAGTCAAGAAGACATCCTCTTGAGTTCAAATCTGACCTCAGACACTTACTAACTGGCTGATCCTGGGCAAGTCACTGTTTGCCTCAGTTTCCTCATCTGTAAAGGTGAAATAGACAATATCACAGAGCAGCCAGAGCACCATCCTCAGCATCAGGTCAAGTTGTTTTAACCTTTTATTGCCCCTAGTAACTCTAAGACTCTGACTCAGCACAGGTGTTGATCTGCATTGGTGGAGGGAACTCGCTTACTGGGAGCTCTCTAAAGCAAAGAAATTTCGAGACTGATCCAAAAATGTGGGAGGAGGGGAATAATAAGAACAATGAGGAACAAATGAGCTAAGTACATAGAGGGCTTTGAAATTTTAAAGCAAGATGTAAATGTGAGATTATTATCTTTTATTATTTTTTACTTTTAAAAATTATTTTCTACAGAAGGACAGAAACTCTCCAGAGAGAAACTAAGACTAGGGGATAGGGTGGGGTATCAAGCAATATATTTAAGACTGTGTAGCAAGGTAGGTGGTGCAATGGATAGTGTGATGTCTAGAGTCAGGAAGACACATTCTGCTGAGTTAAAATATGGCCTTAGACACTTAGTAGCTGTGTGACCCTAGGCAAGTCACTCAATACTGTTTGCCTCAGTTTCCACATCAGTAAAATGAGTTGAAGAAGGAAATGGCAAACTACTCCAGCATCTTTGCCAAGAAAACCCCAAAGTGGTCAGAAGAGTCAAACACAATTGAAAATGACTAAATCACCACAACAAAACCAAGTAAGGGATGGAGTAGAATATAAAATCAGGCCTCCTAACTCTCAGCCTGTTATTCTTTACCCAACAGTATGGTAGTTCACATACTGTGTCGCTTCCTACAGGATTGGGTTATCACCTAGACAAACCATGGAATGAAAAATCTACATTCAGACCTTTAAGGGATACCCAGATTGACAGAAGGGACCCAGTATTTAATCAGCTGTCCTTATGAAGGGAGGAAAATGAAAAGATGACAAGAAAGAACAGAAAACTTAGCTCCCATATCCTCAGTGCCTGTCTCTATAAATGGGGACTCCCTCAGGTACTGTGGGATGCCCCCCATCTGAGGCTTCTGTATTGTGAGAGCCCCCCGCCATAATATTATGTTGAGGTACCTCTGCTCTTTCCCTTGCACCTCTGGGGAGAGGGCTCTTAAACCCATACAAGTTACTTCCCATTTTGCTGACTCTTCCTCTACTGCTGTGGTGGAATTCATCAAGGCCTGCTGCCTTGTAGACTTTTGAGCAGTTCTAATAGTCTAACTCTCTGTTCTGACATAATCACAAAACCCTTTAACATTTCTCACAGCCCCTAGGAAAATTTCCCTGTCCAGAATGTGATCTTCAGCTCCTCTTCCTTAAGAGGAAGACCGGGTGCACACTCAGGCTTTTAACAGCTCGAGCTTCATCTGTCACTCTCGTCTTCCCTTCCCTTGAAGTCTCCACCAAATCCCTCCAAGGCTCCCATCTTCAGGGAGGACGGGCTCTATGCTTCTTATTCCCATCTCTCTTTATTCCTTTGTTATAACAATATCACTGAGCACAGGACCACTTTCCCTCAAATTTTTTCTTCACGGTTCTCTTGATCACTCTCCTTTTTTGATCATATCCACTTGCCTGCCATTACCTGTTTCTTTTTCCTTAATCATTCATTCCACCTACACTTAGCCCTCATTTCTTTGAAAGTCCTCATTTTCCTGTTGGTGACTCTTTTCTGAGTACCCTCACCTCAGCCACACTCAAGCTCATTACTGTAGCCCTTACACTTATTAAAATGGGTGATTCCAAAGGTCATCTTTCTCGCATTGAAGCTTTTGTTTTCATTATAATTCTTAACCCAGTAAGACTGTGATTACCATTTTCCTTATCCTCCTGAGCCTTCTCTCTTCTAATCATGCTTTCTGTACTAAAATATAGAAAGCCAAGCATGGCTTGTCTCTTCTTGGTGGAAGCACTGATTAAATTAAGGACTTACTTCCACCCAAATATTTCCTATTAAAGAGCATTAAGTCATCAAGGCTGAAGAATGACTTATTGCAGGAATCTCACTCATCTCTCTGTTATTTTAGAACTCAAAGACTATACATATTTTAAACAAAATAATACTGACTTATTCCCGTCAGCCTGCAAGCAATCTCACGTCAGACCAATTCTCATTTTTTTAAGTCTTCTCTTGATCAGTCAACAACAATCAACAAGTGTTTATTAAATTGTGCCAGAAACTGTGCCAGAAACTATGCTAGGAGCTTAGGAGACAAGGACAAAGAATTAATCAATCTCCACTGACATCAAGCTTACATTCTAATGTAAGCCATAAGTACATATCTAAATATATCTAGTAAAAACATATGTAAAATATGAAAACGTGTGGAGTAGTTAAATGCAAGACAGTATGAGAGAGAGGGCACTGGCTTGTGGGGGGTCAGGAAAGGCTGCATGTAGCAGATGGTGCCTGAGCTGTACTTTAAAGTAAGTGAGCAAGGGGTGAGCAGGCAGTACGTTCTAGACATCCAGACACCATTATTGCGTCTTTCTCCCATTACTTTAAACTTTCAGAAAAAGTTATATCCATACCAAAGACCTTTATTTCTCCCTTACACAGTGTCTACTCAACCCACTGAAAATTGACTGCCCTCCCACTGTTATACTGAACTTGCTCTCTCCAAGCTTATTGGGCAGCCTAGTACAGAAGATAGACTGTTGGACTTGGCATGAGGATGACCTGGGTTTGAATTCTACCTTAGACACTTACTAGCTCTTCACTTAATCTCTCTTAGTCTGAATTTCCTCCTTTGTTAAATGAGGGATTTAGACTCAATGACCTCTGACTTCCCTTCCTGCTCTAAGCTTATGATCCTATGATTATCAGCACTCAATAGAGTATGTAGGTACTTAATAAATGTTTATTGACTGACAACGGCTTCCAAATCATCAAAACAAAGACCTCTTTTTCAGTCTACAGTCTTCTTCAACTCTATGATTTGTTTGTTTGACACAGGTGAGCACTCCCTCTCAGAGATGTGACTCTGTCTCATTTCCAGGAGCTGGAAGGGATCTCATTTTTTTGAGTAAGGGATCTGAGTACTAGAGAGTAGTGGCTTGCCCCAAATCACACAGGCAGTAGCTGAACTGCAACCAAAATTCATGTTTTCTGACTCAAAAACAAGTGTTTCTTCCACCATATTGTCTCTAATTGTTCTGTTTTCCCTTATCACTAATTATTCTTTTTCTAGTTCCTTAATGCGGATCTGTCCTTGACCCTTTTCTCTTTCCCTTTTATATTCCTCCTTTGGCAATCGATTTACTCATAGTGCCTTAACTATTATTATTGTTTAGCAAATGATTCTGAAATCTAGGTTGTGTTTTTTTTTCTCCAAAAAAAAGTGCTTTGTAAATTGTAAATCTTCAAATACTATATAATTGTGTTATTGTTATGACAGCTTGAACCTGTAAACTTCTGAGCTCCAAATCCATATCTTGACCTGCCTTCAGGATGCAGGATCAAAGATTGAGAGTTACAGGGTACCTCAGAAGCCATTAAATCCTATTCTTCCCTCCCACTTTACATATGTGGAAACTGAGGCATGAAGAGATTGAGTGACCTGCCCATGGTCATAAAACCAGACATTGAGATTTGAATGCAGGTCCTTCTGACTCCAAGTTCAATGCTTTATCCACTAGGGCATTTTTTAAAAATGTCTAGCAGGATATTCTATTATTCATGTCTCAAATGGAGATTATGATCTTCCTTCTCTGACTCCTCTATTTCTGTCTCCATCATATGCTCAGACTTTGTGTTATAAAACCTCAGGGTTTTCTTTGACTCTTCTCTTTTCCCTCTTACTTAGTTACCAGATGATATTGATTTCATCTTTTTCATGCTTCTCACAGTTGACTCCTCTTTATTCCCTCACCCTCCACTAGTCTAATATAGGCCCTTATTACTATCCACTAGACTACTTCAATAGCCTCCTCAAATGTCTTTCCAGCAACTTTCCATTTTCTCCCCTTTCCAATGGATTCTTTATAGCACTACTAGAACAATTTTTATTATGTATAGAACTGAACCTATAACTTCTCTGCTCAACAATCTTCAATGGTTCCCTATTGACTCTTGAATAATATTAAGATTCTAATTTTTCAAGGCATTTCAAAAATTATTAGTATCAGCCTATCTCTCCATTCTTAGCTTTTATTATTATGTATTTCCAGACATGTCACATACATTATCCTCAATACATAAGGCAAACTAATTCACACTCTGTCCCCCAGAAACACCTCTGTGCCTTTGTTGATGCTTTTTCCTCATTTGTAGAAGCCCTCTGTATGATTTCTTACCTGCAGAATTCTTATGCATGCTTTAGAGCCCAATTCAAAACCCCCTTCTCCATGAATCCTTCCTGGATTCCCATGAAATCAATACTCTTCTAAATTGTACCTCATATAGCACTTTCCTTTGAAATTCTCAAAAGCACAAAAATCAAAGGAGAGAGAATGAACTGTAACAATAATTATATTGTATCTGGTATCATACTAGATTGTAAACTCTATGAAGTCATGTCCAAATTGTGAATCTGTGTCAGTTTCTAGCACAGTACTCTACATTAATAAATGTTTAATACATGTTGGATTGATGGATTAATGAAAGTAATGAATTTATAAATCACTTTAAGGTTTATAAAGCACTTCCATAAAAAAACAAAACAAAACATTTTTTGAGGAAAGCTATTATTTTGAGGAAATTGAGACTCAAAAAGATTAAATGATTTTTCCATGGCTAGGCAGCTAGTGTTGGAGCTTGGATACGTGATACACTAGCATTTGCCATGCAGTAGTACATTTGTAATTCACAAGATCATAGACATAAAGGAGGAAAACACCTTGATAGAAGGTGATTTGTCCAAGGTCACACAGGCAGTGCGCTGTCTATACTAAGCTTGCCTTATAAATGCTGATTATTTCCTCATAGGTATCATTTCTTCAGTGCTGGCAAACTGCCACAAAGTCACGGAATCATAGGATTTGAAGCTTGGAGACACACACACACACATTCATGCTCCAGTATTCTAGAATTCCTCTCTTTTTCAGGCTCATCCCTGTCTATTTTCAGGATGATAATACCAATGATAATAACAAGAAGAGCTGATATTTACACAGCCTGTGAGACATGGTATTCTACATTCATCATCTCATTTGATCTTCTTTTAAAACTTCTTTTCTTTTGATTTCTCTTGTACATCTTTTATTTTTCTCCATTCTAATTTCCTCCCTCCCTTTTTTTTTCTTGCTCATCTCGCTCAGTACTGATTTCTTTAGTCTTAGTCTTGAGATTAACTTTATTTCATTCAGAAGACTGATTTTTTTTTCCAGGTATAAGTCATTAGAGGAGATTTCTTTTAGAGGCATATAAGACATTTCCATTAAATAAAATTCTCTGGATTCATCTTTAGGGAAGGCATTTTTTTAAAGCAGGAAGATACATATATTTTTTTCTGCAGCTTCCACACAGGATCAGAAAAAGGAAAAAATTCCACTTGTCTCCCACCTAAAATCCACAGGTTAAGGATTGAACCAACAGTACCTTTCTGAGGTGACATGGGGTATTCGTAGTAAGCTTAATTGGTCCCTGTGGCATTGTCAGTATTCTCAACTGACTACAAAGATCTCTCTCTCTCTTTCTCTCTCTCTCTCTCTCTCTCTCTCTCTCTCTCTCTCACACACACACACACACACACATATATACACATATTCCCAAATACATAATATAAAAATGAAAACTGAACCTGGAAGGTTCAGACAATGATAGCCCCAGCTATAAGTAGGAGGGATAAATCTACACAATTCTGCATCAACCACATGGATCATAAGAACCCTACCTTAAAAATCCAAAATACCAAAAATACACAACTGAGGCCAAACCAAAAATGCTAACAATAAAGGCAGATCTTTCTGAGACTTAGAAACACACAAAATTTCAGAAAAAATTCCTGTGCTAAAGCAATCATTTGCTTATTTTCTTTGGTGCCAGATAATATCTTTTAAAATCCATTTGAGTAATTATCCAGCTAATAGTATCTCAAGGTTAATTGATAGGATAATTGGCACATCTGGGATGTGAACTGTATTTTCCCAGATGTTTTGTTTGTTTTTATAAAGTATAGAAGCCCACCATTACCCTCTGGGACAGGAGAGGATTTCTCAGCAGCAGCGACTAAGAAGGAAGAAGACAGTTGGTCAGTCAAACTAGAAAAGAGTCCCTATCTGGTCCTTTCTGCCCCACAATGTCATTACATTCCTCTCTATGGATTGATTAGCATGATTCTCATTCTATCTCTTGAACAAACAGCAAAAATGAACAAGAGCTCTGAGTCCAAAGATGAATTCTGAAAACCTCCAGCTTCCCCAGGGTTTTCTATACCCTGAGATCATTAAGGGGTGCTAGTGACTATATCTAACAAGCTGAATAATGCATGCATGCACACCCTTGCCTGAGAACTCAAGTAACTGAACTTCATAATCACTAGGCACACTAAGGCTGTTAAGGAATAGGAAACACCAAACCTTTTGTTGTGTCTACACACCTATTGCCTTCCCATAGAAATGCATGATTATTTCTATATGCGCTCATGAGATTCTTGAATATGCTCCCTCTATGAGAGGTTCCATATTGCTGTGTCAGTCAGATAACTTGGTTTCCACTCCATGTTATTAGTTATTTATAGAGCTCTGTGGTGTACCTGACACTTCAGAGAACCAGGTGCCTTCTCCAAGGAGCTTACAAGTCAATGTCAGGCAAGTCAGATATATTAAGTGGTAAGATTGGATATGATTTCAAAAGTGCCACTCTGGGGAGAATAAGGAAACAGAAGATAGGTCCCTTTGTTGATTAAGAAAACTTAAGGAAAAGTGAAATGATAGCAGATTCCTGGGGATAAAAGGCAAATATAGCTACCTCTCGAATATCCACATGTAGATTATCCTTGGCAAGTGAATCATAGACAGGTTTCTGCCTGACAACCTACTTGTTTCTTGGCTGCCTCTTCCTTGTGTTAGGTGGTATCAATATATTGAGCAACACATACTTATCACCCATTTTATTGTCATCCCTGTGCTAAGTACCACTGGGGAAAATAATAGAGGAAGCTCACAAAGGGGGTAATTGGGGAGACAAGAAAAGCAGCACAAACAATTAGAGAATAAAATGTGTCAGTATACAGAAAAATATAGATTATATATATATAATGGAAGTTCAAAGAAAGAAGAGATCAGTGGTAGTCAGAGGGAAAAGACATTGCCCTTGGAGATGCTTTGAACAGGTGAAAAGAATGAAAAATAATTTTTAACACATTTGTCTAGGAAAAAATAATTGCTGCAATAAATCATATTTAGGGGGAAAAAGAAAAAAGGAAAAGGAAAGAAAGAAGGCAGGAGGAAGATCTGGGAAGGAGGAAAGAAAGAAGAAAGATGGAAAGAAAAAGTACCACCATCTTGTACTCTAAAGCAAAATATAAATGACGTTTGCATTCTTTCTACCTGTGTGATGATGAGAAAGCTATTTAATCCCCCTCTCCATTGCTCTCTCTCTGTATCATGCTCTCTCTTTCCTTAATTACAAAATAGGGGATAACAATATCTATCATATCTACATTCAAAAGCAGCTGTGAGCATAAAGTTAGATAATTTCTGTGAATCACTTTGCAAACTTAAAAGCACTACATAAATTTCTGTTATACTCATCGTCATCATCATCATCATCATCATCGTCATCACCACTAGCAATAGTATCTTCTGTGTGGGATAGTGGCATGTTTTTTAACCTCCATTAGTTGTAATATTTGGAAATTTATGGTCGAGGGTTGAGGGAATTTATGGTCAAGCAGTGAAGGTGACATGAGAATTACTTGATGTCTTGGTCAGACTGTTATACATTCTTGCCTACCATGCCAGAGTTTGGGCTGAATTCATGTCCCTCTCCTAATAACAGCCAGCTACATGGAAGCTGGCCTGCTTTCAAGCACTATACATTCCACCAATGGCAATACCATGCCCCAGGATAATAATATAGCCTATCCCAAAAGGGTCAGTGAGTTGAATAGTCAAACCTCACTACACAAGCTATGAGCCATACTGACTCTATGAGACATGAACTGACCTAACTGCAGACCAGTGTAGCTGATCTAAGTGCTCCTTCCCCAGTGAAAATATTGTGCCACTAGCTATGGAAATCAGCCTGGGGCAGTTAGAATAAGCAGAAGTGAAATTAGCTAGCAAGTCAGTGGGAAATTTTACTTAGAGAAATTAAAATCTAAGGTCCTTTCCAAAATGAAATCCTATGATGTTATGCTCTATAGGCAAAATAGAAGTGCCTGGTGGGGCGGGGGAGAGGGGGTGAGGGAAGGCATGAGAAATACCATTTTGATTCATTCTAGTGGTTTACATAGACCATAGTCTTTTAGGAACACCAAAGGATGACTTTGAAAACAACTGTGGATATTAATCTCCATGAAATTCACCTTGAAATGTTAGAAGGTAAGACCTGAACCTCTCTAGCATCCCTTAAAAATGTTAAACATTTTGGCAATTAGGTGGTTGTTTAAGGATAAGATGGTTCCTGGAGATGGTTGCGGCTAGTTCCTGCCCCCTAAATCTCAATATTAGAGGAAAACCTTATGGAAAGTAAAAATCAAGGTTCAACTTAGATGTAATCAATCTGCTTACTTTGGACTGAATGGAGAATGAGGAGAAGGCTTCATTGACTTATTCCTACTGTTTGATGGCTTGAATAAATGCTTTTGAATGAGTGATGTTCAATGATGACAACCAAAAATCCATACAGTGTAATCCTACAGCTTGCAGGCAATGTCTTAAAAGGTGCACCACAGGAGAGAAGCCTTGACAAAATCTAGGAGGCAGCAGAGGGGAAGAGAGTCCACAAATCGATGAGTTAATGCTTTCCTTTTTGAGCTACAAGATGGATGAATAGCAAGTGGAAGCTTGAAATATTTTGCTCAATAACACACATCCTAACATTTTAAAAGAAAGTGGGAGCTTTAAGAATGGAACAGTACATTATTAAGACAGCTCAGCCACTTTTTTTATCCTCTTGACAGATACAGGACCTCAATTCCAGATGAAAAAGCATAAATATCTCCAAAATATTCCATTTTGGTTAAATATCTGTCTCTCACTAATGTCACTTTGGGGGGAGATAAAAACCCCAGAGAATCCAATCTGTAAAGAGCTATTTAAATGTAAACTAAAAGAACAACTACCACCAGCACCACCAAGGGCTAACACTTACAGAGTTCCATTCATAAAACATTTTACATGCAATATCTCATTTGATCTTCACGACAATCTTGGCAGGTAGATGATGTTGTTGTTGTTGTTATTCCCATTCCCATCCCACAGATGAATGAGGCCGAGAGGTTATATGACTTATCCAGGAAGCAAGTATGTGAGGTGGGATGTGAGGACAGGTCATTCTGGCTCTCAAAACCAGCAATCAGAAGCAGTGTGGTATAATAAAAGTGAGCTGGACTTAAGAGAAAAAGAGAAGCATTAAATACTCGATAAGAATATGCAAGATATTGCGCTAAGCATTTTTGATACAAATAGAGACAAAAATTGTGCCTGCCCTCAAGTAGTTCACATTCCAACTGAGGACACATGTAAATAACTAGTTCCACAGAGGGCATGTGGGAGGGGAACACAGAAGTACTAGAAACCGGGTGGACCTAGAGGCTTCCTGGAAAAGATGAAAGCTGAGCTGGAATATAAAAGAAATCAAGGTAAGCAGGAGGTAGAAGTGAAGAGGCAGGGCTCACCAATACTTTCTTGGTCATTCATTCAGGCAAAAAGCATTTATTAAGTGCTTACTGTATGCCAGTTTGTGTTAAAACTCCAGAGATCCAAAAACAGGCAAAAGATAGTCCCTGATCTAGAGGAACTCACAGTGTAATGGGGGAGACAATGGGTAAACAAATATGTACAAATGAGCAATCTAAAGGATAAATAGGAAATGATTGACATACTAGAATAAAGAGGGGTTAGGAAAGGCTTCTGGGAAAAAAGATTTGAAGAAAGCCAGGGAAGTCAGTGGGTAGAAATGAAGAAGGAGAGAATGGCATATCTTGTTCATGGAACAGCCAGTGTCACAGAAGTGGAAGCTATGTGGCAGAGGGAGCAAAGGGTGAGAAGACTGGGGAAGGGAGTGGGGAATGAAGGCGGCTAGCTCTGAAAGCCAAAAAAAAAAAAAAAAAAAAAGAGGAGGATTTTGTATTTATCCTGAAGGTGAAAGGGAGCCATTGGACTCTAATGATTAGAGTTTATGGGGTGGGGTGATATGATCAGAGGGGAAAATGTTCTCCACATCTTCTTAACTAATTTTACTTATAGGAGGAAGGAAGGAAGGAAGGAAGGAAGGAAGGAAGGAAGGAAGGAAAAAAGGAAGGAAGGAAGGAAGGAGGAAGGGAGGGAGGGAGGGAGGGAAGGAAGGAAGGAAGGAAGGAATGAAGGAGGGAAGGAAGGAAGGAGGGAAGGAAAGAAGGAGGGAAGGAAGGAGAGAAGGAAGGAAAGAGGGAAGAAAGGAAGGAGAGAGGTAGGGAGGGAGGGAATGAATGAGGGAGGGAACGAAAGATAGAAGGAAGGAGGGAGGGAAGGCAGGAGGGAGAGAAGGAAGGAGGGAAGGAAAAAGGAAAGGAAAGAGGTAGAGAAGGAGAGAGGGAAGAGGAAGGCAGGTTTATAGGAAGGACATATAGTGGAAAAAGCATTGTATTTTAAATCAGGAAACTAGGCTGCAGTGTTGATTTTACTTCTCTTTGACTAGGGGCAAGTTTTGAACCTCTTTGAATGTGCTATTCCACTTGAAACAAGAAGATAACATCTGTCTTGCCATTCTTGCAAGAGATATTGCATCAAATATGAAAACATACTGGAAGACCTTTAATAAACAAATTATGTAAAGATAAGAATATCTTGCACTCCCATACATACATCAGAAAATAATTATAAATGATCTCATTCCCTGCCTCTCAATGCTTCCTTCCCCTTTTAACTTTTCAGAAGGAGAAAATACCATCGTGAAGGTGTCTATAACCAAGCTGGATTTTCCTAAGGCTTCAGATCTATTTCTGTGCTTTAATATATGATGATAAGCATTTCTGGCTTCAGAACTGTGATCTCAGCAAAATATATCCATCTTAATATTTGCAAAGAACATGGTCTTTGGTGGGGGGCAGGGGAAGCTGGAGAGGGTTGTCCTCCATATACAACCTAAACACATGAATGGAGCAAATGAAAATGTTATTTATAATCCTAAATATCAAACTGTTCCCCCAAGTGACAAGATCAATATTGCAGTCCAACTCTTTTCCTCCCCTGACAGATGGTGCTATTAAAAATACCGAACAGCATATTTCTTTGGTAGAAAAAAATGAAAAAAATATCCCCAGACAGTCTATATTATCTTCCACAAATCTACATTTTAGGGTCCATATTTTAAGGAAAAGCAATAGCAAATTGTTAATGTGATTCTCTTCCAAATATTATAATTTCTGTAAAGACAAGGATTTATTTTATTTATTTATGGATTTCACTCAGAGGCCAGCACTATACCATGCACACAGAGATTTTAATAACATTTGTTGGATAAATGAATGAATAACTACGAAAAATTAGAATTTTCTGACAAATACTTTGGGGAGGCAGTAAAATGTGAAGAGTGTCTGCATGGAAAACCAACCTCTTAGGGAAAAGGGAATTAACTTGATCAGAAATCTGCGTTCACAAGTACTTTTTTTTTTTTTAAGGCTGAAGGGCAGAGAAGGGGTGGGGAGTGGGTGTGGGGAGGATACTGTACTGTGAGTTCCTTACTGTAGGGAACTCCCTGTGAAGGAACTCTGGTTAGTGAAACAAATCAACAATTGGCTAGTAACTAACAACATTCAAGTGTGCCTTGGGAATTAAGAGGTTCGTGCCTTGCCAGGGTATCAGAAACAAAACGATCCTAGCTCTTTCTCTAAAGCTGATCTTCTATTCATTCTCATTCATCCTCTCTCTGTCTCTCTCTCTTCCTCTCTCTACCTCTTTGTCTCTGTCTCTGTCTCTATCTCTCTCACATTTATTTGTTAGGTTAAATGGAAACTGAACCTGTATTAAACTGATGTACAGAACTTCCAGGTTAGGAAAATCCCTCTTCTATTGCAGGTTGTGCCTTTGCTGTTACTTAAATGTCTTAGACACCTAGGTGGCACAGTGGATAGAGTACCAGGTCTAGAGTCAGTAATATTTATCTTCCTGAGCTCAAATATGGCCTCAGATACTTACTGGATGTGTGACCCTGGACAGAAAATAATTCCTAAGGAAAACAAACTTAGCAAAAATAAAAGTTTACATATAGTTTCACTTTTGGGAGTTAGTATGGCATGGTGGATAGGAAACTGGCTTGGAAGCCAGGAAAGCCTCGGTTCAATTCTTGCCTCTGACACATACTGGCTGTGTGATTCTGGAAAAGTCTCTTATTCTCTTGATACTTCTTTAGGCAACTCTCTAAGACATTTTGTTGTTTTTGGTCAGTCATTTTTCAGTCATGTCTGACTCTTAATGGCCCCATTTGGGCTTCTCTTGGCAAAGATACTAGAGTGGTTTGTCATTTCCTTCTCCAGCTCATTTTACAGATGAGGAAACTGAAGCAAACAGAGTTAAGCATCTTGCCCAGGGTCACACAGCTAGTAAATGTCTGATGATAGATTTGAACTCGGGAAGATGAGTCTTCCTGACTCCAGGTCTGGCACTCTATGTACCATGGCACCACCTATCTGCCCCTTTAGCAGCCCTGTACAACTGTGAATTGCAGAGAATCAATAGTCAGTAATCAATAAACATTTAGTAAACACCTGCTATGTACCAGACACTGTTCTAAGTGCTGAATGGGCAGGCTGGGCAGGCTGAATGCTGCACTGACATCTACAGAAGGTCAAAACACCAAGATGAGCCTCTTGAGTACATTGTATGGATGCTCTGGGGAGAAGAGGACACTTGTGGAGGATATGATGGCTTTCTTCAAGGACAGGAAAGGCTGTCACATGGCAGAGGGATTGCATTCATTCTTCTTGACTCCAGAAGGCAGCAGTAAGAACTATAAGATGAAGTGGTCAAGAAGCAAATTTGGAATCAATAAGGATATAAATAAGACAATCACTTATCAGGTAAAACTTAGAGGAGATTTTTCTTCAGGGATGAGTTGAATGACATGGCCTTTGAGATTTCTTCCATCCAACTCCAAAACTCCAAGATGCTGTGATTCTCTACCATCTGATCCGCCTCAATTGTCCTCCCTACACTCCTCCCTTGGAATATGACTGCCTGGTGTCTTTCTTCTATATCATATCATACTTCTGACATATGCTGCCTGTATGATCATAGGCAAATCATTCAATCTCTCAGGGTCTAGGACTACTTTCTGAAATGATAAGTTTTGGGGCATTTAGGTGGCTCAGTGGATAGAGCACAGGCCCTTGAGTCAGGAGGACCTGAGTTCAAAACTGGTCTTAGATGTTTACTAGCTGTGTAACCCTGCACAAGTCACTTAATCCGAATTGCCTCCAAAAACAAACAAAAAACCCAACCAAATAAAATTCTTAAGTTTCAGAAGCCAGTCTATATCAGTGGAAGGAATTTATATACCAGGAGTTCCCCATGCTAATGAAATCATAGGTTCATATTTCTCCCTCTCCCCAATAAAAAGGAGTTCAAAGAATTTTGATAAATCTTCCGAGAGCCCAAGATCAAAGTAAAACCATCCCTTCCCTTAAGAACCTTACATTCCATTGAAATGGAATTCTACTGAATGAAAAAATAAATATACACAAGTAAACATATAAAAAGCATATAAAATAAAAGAGGGAGAAAATGTCGATAACAGGGTATCAGAAGAGACTTCATATAGGAAGTGGAACCTGAACTCAGCTTTGAAGAGGGTTAGGGGAGGACAGCATCATCCTGACATGGGGAAGCCCCACCACAACAGACATGCTATCTTTGTCTTCTTTCTGTATCTTTTCTAACACCAATCTGATACTCAGACATTATTCAATCTGCTCTTGTTGACTGACCAGTCAAGGAATCCTTTGTCACCAAGCCAAGAGCAGCCTGTTTGATGAATCAAACAGCCTTGAAAATGACTCCAGTGAGAATTTGGAAAGAGAAGTAAAGCTCTGGAACAAAGCACTGGTGGCCAAAAGATTTAAGAAGGAAAATGCCATCCTTTGCTCAGGCCCTATGGAGGGCAGTAGTGACCTGACAAAGAAGAAAAGATTTCCAGGTCTGATTGACGGTGGACTCATGTGACTAGCTCAGCAAACCCTCATTTTTTTTTGCAAAATAACAAGTCCCTATAAAATTGGTACAGGTATCTTTCCCTTGGATCCTTATAAAATTGGTCCTGGATTTTTGTCTCTGCTTATTCTCTCTTGACTTTAAACCATTTAAACTTTGGAATTTCCTCTTCATATTGATAAGAAAAAAATTTTCTCCATATATTCTCTATTTCTAAGTTTGGGAGTCTACGTGAAATGTCTTTACCCTGCTATTACTTTCTTCTGAGCAATGTAATTGGCAATTACTTATTTTTGACACTAGCAGGAGATTTAGTAATCTGCAAAATAAATAGCGCTAAGGGCATGAAAACCTTTGTGTATATTTTCTGTACTTCTGACTCTTTGCTTCTTTAAGCCCTCATGTTATCTATTTCCATCTGTGTTAGGCATTTCATGTTATTAATCTCAACTGTTTTTTTTTGATCTTCTGTTTTTCCCTAGTTCTCCTGAAACCCTAGAGATAGATACATAGATAGCAGACTGCTAGAGTCCTGAAAAAAAAGATGTCAGAACAAATATATTGAACATCTTGGCTTCTGTAATTCTCTAAATACTGTCAAGGTACTGAGAATAGCAGGGCAACTTGTGGTTGCATGGAAGAAGATGTTTAGGCATCTGGAGGCCAAGCTATGGAGGCCCAGAAAGGAGAGGGCTATGCATTTGAGTGATCTGGAATGATCAAGCTGGAGAATGAAGAACATAAGGATTATGTCAATGGAAAGAGCAAGAGGGAGAGCTTAACAGAAGCAGGATAGATGAATGCACAGGACTGAGAGGGTTAAGGAAGGCAATAATAAGCAAAGCAAGTAGAGAACAGGCTGACAGCAGAATGAGCATGCTCTGGGGTGTGTCATTTTATTTTGGCTTTCCATGTGCTAGCTATAGCCCTTCTGTTCCTAAAAGGGAAAATATTTTCAAATGTCAGTCACACAAAACAGTGCTCAAACTCATTATCTCTCCCTTCCTTCCACCTTCTCCTTTCACTCACTTCCTTACATCTGGTGAGGGCATCATTATATTTCTAGTTACCCAAGTTTGCAACCTTGGACTTTTACCTCTCCCTCCTCCCTTCCCCATCCCTTCTAGCCAATGAAATGTCAACTCTTATTGATTTTACCTTAAAAAGATCTCACATCAGTCTGAGTCTCCCTGCCACCCTAGTTCAGTCTATTATCTCTAGCCTTCTTACCAGTCTTGCTACCTCCAGTCACTCTATTTTCTGATCTATCATCCATACAGATGCAAAATTAAAATTTCTCAAGCACAGGTCTGATTATATCATTCTACTGCTCAAGACAATTGCCTCTGGGATAACACACACTTCTCTAGTAGAGCTAAAGCCAATTTTTTCAGTCTTCCTTCATATTTTTCCCCTTCACACTCTTTATATTCTAGCCCTACTGACCTAATTACAGTTTCCTTTACATAACATTCCATCTCTCATCTTTATACTTTTATACATACTGAATCTTGTGCTTGGAACATACTACTTCTTCATCTCTGCCTCTTAGAATGCTCCAATTCCTTTTAAGACTCAGATCCAGTAATACTTCCTGGCTAAGGCCTATCCTGATTCTCTCAATTGCTAATCTCCCTCCCCCATTAGGGTAGAAACTATTTTATTTTTACATTGTATACTCAGCACCTGGAATATAGAAGGCATTTAATAAAATGATCTTGAATGAATTAATAAACAGAAATACTAGTAAACACTTAGATGTAACCTATATAATAACATGTAACCTATGCTTCCATCACTTGTCAATTTCCTTTCTTTCCATCAGTAGACCTCTGGTACCATCTCCCTTCTTAAACAGTTGCATTCCCTACTCAGGTCTTTGGTACAGCTAACCTAGAGGGAAAAGACTGTATCTATCCTCCATGATGTCAAATGACATCAGACATTAGAGATCCTCCCCTTGCCCCACTGATCAATCAAGACCTTAAACTTCTCATTGACAGTCAATCATGGCTCTAACAGGAATCAGTACATAGCAGTACTCACTCAGTAAATGTTATCAGATGTGTAACTCAGTTTCTTCAACTGTAACATAAGGGTATTGGGCTAGATGGCTTCTGACATCCTTTCAAGCTCTAGTCAAGACCCTAATCTGGCAGTCGTAACACTGATAAATTACTGTTTATACTCTCTCACATGTATAAGTGAATGAATACATGATTATAAGAAATAAATGGATATGAATAGGGAATTCTCTTGAAGAGTGTGTGATTTGGAGAAATAAAACAGAAAAAAGACATGACTATACAGAGGGGGGTTATTTGGGAAAGAAGATAGTGCAGAAAGTGAAAAAATATAGTTGAATAGAGAGGGATCAACAGCTCCAATCCCATAACTACAGGATACAAAATTAGTTAATTTCAAGTCATAAAACTCCTTTAAAAATATTTGCTAAATACTGGTATAAAATTTGCCTCTGGGGGGCGGAGCCAAGATGGCAGCATAGCAGCAGCAACATATTGCAGCTCTCACATAGCCACCCCAAAATACCCATAAAATAGGACTCTAAACCAATCCTGGAACTCCAAAACACACACAAAGATACTTCCCACTAAAGTCAGCTCGGCTACGAGGAACCATATCAGCACTGCGAACCAAAGCCAGCCTGGCCTGAAGTCGCGGCTATGCCCCGGGGGTGGCTGGACAGGAGGAGCAGAGGAGCAGATTAGCTGCAGCTGCGAGCAGCGTTCAGAACTAGGTCAGTGGGAACTGTGGGGAGAAAAGCGTCTGGCCGAAAGGCCTCCAGAGTAGAAAAGCGAAAGGCAGAGGTTTTGCACCCGCCTCAGCATTGCAGCTTCCTGCCCGCGGCCTGCAGGCAGCAGGGGCACTGAGTGATTGTTCTCAGGCCAGGGCTCTCGCGTTGAGCGACCTGGATCCGGATTGCCGTCTTGGGCCTTGGTATTGGAGTCTTCATTATCCAGTCAGCCGGAAGTAAATAGGAGGAGTTCCCAGCCTCTCCCTAAGAGCTACGGCAGCCGGGAGGACCCCAGCGATTTGGGACAGAGCTTTCCCTCCTGGAAGCAGAGCCCCACAGAGATTTAAAAAAAAAATCACAGTCCGAAGAACCATGAGTAAGAATAAGCATAAGAAGCAAAGTAAGAACAGCTCCCAAACCCTTGATTCCTTCTTTGGGGAAAAGAAAGATCATGGGAGAGAGAGGGAGAAGCAGAGTGCAGCCAGAGCACCCCCACCAGGGGCCTCCAATAAACATGAAGAATGCCTTAAAGCTAGAGA
>CM053581.1:512754899-512830074 GCA_028627135.1 Pseudochirops cupreus | reverse complement strand
TTATTATTGACTACATCCAACTGGAACTTGAGATACACAGGCACTGCAGTTGGGAGATCCATTCTGCCCTACCAAAAAGTGACATAGGAGAGAATAGACTGGGGGAGGGGGGAAACACTGGGATGGCTGTTTTGGGGTGTGGGCGGGGGAAAGACAGGGAGAAAATTTGTAACTCAAAAAAAATTTAACAAAATAAATTTAAAAAAAAAAATTAAATTTGCCTCTGAATCCCTAGATCAGTGAAGTTCAATGTATTTAGCATTTCTTTAACAGACTCCTGGGATACCACTTGTATGTCCTGAACTGAACACCCTTAGGGTGGGAGCCTACTTCAGGAAAGCAGAATATTACTAAATCATATATGTCTGACTGAATCATACATTTCCTCTGTCTCAAAGTGTCCTTGTCCCTGGTGTCTTGCATTTGCTGTTTTTCCTGTTTTTCTGGGTTTCTGCCCCATTGCCTTGTTCTGTATATTCTCTGGTTTCTAATGGCTTGATTACTTATTTTATAAACTACCCTAAGAGTCCAGATTCTCTATAACTCCGAGTCTTAAGCTTCCTAAGTTTTCTCTGAGATACGTCCATAGTCTTACAGAGAAAATCAGATACTTAGTCCTCACAGAAACATCATGGATTCCTTTGTTACCTTTCCTTCAGGAGAAAGGGAAATCAAAGTCAAATGGTTAAGCATTTTCTATGGCACAATTGTCTACCAGTCTGAGATTGGGATCCAAGAATTCAATTCAATTCATTAAATATTTATTAAGTACCTACAATGTGTTAGGTATGATGCAAAGTGCTGGGGATATAAGAAGAGGCAAAAGACAGTCCCTGACCTCAAGGAGATTATAATCTAATCATGGGGACAACATGGAAACAAATATATACCAAGCGAGTTATATATAGAATAAATGGGACATAATTAAAAGACAGAAAGCAATAGAATGAAGAGGAGTTAGGGAAGGCTTTGTCTAGAAGGTGGGCTTTTAGTTGGCACTCAAAGGAAGCCAGGGAGGTCAGGAGGAGGAGGGAGAACATCCTGAATTTCTGATGCTCAGACTCCAAGGCAGATCCACATTTAAAATGAATGGAATACTTAGATCTGAAAGAAGAATTTGTCACAAGGTATAATATTTGAATCATATCCTATTAGATAGCCCACATATGCCAAAATTAAGTATTTGCCAATTATCTGTCTCAGAAGAATAGAGGAGGTGGATGAAATCTTTTTTTTCTTCAATAATAATGTGAAAATGGGCATTATATTTTAAGGATACACAGATGACATAATCCTTTTCTGACTTTGATGTTATAAACAGGTCTCAGTTTTTGAGAGCACTGATTTACCCAATTTCAATGAGTCAGTGAAGACTAAATGTTGTGGCTCTATAGAGAATCACTAAAACAATCATACTTTTTTTTCCCTCAAAGAGTGACAACATGTTATAATGGAGAAAACCCTGGACTTGAGCATCAGCAAAACACAATAGTAGGCCCGGCTCTTTTTCATGAGCCTGTCCAAGCCATTTAACTTGGATAGGCCTCAGTTTTTCTATAATAACAACTGACACGCATATAGAGCCTTAAGGCTTGAAGCTTAATTGAACATATATTATCTACCATGATCCCCATTGTAGGGTTGAAGGTCAGTTACTCACAGGTATGGCTATCCCTATGCTACAGATCAGGTGACTGGACCTCAGACAAGTTAAATGACTTGATCATGACCATATAACTAGTCAGTTTCAAGGACTAGATTCAAATCCAGGTCTGTTTTGACTCCAAGTTCATGACTGTTTCTGTTTGCAATGCTGCTACTATAAAGCCAGGAATTTGTAATGGATGAAACATAGCATTAGAGGAAAAAAAGTGTTAGATTTGAATTCAGAAGGGGGCCTAGGTTTTAACTCTACTTCTGCTACTTGCTACCTGCCACTTCAGCAAGTCACTGAATTTATCTGGGCCTCAGTTTCCTATTCTGTACAATGAGGTCATGGGACTAGGGAGGTGACCTCTAAGATCCCTTCTGTATCTTCGATCTTAAAATATCAAAGTTTCCACTGCAGCATTAACTTTTTACAATTCAAAGTCAAACATCTTTCTAGCTAGAATTTATTCAGCACTTTAAAATTAGCAGAACTTTTTAATACATATCTTATTCAGACAAAAACACTGAGATGTAGGTGTTATTCTTATTCTAATTTTTCACATGAGGAAAACGAGGTAGGCAGAGGTCAATTACTTGTGTAGGTATACCTAGCTAAGACAGTGACCAAAGTAGGATTTGAATTCAGGTCTTGATTATATGTCCTGAGCACTCTATCCACTGTGCTACTGAGTTGCCTCCAGTCTTTACAATTATTATTAGGGCAGATGATGGACCTTGAATATCAAGATCAGAAGCTTGGGATTTATTCTATAGGGAATGGGGAGCCATTTTGAACATAGGGATATAATTATAAAAAATGGCTTTAGTAATATTACTCTGTATATAGGGTAGATTGGAGAAAAGTCAATTAACAAGCATTTATTAAGTACCTATTTTGTCCCAAGCCCAAGACTAGGTGCTGAGGACAAAAAGACAAAAATGAAGCTATTCCTGTCTTCCAGGAGCTTACATTCTATTAGGGCTAGACGTGAATATAAATATTTAAAAATAAATACAAGCTTAATTTTGGGGGGGAGTGGAGAATACTCTAGCAACTGAGAGCATCAGGAAAGGCCGCATAGAGAAGGTGGCACTTGAGTACAGTTTTGAGGTAATTAAGGAATAATATGAACCAGAGATGAAAAGAGACTATATTCTAGGTGTGGAGGACAGAGCCAAACAGTGCAGATATGAGAGGTAATTATTATGAAGGAGGAAGAATGACAAAGCTGGACAATAAAGAAGAGGAAGGTTAAGCTATTCTGGAGAACAATCTGGAACTGTGTCCAAAGGGCCGTAAAACTGTGTATTCCCTTTGACCCAGCAATACCAGTACTAGATCTGTACCTCAAAGAGATCAAAGAAGAAGGAAAAGGCCCTATATGTATAAAAATATTTATAGCATCTCTTTTTATGGTGGCAAAGAACTGGAAATCGAGGGGATGATCATCAATTGGAGAATGGCTGAACAACTTGTAGCATATGATTGTGATGGAGTGCTATTGTGTTATAAGAAATTAATATGGGGGTGGATTCAGAAAAGAAAAAAAAAACATGGCAAGACCTATATGAACTGAGGCAAAGGGAAATAAGAAGAATTGGAAGATCATTGTGCACACTAACAACAATGTTGATCAATAGTGAAAGACTTGGCTACTCCAATCAACATCGTGATCCAAGACAATTCCAGTGGACTCATGATGAAAAAGTGCTATCCACCTCCAGAGAAGTGAACTCAGGGATCTGAGTGAAACTTCAAGCATAATTTTCTCACTTTCATTTTTTTGATATGGCTACTATGGAAATATGTTTTGCGTGATTTCATGTGTATAATTGAGATCATATTATTTGCCTTCTTAATGGGTGGGGGAGGGATGGGAAGGAGGCAGAGGATCTGGAACAGAAAATTTAAAAAGAAAAGAATGCTAAAAAATGAATAAATAATAAATATTTTGGTAAAAGTCAGAAAAAGGAGTAACAGGTAAAAAGGTTGGAAAGGCAGGTTGAAAACAGACTGGAGACAAGTTAGAAAGCTTCTAGAATAGTTCAGGATCTAGATTACAAGGATCTAGATTAGCTAGTAGGAATGAAGAGGAGGCAGAAGCTAGAGACATCTGTAAAGTAGAATTAACCAGACTTTGGATATCAGAGCCACTGGAGAGGAACAGGATAAAGAAGAGAGATTTTGAGCCTAAAAGACTGGGGGGATGGTAGTGCCAGTCAAAGAAATAGAGTATTTCATTTCATTTTCTGCCTTTGTGTCTCCTGTGATGAGTGAGAGGTTGTGTGGTATAGTGGGTAGAAAGCTGGTTTCAAAGCCAAGAGGACCAGAGTGAAAGTCCCATTTCTAATTCACGTTAACTGAGTAATCCTAGGGAAACCACAACTTCTCAATACTCTAAGGAAATCTCTAAGACTAAAAGTTACCGGAAAAGTGCCAACCTGCACTAATAGAGGATATTTCCTTGCCTGGGAGATTCCTACACCAACGAAATCAGAGATTCAATCCCTACCCTTATTTTTAGGACATAACTCTGTGCCATATACATGGAAGCTTGAAGAGTCTCAGCAAATTAATTTGAAGTTCAGAAGAGGAGATTTGGGAGAGAAGATCATGTCCTGTGTGGGACAAGTTTCGGAAAAAAAATATTGTATCCCCAGTGCTGCACAATACTTTGCACAAAGCAGAGGCTTAAGAAATATGTGCTGAGTGTGCGAATGTGCCCACAGTCCTCTCTTCTTTAGGTGACATTATCCTAATTCCCTTTAATTTTCCAACCACTGAATCATGTATTTCTATCTCTGTCTCTCTTCCTTGCTCTGTCTCTTTTCTCTCGGTCACTCTCTCCTCTCTCTTCCCTCTTTCCTTCCTTTCCTTCTTTCTTTCTCTCCTTTCTTCTTCCTTTCTGTTTCATAAGATAGTTTATATAAGCATGCTTATAAAACTATAAAGTATTATATTAATGTAAGGAATTTTTATTTTCAGTAGTGGTAATTGAAGGAATTCTTCTTTAAGGTCTCTATCTGCCCCACTTGGTTTGGAAGCTGAGAACTGAACCTGAGCTACCATCAAAAGGGTCTGACCAATGCTGAGGAAAATAGGTTACCTGTTTCTTCCTAGCTAGAAAGGTACAACGTTTTTTACACCAGGGCCTTATCAGTGGCTAATGTTTAGCTATAAATACAGGGTAATGACTCATTTAAAGCAAGAACTGTATCAATTGCATCTATTCCTAAAAGAAAATGGAAACAGTCAGAAGTGTGGTATCTTCTTAACATTTCTTATGTCACAAGGAAATATTGAAATGGAGCTGAGCAGACAGTGTTTGTGAGTCATGGACACCTTGTAAAAAGCAGACAGAGCTGGTTATGTTGCTAATTACGTGCTCTCTCTGCAGGGGGCATAGGATAGTGCTGAATTTATAATATGGAATTATCAATCTGGCCCCTTGCTAAAGCACTAGCTTCGCTCTAAATTGTTTTTAAAATAGAGTGTCAGATTCTGTCTTGATGCATTCACTGGAAATAACTGTATTCTACAGCCCAGTGTGGGGGATTATTGATCTGAAGATCTTTTTTGATTACTAATTCTATTAAGCTTAGGCTATTGAGTTCTCTAATGATGTCATTCTTAAGGATGCCATTACCAGTGGGATAAGGAAAAATAATCCCTAATGATGCTTTCTGAATGGGATGTTGTTCGTTACTATTGACTTTTCTTTCAGTTATTTTCTCCCTGAAATTTCTAAGCAGGTTAAATATATTGGTACTCTTGCAAATGAGAGAGATGGGAAGATGTGACTTAGAGCCAGCCTGAGTTAGGAAAACACTCAAATCTTTAGGGGAAGAGGCCTACTGCCCAATGGTTTGGTGTTTAGAAAAATGATAAAGGGGATTGTAAGGCAAGAGAGAAGTAATATCCTTTCCCCATTGCTCTAGCACTGGTTATCCATCAAACAATCATAGTGAGCATGCCTAAGTATATTTTATAAAGGTCAACTATAACTATGGCATGCATTAACACAGACTTCACTGATTATGGTAGAAAGAGCACTAGACCTACAGTCAGAAGATCTGCTTTCATAATTTCAGATACTAGTTTAGGCCTTAAATAAAATAACAGTTTCTTTGAACATTGGTTGTTTTGCTTCAATGCCTGCAAAGTTATTTGTAAATAATAATTATGATTCTTTGACCTAGCAGAGATTACATAGGCTTGTAGGTTCTACCAAATGCCATACGAACAATTAACTGTTATATATTTCAGCATTTGACCAAACAATTATTACATTCTTCATGGTGATATACTACCAATAAGCTCAATTTTGGAGCAAAAAGTTTTCTGGTTGTTTGATATTAGGAAGAACTTTCTGATGGTGCTTTGGGACACTGCAGAGAATTACCAAGAGAAGCTGCTATTTTTGCACATCAAAAATGTTTCCTGGAATCCAACATATTTACATGCTCTCTTTTTCCACTGTATGGTCTTCCATTCTACCTGTCTGTGCTTAAATGCCCAGTTGAAATCTCACACGCTCCATGCAACCTTCCCTGAATACCTTCACCAGAATGGATCTTTCCTTCTGAATTCAAATATTATGCATTTTTATGCCATTTCAAATTGGAGAATCACAGAATCTCAGGTTGGAAGAAAACTCTGAGAAAACACATTTCAGCCCATACCTGAATAATAATTTTATTGGGTGCATCCTTTATAAGGGACCCTTTGTTATCTGCTTAAGGACATCCAACATAGGGCAACCCTCCCCCCCCCCCCAAGGTCAGCCCATTCATAGCCCTTGCATAGGTCTAATTGTTAGAGATTCCTCATTCACCTTGCAGAAGAGAAAACTTAGAGCCTGATTACTGTCTTCAAATATTTGAAAGGCTGTCATGGGAAGGATGCATTAGACTTGTGCTTCTCAGTCCCACAGGACAGAACTAGGAGCACTGAGCAAAAGTTGAAGGGAGGCAGATTTAAGCTTTCATGAAGCTCTAAGTTTTCTCTTCTGCAAGGTGAATATGTCCTGTTTTTTCAACTGATATAATATAGTATGTTTTCCCAGTGCTCTCATCATCTTGATCATCCTTCTCTTAATTCACTCCAGTTTTGTCAATATCCTTTCTAAAATGTGATGCCCAGACCTGAACATAGTACTCCAAATGTCCAGATGTGATCTCACCAGATCAGAAGGCAACAGGGCCATCACTTCCTTTATTTTGAATGCTGTACCTCTTTAATTCAGTCTATAGGTCTCATTCACATTTCTGGCTGTCATCACACACTTAATACTTTTTGAATCCGCTAAAACCCCTAGATGATTTTTTTGTATGAACTGCTGAATTCTTGATTCTCTCTTCCAAGATGTTGACTATCATTCCCAAAGTCATGTCATCAGCAAATTTGGTGAGTAAAGCATGCCAACTCTGCCTTCATCCAAACCACTGAAAAGAATATTATACTTATCACTTGATACTTATCATGCATTGTTTTGTGACATGTTCTCTATTATTGTCCCTACCAATTATTCATTGCTGTGAACTGTTATTAAACTCTTTTATTATTGTGTTCTCTTCTACAAATCCCTTCTGGGAAATATAATGGAAGGGTAGACTAGCCGATGGATATGCTAATTACAATAGTTACTCATATTTATCTAATGCTTCAGCTTTATAAATATGTTTCTGCTAACAACTTTGGGAAGCAAATAATACAAGTAGCATTACCACAGTTTTACAGATGAAGAAACTGATACTCAGAGGTATTAAGGGTCTTGCACACAATTATATCCCTAAGAAATACTGGAGTTAGATTTAAACTCAGGAATCTGAATGTCAGTTGGGTTCTTTTCACAATGCCTGGATTGTGGAAAATGAATATTTTAGGAAACAACTGAAGAAAAAGAATAATAATAAAATAGCAGAACATCCTGCAAGCACAAGATTGTCACTTTCGCTCTTCTATAAATCTTCCTTATCATTGTTTTATATCTGAAGTGATAAATGAATGAATGGTTTTTAGATTTTCATGAGTTTATCTTCCAAATAGGTTTTTTAAGGAATGGCGTGGTGGTTTTATTCTTTGTATCCACCTGCTCCCCATTGATTTTGTACTTAATCACTAACTATAGAGTTGATTTTCACTGACTTTCACTGGGTAGGGTCACCATTTCTTGGGCCTTTTACTTTTCTGGGATGGTTGGGGTATGGCCATTCTTGGGCAACTTCCTTAGTTGGCCCCTTGGTGAATCCAGAAATTGGATTTAAAATAAGCTTACAATAGACATTGTTGTCCTCTCCCTTATCTTCTTCTTCCCTCATTGCAGCATTGCCTGAGAAGTCTTAAGTCTCAGAACAGGAGAAAGAAACTAGGCAGTGTCCTTCCACCAGAGAGATTTCAGAAGTAGAGAAAGATTGGTTACTGGAAATACTAGTGTTAAGCACAGGAGGTAGTAGGAGAAGGCAGGAGGGAAGTGGTAACAGAACTATATGTCAGTACCAGAAAATTATGAAGTTTTAATAGGAGGCAGGCAAGGAAATATAACCTAAAGCTAGAAAGCAATTTGAGATTCCCAGGAAAAGCAAATATCATTCTAGTTCTACAGATGTCCTAGACAATACAGAACACTCATTTTCATAAAGGAATGGATATGTCTTTATGCATGAACTTATGAGCTCTGGCCAGCCTTCCAGTTTCCCCTCAATGAGCTTTCATCAGGCCCTTTTCCAGCTCATTGGGAATATTCCACTTGCAAGAAACAGCTGTCCTTATGCAGTGATGGACAGTTTGGAGGAAAGGTTTCTTCCCTTGGACACACACAGCTTAGCCCTGTCACTGCCAATCTATATTTGGTGCTGTTTCCACTCCCTCTTGGGAAGGAGAGTGTCCCCTAATATCAGAAATCACTCTTTATAGTAAGGGAGGCCAGGGATAGTCACAACCTTGTCCAAGCACAGATTGACACATTAGTCAGTCAGTCAGTAAATATTTGTTAAGGGTTTACTACATGCCAGACACTTAGACAAGTGTTGTGGATAAAAAGGAAGGCAAAAGACAGTCCCTAATGTTAAGCAGCTTACATTCTAATGCAGGAAGTTAACAAACAAAAGAAAGCCAAAAACAGGGTGGGAAGTAGGAAGAGGGAATATACTCTATATGGGGGGAATGATGGAAAAGTTCAGGAACATAACCGTCAGAAATGAAAAATGGGCTGAATTCCTTCAAAAGGGAGCAGCTCTCTACTCTCCAATCAGCATTAGGGGCTTTTTGTATTGGACCTCGGTATTCTCAACTTTCTTAAGTGTGAATTAAGACACTCATTGCCTTTTCTTCCTTCTTTTTTTTGTCATCTTCACTATTTAAAGGCTTACTTGATAGTAGAAAGAATTGTGGATAGGCCAGGATTCAGGAGACCTGAGTTCTAGACCTACCTCTGCCATCAATTAGGTATAAGACTTCAGGCAGGTCACTTATTCCATCATTCTCCTCACTTCTGAAATGAGAATAATCAAACTTTTTCTTCCTTTTATGGTGGTTTTGAGAATCAAACGGGATAGTATATAGGAAAGTGCTTTGAAAAGCATGAAGTGCAACATGATACCTGAGATTCCTGTGCTGTTTTACATACAACATCTCACTTGACTTCTTGAGTATAGGTACTATAGGTATTGTGTTCACTAGTTTACAGATAAGAAAACTTTGGCTCAGGTAAGTTAGATGATTTGCCCAAGGTTACAGAATGAGTAATTACTAAGTATACAATTCAAGATCATACCTCTTTTATCTCTGAAGAGGTGAGGGATAGGAGGGGGAAGAATGCTCATTCCATTGCACTGTAGCCTCTTCTAGCAAGGTTAGGTCAAGTGCTAGTGGTCCTGTCCATGGTACTGACACTCATTTCTAAGGAGGTAAGTTACACTCAATACAATTTTCAATGCTCAAAATAAACTCAATTTCATGTAACACTTTGTGTAGGTTACAAAGTGTTTTTCTCAACAATTCTATGATATTAAAAGATGAGGGGGGAAAGTTCTGAAAGTTTCACTTGCCCCAGAACCCAAATCCAGTATGTAAGAACAGTACAGTGAAAAGATGGCTGTCTGCAGTTTAAGGACCCTCACTTCCTTCTGACCCAAATTCAGTTAGTTCTCCCAATTTTTTTGTATATATTCTGGGTTTACTTATGTGTGATCATGTATCTTCCAGTAGAATGTAAATTCCTTGAGGGCAAAAATGGTCTTGTTTCATATTTATATTCCCCGTTTCAAGCACAACACCTGACATACAAATGATGTTTAATATATGATGAATTAATTGTGATTAAGTTTGTCTTGCCTTGACCACTTACTATAGGTGTGACATTGAGAATGTCACCAAGTTTTCTAATGCATCAGTTTCTTATCCATAAAAAGAATGAATTGGTCTAGCTCACTTCTGAGGTCCCTTCTAGATTAAGAGCTTATGATCTTGAGTGGTGAAAATAGTTATAAGTCAGGACTTTAGTTCATAATTCAGTGAAATAACAGCTGATTTGGAGTCAGAGGACCCTGGTTTAAATCCCCAAATTGCCCCTTGCCACTGTGGTATTTAAGCCAACGGTCTTTGGGTCTCAGGTTCCTCATGATGTGATGGTTGAGGTGGTTGGACAATATGGTCCAAATCAAACCAAACCCTAAGATTCCAAGTCCAATATTCTATTACACCCTGATGTGAGACAAGAAGAGTGGATTGATGATATTTGTGATTATTATTTGTTTTATTTAATGTTTCCTCAGGAGTACAGGGAGTATGCTTCATAGTCATTTTTACTGAAGTCAAAAAATGTTACTTAGATTTCATACCTAAAGAACCCCCTGTACTTCACATGGAGTCTCTTATGCCAAGAAAAATCCCACAGACATGAATTCCTTTTTGATATTACAGACAATCTTATCTGTAGTTATCCTGTCTTAAGTAAATTTATAATCTTGATCTATACATTGGGGACATATTGTGATTTCCACTTTGAAGAAATAGATTACCGAAGCTGCCACCATGACTCTGAATCTGAAAATGTTCATTTTAAACCTATTATCCATTATGATGTTCATTGTATTCAACAAATTAAAAACTGTTAACACTAAAATGAATTCCATATTTTTAGGGAAAAGAGAGCTCTGCAATTATTTGCAATGACCCCAGGGACTAATACCAAAGAGTTTAAACATATGTAAATTGTGCTGAGTTAAGTAATTGTTACCATGTCCAAAGGCTGCAAAAACCCAAACCAAATCAATCCAAAATAAAATAAAGCACATGTTACCTTTCCTTTATATACTACTGTCAGTGAAACTTGTACTTCAATCTACATTTCCAGTAATGGGAATGGCTTTACATGGAATCATTCTTCCTTGCTGTCTTTGTGAGATCTGAGAATACCATCCACCATTATGTAGAAGTAGATATTTTAAAATAACCATAGTATTGCATTAGTAGAGAATCAACAGTTGAAACACTGCCAGATGAGCAAGACTGGAGGATTGCTTAAAAGAATGCAGTGTGTTTAGGAACCAAATAAATAAAATTGGAAAATGTATTCTTGAAGATAAACTCAATCACATTAAGAAAATTAGTTCCTTGGATACTTTACTTTAGATCACTTCTGTCTGTTTGGTTTTCTTTGTTGCTACCATTCTAATATTTCCAGATCTTGCACATGACTATCACCTCTCTCTGTTCCCTTGCTGTGGATAATCAACCTCTTGATTTCCCATAACTTCGTCATTTGTTTGTGGACCCCTGCTAATGAATCCATCATTATTACTATCCTATCAGGGATGCCTCCCACTCATAGGCTCTAGGCTGGATACATCTTACTTCAGGGAAAGGAGGACAGATATAAACTGGGATAGTGGAGCAGGGTTTTCCCTGCAAATTTCATTGACTTATACAGGGATTGAACCCAGAACTTTGATCGCTTTAGAGCTATGCTCTTACCCATTAGTATCTGCCTCTAACATTAAAGCCTTGAGGGTATCTATGGCTATCTCAAAAAATTTCATAATATTTTTTTTCCCCAAATTCCCAAAAGGAATGCAAATTTAATTCACTTTCATTTTATACCTAAATAGATGTCAGATAGTACTTCTGTCAAGAATGGAAGAGACCAAGTCAAACTTAACACTGTATTTCTACCAATCCAGCTAATTAGAGGCTTTAAATGTAGAATCTGCTGCTTCAGAATTTACTAAGTATTTCTATAAAATATAGTGAATGGCATGGGAAACTCTATGAAGGGATTTAGACACATATGGCCCTATCCTTGATCTTGAGAAACTTAAATTACTAAAGATGGAAAGGAACAAATTATGTAGAGCTCCTGACATATAGTTGGTGCTTAATAAAGCCTTGATTGAGTAATACACAATCAGGGAATAATATAAAGCAGCAAAAACTCAAAGAATACATCAAATAAGGAAGGTCTCCAGCACATTAGATGAAACCCCTATCATGAGTTTATAGGAAGACATGGACAAAAGTAGCATGGGAAAGGAAAGCATGGATAAGGTATGATCTGAATCATGGGTTGGAATTTAGAGAGTTCAAAGAAAATATAGAGTTCCTGTGCAACCCCCGCCTGAAGCATAAACCCCCTCTATAAAGGGAGAAGACTACTGGTTATTGGTCATTTAGTTCTAATTTGAAGAACCTCCAGTGAGAGGAAACTGGATGTTCTAATTTATGGAGTGTTAGGCACAAGAGAGAGCTCACTGTGGGCTGGAATGCTTGCCAAAGGCTTCATGGACAAAGTCAAACTTAATCTTGTCTTTGAAGGATGATTGGGACTTAGGTGGGCTTGGACAAGGCACTCTCTAGTCCAAGAATATACGCATGTGTGGAAGGGACTGTGTGAGTAAAGGAAAGGAGGTAAGAACATCCAGGGTGGTTCCGGGGTACAGGGAGAGGAAAGTGGTCCTCCATGGGGCTTTATTCACAGATATGCTGATCCCAAAAGTAAAAAAAAAGGCTTAGTAATAGATGCTTCTTTTCATGCTTTCTGAATTTAGAGACACAAATAAAAATGTTGGTAGTCCTCCTATGCTCTATCCTGGTTAGAACACATCCAGAACATTACATTTAATCTTGGGCACCATATATTATTAAGGACACTGGTAAACTGGAGAGTGTCTAGAAAACAACCTGCTTGATGGACAACATCAAAGCCATGATATAACAATATCTAGTATTTATACAATGCTTCAAGATTTGCAGTGCTGCAAGGTAGGCATTATTATATCCCCCATTTTACAGATGGGGAAACTGAGGCTGAGGTTAAGTGACTTGCACATGGTTGCACAGGTAGGTAGTAAGCAAATGAGACTTGACTTGAACTCAAGTCTTAGAAAGTAGGTCCAGCACTACTCAGCTGCCAGTTCGAATCAAATGAAGGAAGTGGTGGTATTTGGACTTCAGAAGTGAAGATTTAAAAGGGACCAGATAACTTTGTTCAAGTACCAGAAGCACTGACAGGTAGAAGAGAGATAAGACTTGCTATTTTGGGGCTCAGAAAGCAAAACCAGGGGCAATAGATAGAAGATACAAAGAGGCAAGTTGGGATTTGATATCAGGAATATAATAATTACAGTCATCCCAACACGGAAAGGGGTTGCTCTCTTAGAAAGATGTCATATTCCTTATCAATAGAGGTCTTTAAACAAAGGCTAGTTGATCATTTATCTGTCTAGCATATTGTAGGAAGGATTCCTTTTCACGTGCCAGTTGGACTAGAATACAGGGTTTCTTAAACTTTTCCCACTTGGGACCCCTTCAGCACTTCTTAAACTGTGGGTCACAAGCCCAGATGGGATCATGACCTACATTTTAAGAAGTACTGGACTAGGGGAATTCTGAGGTCCTTTCTGATTCTGAGATTCAATGGCTCATTGTGTTTCTAAGTTACTAAGAAGGAACATGACCCTTTTTAATTATATAAACGAGCCATATTTAAACTTTGGATTAATTCAACTTGGGCATGTTCTAAAATGTCCATTCCATCTGACATAGATTGGGATGGACTCCAGCACTGGTCATCCAACCACACTTTTAATTCAACTGAAGTTAATAGCAATCCTCTGCTGCCTTTTGATGGCTCGCTTCCATGGAATAGAGAGAAGTCCTAGAATTCTCAGCAAGTAATAAAGCCATGATAATAACCATTTTAATAAAATTTTCAACAGTTAAGCCATCTTTTAGTGATTTATCTCCAGAAATTAAGCCTCTGAATCATAGGCCTGAAAAGGTCATCAAATATGATAGATTTAGCAGAAGCAATAAGGGGAAAAAAAGAAATTCTGCAGTGGTAGGGGGAAGGGAATTAAGGGTATCAAATATGAACCAGCTGTTCCAGGGCCAGACACCCAGAAAACAGTCTACAAATGTTAGTCCTTAATGAACCATAAGTTAGAAATGTTATCTACAGAAACACCTTGCTTTTCTGGATTTTGACTAGACCAGGAAGGTGATGAAGAATACGAAATAAACAAAAACAAAATAAGTCCTTAACTTGCTGAAAGAACCAGCAGCCCAGAGGGGTTTCACTAAAAATCTGCTATGTTATTTTATAGGAAAGACCACTGGTCTTCATTCAAAGCTTATTGACTCAAATGATATTCAGTTTTGACAGATTTGGTTGCCTGATTTCCAAACCTAGAGCAGATGAGAAGCAGCAAATTGGAAAAGGAATTGCAAGAGGTTGGATCCATGATAGGAAAATTCATTGGGCCAAAAAAATGTTCTAACTAGAAAGGACTATAGTGATAATGACATATGACATTCATGGAGACTTCATGGTTACATATAACTTTATACAAATTGTCTCATTTGAGCATTATGGCATCCTTATGGGATACCTAGGGCAGATTTTGTCCCCATTTGACATATGTCAAAACTGAGGCCAAAGAGATGAAGTGAGTTGCCTAAAGTCATTCTTCTAGGTAGGAGGGTAATCAGGACCAGAGCGCAAGGTTCCTCATGAACCTGTCAGCATTCCTTCCACTTCATAATACCTGTTAGTCTACTAGTAAGAATGGACACAAAACCAAAATGAGACCCCCAAAATAGTCTCATATTTTAAGGGTATAGTACAGTGATTAATGCTTAAAATAATAAACCTGAATCACTGAGAAAAGGCTAAATTATTTCTAGGATACTATTTTTGAGAAGGCAAGGAAATATAGTAATGTCTACTCAGAAAAAAAAAATCTTGATTTTGTGCTTGTAGTGGTAAACATCAGTTATTTGGAAAACTCACTTATGAGGATGAGGGTAATACATGGTATTGGAAAGAATGTTGGATCTGGAGTCAGTGTGTATTTAAATATCTGCTTTTATCAAATACTTGGAAGGAAGGACAGAAGGAAAGAAGGAAGGAAGGAAGGAAGGAAACAAGCATTTATCAAATTCCTGCTATATGCCAAGTACTGTGATAAACACTTTACAAATATATCATTTGATTCTTACAACAATCCTTGAAGTTAGGGGCAATCCTTATCTTCATTTTACATGAGCAGAAATTGAGGCAAACAGAGGTTAGGTGACTCGACCAAACTCATAAAGCCAATAAGTGTCCAGGCTGGATTTGAACTCAGGTCATCCCAACTCCAAGGCCAGCTGTCTATCCATTGTTTCACCTGTCTGCTTCCGGGACCATATAGTCACTCTCTCATCTACCGATTTACCACTCTTATTTTCCAGATGAGAAAACAGACTCAGTAAGTTGAAATGACTTTCCCACAGTCACACAGGCGGTGTGGGAGTTGGCACTTGAACACTGTCTCCCAATTCTGAATTCAGGGCTCTTTTCATCATATCCTACTGCATGTCTGCCTGTATCTTTTCATATTGGTCTTAGACCTTTAGTAGATGTGTGACCCTGGGCAAGTCATTTAACCTCTATTTGCCTTAATCCACTGGAGAAGGAAATGGCAAACCCCTCCAGTGTCTTTGCCAAGAAAAACCAAATGGGGTCATGAAGTCAGATATAACTGAAACAACTGAATAAAAACAAAAACAAATACGCACATATAAGTAATTTTTGTATATACACACAAATACGTCTGTATAAATATATGTATATATAATTACATACAACTACAATGCAACTTCATTTAATTGGAAATGTCCTTATTCATTGTATGTTCTGGTTAACAAAAAACTAGAAAATTATTCTTTGAAATCATTCCTAAAATAAATATCTCCACTCACTTTCCTATGTTAATAAGTAGAGACTAACGGACGTATATAGAGGAACTTCTTGTAACACCTTTGATATCATTGTTGAAGACTAGAGATGTAATTGTGGGAATTAGGTTTAGTGTAGAATGAACCTAGTATACTTATTCCCTCTTCCCCCTCCACAATTAAATTTTTTAAAAATCCCTTTCCTAGGCTTTTTAATGGCAAATGTCTGTTGCTTACAGAAATCTGCATGATCTCCCAACTTCTTCTTTTTGCAGGGACAGGGGACTATGGGCGTGAAATACTGCATATGCTGTTGGATATAATTGATATGTTATTTGATTTTGCTGAATACCTCCCTGTTCCTTGTTTTTTTTTAAATTACCATTATAAAAAATGATTCAATGAGTGAGGAAGGATTATATATTAAGAAATATAGATATATAAAAACAAAAGACTTGAATAAGTCTGATTTTTTTAAAAAGCATATATGTGCATGTATGCGTGTGTGCATGTGTGCACGTGTGGAATCTAATGAATTCAGTCTTTTGATTAGCCATAGTCTTTCTATAGTTATAATTATATCCAGACACACAGATTTACAAATCCACAAGTCATTCTGAGTAAACCCTACTCTATCAGTATCCATATAGACCTTTCATAACTTGCTTTACCTTTCTAGTTTCCTCATCTGTAAAGTAAGGGGATTGGATTAGATAATTCCTGATGTCCCTTTCCTACAATGCTAGATCTGTGAAGATTTCTGATGATCTCAGAGCACAGGTATCTCAGAGCAGAAATATTTCAGAGCACAAATACATCGGTTTAATTCCCAGGATCCCTTTAGTAGGCAGCACTGAAGTTTCCTGTTACCTTGGGTACTTAGAGGTGACCATATCCACATAAACGAAGTATTTTTAGCTTTTTAGGCCCTGGGTGGCCTAGCTGTTTAATAGAAACATGATTTATGGTACCAGATTGGCAACACTCTCTCTACATGTTGTGTGGTGGTGCAAAGGTGCATTTGGAGATGAGCTAAAAGATGGTTGCAGGGCATGAATTATCTGGCTGCATGGCAGACTTGTAAACAGGAAGGCAAGAAAAATGATGAATCATCTTTTCCCATCCTTCTGTACAAGACTACAAACTATATAATTTAAAATTTACTTTCCCTGTCAGCATTACCCATATAATGTGTCTGTACACAAAAGAGTACATCAAATACATTAAGAAACAAAAGCTATATTAAGGTTTCTGCAACCCCCGAAAAGTGCCATGAATAATTCAAATTGCCATGCATTAGGAATGCCCTAGCTAAAAACACATGGCCAGCACTTAACTAAAAGAAAACAGATAAATTAGCCAAATAATTTCATAGACTATCAATATGATTTTTAAGTTACTCTTAAAGATAAAGTTGCCTTCACCAATGACTTTGAATACAATCTGCAAGCTTGCTCAATTTATGCTGACAGCAGTTGCTGTATGGCTGCCTTGAGGGAGAAATTGCCGAGAGATAGGGAGAAGGGGGCACATGAGTATATTAACCTTCAAAATTCAAAGAAAGTCAGCTGGACATAGAGACAAGGGCACCAGGTTGGGAACTGGTGGAGTTGGATTAGGATCTAGTACGACCACTTGCTAGCTTTGCGATTCTGAGCAAAGCTTCCACCACTCTGGACTCATTTCTCCAACTACTTAATTATGAGATTGTAGTAGATTCTCTTTCATATCCTTTCTGCATTAATCAGAGATTTTTAACTTCTAATTTTTGTTTCACAGATTCCTTTGGCAGTTTTATGAAATCTGTGGACCTCTTCTCAGAATAGATTTTAAATGCACAAAATAAAATACATAGGATTACAAAAGGAATCAATTACATAGTTATCTATTTTTTAAAAATTTCTTAGAGCTCAGGTTAAGTCTTGTTCTAAATCCTCTGATCCCATGGTTTTATGAATAACGATCTGGCTCTTGTGGACCAGCTAGAGGTAGCTAGGTGGCACAATGGATGGAGCTCTGAGCCTGGGGTCAGGGAGAGGCTGAGTTCAAATTCAGCCTCAGACACTTACCAGCTGTGTGACTGTAAGCAAGTCAGTCAACCTCTGCCTCATTTTTCCCAACTGTAAAATGGAGATCATAATAGCACCCACCTATCTCAAAGTGTTGTTGTGCAGATCAAATTAAATAGTATTGTAAAGCACTTAGTATAGTGTCTGGCACATAGTGGGTAATAAACAAATCCTTATTCATTTCCCCTTCTCCTTATCAGCAGAGTTGTAATGATTTTCACTTGGAATAGATGGGGATGGTGGTGATGGTGGTGGTGGTGAGGCTCATCTAGGGTATAGCCTTGGGGTGGGAGGAGAAGGAATGCAGCTTCACATTGGATTCATATTGGATGTATAGATGTATAGATTCATATTGGATGTATAGGTCATGTGGGAAAGGAAAAATATCTTTTGACACCCAGAATTTTCTATTCTGCTGAAAGGCAGGCTGTAATCAAGTTGGGGGGAAAGCATACTTGCTTGTACTACTTCTACTCAGGAGTAGCACCTGGCAGGTGGAGAGGGGAATAGGACCCAAGGTGGGGCAAGAAGGGGAGAAAGGGTGCTGGTGGACAAAGCTAATGATAGCTGCTGCCATTAAAATGCCCCATAGAATGTCCTATTGACACCTGATAAATTTCCCAGCCTGGACAAAGCCTCAACTGCTTTGCCCAAGTTAGGATTGAGAGTTAAATTCATTGTCCCTAGTACAAGCATAATAATTTTGCTCACTGTATCTCTTCCATCCTCTGCATAGTTTCCCATGGCTGATTTTAAGAGTGCCAACTTTCCTTTGATGGTATAAGTATAGACAACAGTCCATGGATGCAAACTTCAGTCAAACATCTGTTTAGTTTTGTATGATAAACTGGGGGGGGAGGGATGATGAATGGATTTTTAATGCATAATGTTTTACCCTCCTATGATTTATTTTGCTTCTTTTTATTACATTCAGAGCAGAAAGAAATAAACCGTATTATTCAGCAAGCTCCTGCCTGGTGAGTGTGTATCATGAACCATGATTGATTCATTCCTAAACAACTCCAAAAAATTTTACTTCAATCCTATTATTGCAATTAACACTTGCCTCTGCAGTCATGCAATAGACAAGGTTAAGCACATGTATTCTCTAAGAGACATAAACCTTAGATTGCACATGGAATCTGTCATTAGAACTAGAGTAAGAAGTTTAGTAAGATGAATGCCTCATCATCCCTGTGACTACAGGGAGGCCATATGAACTCTTTCAACCTTAGTCTCTTCATCTATAAAATGGGAATAAAATAGTATTTGTACTTCTTACCTCTTAGATTTGGGAGAAAAGTGCTTTGCAAATTGTAGAGCTCTCTATACATTTCTTAGACGGCACCCAGTCATTGAGTTTTGGGTATTAGCTAATGATCTCCTCTTGCTATCTCTGTTGTAGGTATAACCAGAAATTCTAGCCCCTCCATCCTGGGAGGAGAGGGCAAAGTCCATTCTGGAAAGCTCTCATTTTATAGATAAAGAAAGTGAAGTCACACAAGTGAAATGCCACCCAGGGAATTGAATCCATGTCCTTTTATAACAGATCCAGCATTTTTTCCACTACCTTTCTTATATAATGTACAGTAGTACATTTATAAGACTGGAAAGTCTTATAAAGACTGGAAAGAAACCTAGAAGCCATGAGGTTCAACTCCCTCATTTTACTGATGGGGAAACTGAGGCAGAGAGAGGTTAGGGGATTTGCCTGGGCTGTCACAGCTAAGTGTTTGAGGTAGGATTTGAATCTAGGTCTTTCTGACTCTGTATCCAGTGACCTATCAATTAACCAGACTGGCTGGTGTACTTGCACCTAAACTGTCTCTAACTTCTACCCAACATTAATTAAGTCTCAGTTTCTCTTTTCACAACAGCAGGGTTAATACCTTGTAAAATTCCATGAGAGCAGGAGAATTGAAGAGCAAAGTAATATTCCTTTTGAGTAGACCCTTGTAGCAAAATCTCATTTCTAAAATCTCCATTTCAAATAGCCTGAGATGAAATAGCTGCCTTGTCCAACACTTTGGTGGATGAGCTGGGTGTCTGGAATGTTCAGAAGGGCTTTGGTTTTAAAAACCCCTGTCATCTCAAACCTAAACCCAGATCTGAAATGTGTTCGAGTGTGCTGGTGGCTTCCAAGAACCGTGTCACCCTTTCAAACAAACAGCAACTTTGCTGCTCATTAAACCTGTGTGCCTGCAAACCTTCGAGAGTTTCCAACCAAACAGCCATTCTTTGGGGGCCACATTTACCTTAACTGACACCTCAGGGCTCAATTTGGTTCCAGGAACAGGAAAGAATGGGCTGAAGGCAGAGATTCTGTCATCTAATTTGCTCAGTATCAAGTGTAAAGGTTCAGTGAGAAAAGCATCTTGGATTTAGAATTAGACCCTGCTGATTCAAATCTCTGTTCTGCTCCTCATTAGTTGGGTGACCGAGGATAAGTAATTTCTCCTCTCCAGGCCTCAATCTGTTCACCTCTAAAGTTAGTGGTTGGGATGACTCAGTGGTCTCTAATATTTCTTCCACCCCTCAATTTTATGTTTCAGGACAGTATATATCTGATAACATCCACCCTCCATAAAAGTATCATTTTCAATAGTATTAACCTATCTTTCTCTTCTTTTAAATTCTCCTCACAAGGGGTCTGACTTTTTGGAGGTTTGAGAACATTTAAACAAATGCATTAAAGACCTTCTACCTACTCTAAATGTCTCGTATATAACTATTAGAATGTAAGCTCAAGTTCAATGATTACTGACGGTTTTATCTTTTCTTTAAATCACTGTTACTAGTGATTTTATACATGTATACACACATACACACGTGTGCATGCATGTGGATATATAAAGTATATGTAAGTATATATGCACATATAAAAAAAACCAGAAATATACACCTATATGTACATGTATATACACACATACATGTGTGTATATATATGCATACACATGCACATGCACACATTCTATGTGTGTATGTATACTCATAGATGTACATATAGTCCCAAGTTGTTCTGGAAATCTTAGCGCACTTTTAAACCATTTAATCTCCCTATTTCCTGACTGTGCTTTGGCACTAACTAGCCCCGTGTCTGAAATGCTCTCTCTCCTGATCTTCACCACTAGAAATGCTAGTTTCCTGCAAAGCCCAATTCAAGTGCTATCATTTACCTTTCTGTACACTGCCCCCAAGCTGTTAGTACTTTCCTCCATCCAAATTATCATGTGTTTATTCTGTATTTATCTATGTACATGCTGTCTCCTTGTCTTCATATCTTTGATGCACAGATCCTGGAAATGTAGGAAATGTTTCATAAACACCTACTGATTAATTCTATTCTCTTCAAATAATCAAACCTCTACAGTTACTCATGACTGGATAAATATTGCAGAAAATAATGGAATTACCAGTTTCTTTCTTGATTGTTCTTACAAAAACCTCATTTTAATAGCCTTCTCCTAAGAATTCATTTTATGATGTCTTTACCTAGGACTCAGCCAAAAAGATTTAGCTTTTTACCAAGAAAGCTTTGCTCCAAAGCAGCCTCACCCAGCAAGGCCAGTGGTCCCACAAGGTTCAGGGAAGGGTTCAGACTATTCTGGAGCAGCCACATCAAGGCACCTAAGACCAGGAAAGAAACAGGTGGCGGATAGGAAAAGGAGTCCTTAACTATGGTCATTATAGGAGAATTATTTGTCTTTGGGTACAAATGTTACCATGGTATCAGTTGTTACTTTGTGCTATAAGAAGACCCAGGAACTGCTAGCCTGGAAACTAGAAGGAGAGCAGCAAAGATATTTTCCTTCCCAGATAGATAAGCGTGAAGAAGTCAGCAAAAATCTTATTCCTAAGCAATTACTTTTTTTTAAGAGCAAGGCTTTGCTTTCTTTCACAGAGCTGGGCATAGTATAAACTGTTCATCTCCTGGGTGTCTCCACCATCCACATAAAAGGCACCATCAGATTTATGACTCACTGTAGCTCCCCTCTCACTTGAAACACTGGTGGGGTATTCTCATACACCACAAAAGCTCCGTGTGACCCAACTCTAGGTGAGAAAGAATTACAGATAGTTGGTAGGGGACCTTTTAATTAGAAATCCCAGCAGCTCATTAAGCCTGGTTATGAGCTCTCCATGATGCTTCTTCAGCTCCTCCTCTATGGAATCATGGACAAGATACCTTCTGAAGTACATTTCTTCCTTGGTCACATTTCCAACAGATGAGCAGCTAGGTAACTGTAGGGTACAAATTTGTCTCTATCTCCGAGGTAGATGTTCATGAGTGTTAGGCAGGATATTGTACAATGAATCATTGGGGAACAAGCAGGGTTTCTCTCAATATAGCCTGGTTCAAAGAGAGAAGGAAATAGTAGGAGGAGCCAAATTTATCTAGGGGGTGGTAATATACTCAAAATATCAAGGATCAAAAATGGCTCATTGGGGGTAGGAACTCTCTCTGCTTCCATCAACTGAAACTCATCTACAACTTACACTCTTAGAGAGTTTCCTGGAATTGAGAAAGAACATGTGACTGGACCAGGGCACATGGTTAGTACATGTCATGGGCTAGGTTAGGTCTTTCTGCCTCTAGCATTCTATCTACTTGGCCATGACCTCTCTCTGAGAGGATAATGGGTGACTCTAAATCTAAGCAAACTCTTCCCACCAAGTCATAGCCCTCAACTAAATTGGGAAGTAGGCAAAATTTGTTTTCAGTGTACCCTTTCTTCCTTCCCATTGCTTCATAATACTTTCAGAGCTCAGGACCCTCATGTTGGCCTGTGGCTGCTTACAATCCAAACTTCTGGACCTACGATAGATAGATAGAGCACTGGTCCTGGAGTTAGGAAGACTCATCTTCCTGAGTCAAATCTGTCTTTAGACACTAGGTTCAAGTCATTTCACCCTGTTTGCCTCAACTTCCTCATCTGTAAAATGAGCCAGAGAAGGAAATGGCAAAGCACTCCAGCATCTTTGCCAAGAAAACCCCAAATGGGGTCACAAAGAGTCACATATGACTGAAAGGACTTAACAGCAACAAGAGCCTTGGTCAGCCCTATGCCTCAGGCTTGCCTTTTTCTCTCCCACAAAACTACCTATTTTGCATCATTTTTCTTGTGAGGCGACTAAAGATAATCTAATGTCTGCATTTCCTAATTAAGGAATCATAGAACTCTTTGAGAAGCCTTGAAAACATCATATGTATGTGTATGTATGCATGTATGAGTGCATGCATCTATATGTGTCTGTGTATGTATATGTGTATGTGTATGTGTATGTATATGTGTATATCTATTCTGTAACCCTATGGAACACCCTCTTAACTTGCCTCCCCATGGGATTTAAGGTGCCTAGAATTCAGCTCTCTCAATCAGAGAAGCACAGCGCACCTGAAGGACATACTGACAAATACAAAATGTCAGCATGATACAATGAAAAGAGCCAAAGGACCTGGGTTCAGGTTCCACCAGTCATACTTGCACTCTATGTGACTTTGGACAAGTCATTTAACCTCTATATGCCACAGTTTCCTCAGTGTAAAACCAGAAATTGAACTTGACGGCCTCTTAAGTCCTTGCTAGCCAGATCTCTGGCCCTGTTCTTTGGGGATGGTTAGCTACAAATCTCTCAGAGTTTTTGTGTTGCTGGAGGAACACACCACAGAGAAATCTTTTATTGAACTTACTTTTTCATCACAGGCATCCAAGGCCAACACCTGAATTGCTAGTGGCATGCCTGCAACACCTTCTGCTGATCCCTCATACTCATTCTTATTAGTCAATAGACAAGAAACACTGAGTGTGTGGTGGAATAGAATGCTGGGCGTGGAGTCTGGAAGATCTAAATTCAAATCTGGGCTTTGACACTTAACTAGCTGTGTAACCTTGAGCAAGTCACTTAACCTCTCCTGCCTCAGTTTCCTCAATTGTATAATGGGGATCATAATAGCACCTACCTCTCCAGGTTGCTGTGAGGATTGAAAGAGATAACTGCAAATTGCTTAACACAGACTAGATACTTAATAAACACGTATTCCCTTCTACTGCTAAGGGTCAGCCACTGGGTTAAGTGCAGGGGATAAAAAGAAAGGTTAAAGAGAGCCCCTAATCTTAAAGAGTTTACAATGCTGTTTTTTGCTAGATCCCCAACAAAGTAATGGCTTAACCTTTTCCACTGAGATCTTTCCCCACCTACTCTACTATCTACACTTTCTCAACCTTGAATTTTTTCAATCAACATTCCTTTCATTTAGTCATCACTACAGAAACCCATTCTTTCTTGGGGTCTCCACACTCTTTATCACCTTTTCTTACTCCCTACAACTCACAGGAGGGGTTGTCATGCTCCTTGGTCCTCACTGTGACTTTCAGAACATTCTTCTACACCACCCTTTCACAACCTTTCCTCTTTCAAAGTCTGTTCAATCCTCTTAGAATTTTTCTCCCCAACATTTTGTTGAAATCTATAAAATCCTGGTCTTTCCTCTCATGTTTTCATTGACTTTTCTCCTCTATTCTACCCTCTACCATTATCCTAGGGGACTTCAATACTTGTAGTCTTGACTCCTCTAGAAATTTAATACCTTAATTATTCAATAATACCTTTCTCAACTCCATCAATTTTCTTTTCTCCCCTGATTCTAGCTATACCTGGACAAAAATGCAACATCTCTCAGAACCTAATCAACATTAGGTTCTGTTTCCTACTCTTCTGTCTCCCTCTGATTTGCATCAAAACTAGTTTTCATCCACCCCATGAATTTTGGTGTCCCCCAAGTATAATGTGAACTTTTTGAGTAAAGGGACTGTCTTGTTTTCTTGTTTGTGTTCCCCTGGCTTAACATAGTGCACTGTATATAGTAAGGGCTCAATAAATATTTCACTATTCCATTTCACTGAATCAGATCTATTCTTTAAGTTCATCTTTCCCAACCTATGCCTTTTCCTTCCATCACTATTTCTATTTGTAGCACCACCCTCATCCCAGTTGTTTACTTGTAACATTGGGTTTTTTTTTTCCTTTTCCTTTTCCTGGTAGTTTAGCTTTCATAATACCAATTCCATGTCCACAACTTCTCCTTCAGTCCTTCTTTCTTCTCTATTCTTGTTGGCATCACCAATATTCAGACCTGAATTACCATCAAACTAGATATGATAACAGCTTTCTTAGAGATTGCTCATCTTCATTCTCTTTCCCTCCTCTAACCAATCCCTTAATTTCATGGTCAAAATAATCTCTTCTTTGTATAGATAAGCAAGTCACTTTTATGCTCAAAAATCTTCTGTGTCTCACTATGGCCTCCCCAAAAATCTTAAGCTCTTTTACCTAGCATTCCAAGTTCCAAAATCTGGTGCCCTTCTTTCATTTTCTCCTCTTCTGTCCAATCCAACTACTTTCTATCCCTTCAACATCTTCTTTTTACAACTCCATGCAGTTTTTTTTTACTGCTCCCGATGCCTACAAGATGTTTTCATTTCTACTTTATTGGTTCCACTTTTAACATCCAATCAAATATTGTCCCTACAAATGGTAATAACTTTTCCCCCAAATCTTACATAGTGCTTTGTCTTGCAAAACCTCAAATGAACTCACCATTTAACATTGTGCCTACTTGCCATCTGTTGATTTCTCATCCCTAAACAAGGCTCTAAGCCCCTGTAGGTTAAGACTTCATCTCAATCAACACTTTTATCAATCCAAACACCCAGACTCTGCATAAAAAAAAAGGCATTTAACATATGCATGTTTACTGCCTAATTGATAAATTTATCCATAGTTAGATACCAATGGCTTATAATAGGCTGCTTTCCCTGGACAACAGATTTATTTTCTGAAAGTGACTTTTAATGAATAAACTCCAAAGGCCCATAATGGAATTTTCAAGCAATCTGGCCAAACTATTTTGTATAGGTGGGTATAAGCACCTGTTTATTCCACCTCTGAGGTGGGTCATCCCTAAAAGACAATGTAAAAAAGTACTTGTGGGATGTGGAATGGAGAGTGTAGGACCATTCTTTCTGAAATAAAAGTCAGCAGATGTTCCTCTACTTAATCAAAAATCGTGCCTTAATGAGGCCTGTTTGGCATTTGGGACTTTAGCCTTTTATGTTCTTTCTCCTTGTTATTCCTAAATGTTCATGAACAATAGCAGTTCACATTCACATGATGCTTTACTTTCACAGAGTGTTTTTTTCTTTTGCCACAACTCTGTCAGATTGTTATTATAAGTATTATTGTTTATTTTAAAGAAATTGCAGGTTGGGCTGAGTATATTTGCAGTTTTGTGTGCAATCATCTGTCTTATTGTACTATTTTATAGAAACATTTGTTTTATTCCATGTATTAATAATTTAATTTAAAAATATTTTTAAAAGCAAAATAAGTAGTAGTAGTATATGTAGCAATTTTACAGATGAGGGAGCTCAGACTTGGGGAGATTAAGTGACTTATCCACTAACAAAGGACTAAATTCCATAACTGAGACTAGAACCCGGGTGTTCTAAAAAGTCCAGTGCTCATTCTATCCAGTCCTTAATATACTCTTCTCCAAAAGATAAAAAAGGAGGAAAGTTAATCAAATACAGAAATTGAACTCTTGGATTCTTCTCTACTCTTAGCTCTCTTGGGTTGAGCATGAGACCAAGTGACTTAAAAGGATAGCCAATAAGAGACAAAAAGGTTTTGAACCTGGGTAAACAACATACATCACGTCTGTCAGCTAGCGTCCTATGGCCTCAGTGTTCATGTGCCAAGCCATCATGCTCCCCAGTGAGTGGTACTGTGTTTGTAGCACATGGACCAAAATGGATCTAACTACAGAAGGGACCCATAAACACTAATCCTTCAGTTTTGTCAAACACTGGCCATGAAGTTGACAGCTAGTGCCATATCACCTCAGAATCCCTTCCTTCTGAATACAATGGGAATTCATTCTGTCTTTCTATTCCTGAGATCATTAGGAAACTGGGATCTTCACCCAGGCCATTTATAATGAAAACAATGGATTCCTGTCCTGGGTTTTTCTTCTCTATGATCATTTCAAGCAACAATATCAAAACTACTGCAGAATTTACCAAATGAGTGAGTTGATTACCATTACTTGGGATGGTTTCTAGCTAGGCTTCTCTATATGAGATTAGTTTATGAAGGTAGAAGACAAATTAAGTTACTACTTATTGAAAAGTGGCTACTTTTCAATCAGATCTGAAGAAGGGTTTTCTTTTTTATCTTTCACTTACTCAAAGTGTCTGGAAATTACCAAGGGGTTTTAATTTCTCAGCGCAGTCTCTTCTGCTCATTTTATATACTCCCTGAAGGTGCTAAAAGATGGCAAGAAAAGCCACAGAAAGAAAAGCGTGCAGAACTTGAAACTTACAAATCAGAGACATTTCCAAAATGGTACCCTGGGGCAGCCTTCCATTGTTTCTGTTCCAGTAAGCATAAGCATCTAAGCTACCAGGTACATATTCCAGGGTACATATTCCAGGAGGCATAGAAGATTTTTTGCAGCTGGTTTGCCAAAGGCTCAGAATGAAAACTCATTGCTGTTTCTCTTTCCCAGCTCCATGCACCTGATTCAAATTATAGCTCTCATATCAAACAGAGAAGGTGGCCTAGTGACAATAGCTCATAATTATATGGTGCCTTAAGGTTCCCAAATTGCATTCTTCACAACATTCTTATGAGTTATGCAGTACAAATATCTCTGCCCTCATTTTACAATTGAGTAAACTGAGGCTCAGGATGTTCAAATGACTTTCTGTAAGCATACAGGTAGGCAGTAAATTTGAATACAGATCTTCTAAAGAGGATAATGGTAGCCATAGATCAATACCATTGATAGGAACTGGCGATTTTCTCAGCATGGGATCTCTCTCTCCTGATGCAGATTGCAGCACAATTAACTTAAAATATTAGAGTGTTTCCTCAAGTTGAATGATTTATACATCTTCACACAGCTAGTATCAGAAGCATGATTTGAACTCTGGTCTTCTTGAATCCCAGTCACTCACTCTATTCACCACGCTACATTGGCTCCCTTTGTGACACTTAACAAATCACTTTATATACATCATGTCATTTGAACTGCATAACTACCCTTTGAGGTAGTTTATATGAGTATATTTATTCCTATTCTACAAATGAGGAGACTGAGGCATGAAATGGTGAAATGATTGGCCCACATAGGGAATTAGTTCTACCACCAAAACTCAAACTCACATATTCTGAATCCTAGTCCTACTCTGTCTACCATATAGAAGTCTGTCACCAGCCTCATTTGTAACCCTTTCCAAAGTAAACTCTAATATATGGTATCAAACCTGTTTGTTCTTCTCCACTTATACTGTATTCCCTTTTATTTCCACATCTTTATATAGTATTATACCACCAACCTAGAATCTCACCCACTCCTGTGGTCTATGATCAGTATTCCTCTTGACACTGTTTTTGAAGTCGGGATGAAAATTCACCTCCTTCCAGAAACTTTCCAGAGCTGATCCCATGTGTACAGATGCACATCATTTCCAAAGTATCTGTTCTTGATAAGTGTTCTCAAAGCATAATAAAGCTATACTGGTCATTACTCCCTACCCAGCTTGTTTGCTGAGGGTTTTCACAAGGTGGGTGTTGACAAAATATCATCAGTCAGCAAATTAACAGATTTAAGGAAGAATTTGATTAATCATGCCTCTTATGTGTGTGACCTAGGGCAAGTCATATACCCTGCATCTCAGTTTCCTTATCTGTAAAATGAGAGGATTGGACACTATGTCCTCCAAAGACCCTTGTAGCACTACGATCCTATCAGGCAAGATGGTAGCCTTCCCACAGATGTACTGTCCAAACAAGTCACCATTTTCACTCAGTGCCCTTTGAGTGGAGCCCTCATGTCCCAGAGCTTTCAGCACGGCTCTCTACTGACCAATTCTGGAAAGTATTTACTGTAAGTAATATGCTCCAAGTCAGCTGCCCAGGACCTAGCTCTTTCTTGTCTCTTTTTTCAGTTTAAGAAGTACATGTCTATCATTTCCAAGATCCTGAAGCTCAGGTATTTTTTTTTCCTCCTATGCTTAGGTGTTTGTTATTTTCCCTGACAAGCTGTCCTAAAATCCCATAAGTACACATAGCCTGAAATAGTCTTCAGTTGCCCAGAGAATTTGCCATGCTTTTCATTTCCAATATTCTAAAGAGGGTAGAGGAGGGGGGGGAAATGATAGAGTTAGATGAGACATTTACCAGACTGTGATGCTGCCTCATTTTTCATTTAAATTCCAAGACCTGATTTTTTTAATGGCCAACAATGAAAATGTATTTCCCTGACTCTGCTATCTGTAGCTTCCCCTCAAACTGTGATCGTTTTACAATAGGTTTCTAATGCACAATTGCCAATTAAACTGTGCATTTAACCTTTGCACAAAGCACTCCATTTTCTTTTGTTGGGGAATCAAGCTTTTAAGTTGGCCGATCAATTCTGCAAATTATGTAAGTACATAGCACTTGCTTAATATTTATTATGTTGGGCAGGAGTGAAACAAGACTGGAGTAGTGATATATAGTGCATCACAAATTCAAGATGGGATAAAGCAGCCAGGCTATCTGGAAATTGCAGGGCATTGGATTATCACTGGTTATCTAGGGCTTTTCAAAAGCCAAAAGAAAATGGAATATAGGCGGCAGTAATGAACATATTTAAGCTCTCCAGCTTCCCAATGAACAGCCTCTGTCCTACCACCTTCTCTAAATCAACAGGAATTTCTGATGCTATGATTTCTGGATCATTGGTATCCAAATACAAGTCAAGCAGAAGTTGTTCTTGATTCTTTAAGGTCACTGCAGAGAAATATTAGCCTTTTAGAAAAGGGAGAAGGGGCCTTGATGTGTGAGCATCTGGGTACCTAGGATGATATTCTTCTCCAATTGCTAATGACAAGTTAGTAAATTAACATCTGTTGTCCAATTTCACTAAGGATACATGTTTGGAGGCTTTAGGGAGTGGGGTAGGATCTCATGACATAAGCATATAGATAAAATCACGGACCCATCTAGCAGTCCAGTGAAAATTACAGATCTCTTCTCAGAATAATATTTTTAAATGCATAGAGTTACAAAGGAAATCAATTATATTGGATTACAGTTATACAAAAAAAGAAACTAAACAAACCCACTGACCCTAGGCTACACATTCCCCTTCTAGTGGGGAAGGGGGTCTCCTCTTGGGAGCTAAAGGAGGGTTGGGGAAGGGGGAAAAAAGGCTAAAAAAGAGAGCAAGGGAACTTTTTTTCTTCTAGGATTAACTCCACACACCTTAATCTGAAATTTCTAATTCTCCATAATCTAATTCCAATCTATCATTCTTGCTGTTCACAAATTCCACATTCCAGCCAAACTGCCCTACTGGCCATTCATTGAACTTGACATACCACTGCCCACCCCTACATGCATTAGCACAAGCCATTTATGATCATTTCCAGCATATGTTCCCTCCCCACCTTTACCTTTAAGAACTGTTCTATTCATTCAAGGCTGGGAGAGGTAGCATTTGAGCTAGGCCCTAAAGGATGGTTAGGTTTTTAGCAAGAGGAGATGTCATAAGGGTGTTATTTCAGGTATAAGGGATAAAAGGAGATGGGAAAGTTCTACTGTAGCATAGGGAATTGTGAGTACAGTTCTGTTTGTCCGGAGCGATGAGGAAGACACAGGGTACTGAGTTAGGGCTGGAATAGTGAGATATTGCCCATTTGTGGAGGGCTTTGAATAACGCACTACAATTTCAGGAAGCAATAGGGAGTCACTGACAGCTTTGAGGGAATTGGTGGGGGTATGACATAGCAATAACACTACTTTAGAAAGATTAATCACACAAGTGTATGAAAGATAAATAGCAATACAGAGACACCGGTGGCAATGACACCAGCTAAAGAGCCAATCAGGCCAGAGGATAAGAAACTGTATCTTCTATACATAACTTCATTTCTATCTTGTTGTATGTGTTTTCTTTGGCTATTAGTTCCTGGTAGAAATTCCCTTTGGAAAATTCCAGCCTAGTCACAACTGAGGGGAAGAGAGTAAGAAATAAATATAGAGACCAAGTCTAAAGATAACATTGGGAGTGATATGTCTCAGAGCACCAAGAAAGTATAGAAACTGGAGAAAGTGCGGAGGATAGGGAGATGAAAAGTTGAGAAGTGAGAGGAGGGAGGAAGGGAGGGAGGGAGGGAGGGGGATAGAGGGAGAGGGAGACGAGAGAGAGAGAGAGAGAGAGAGAGAGAGAGAGAGACAGAGAGAGAGAGACAGAGAGACAGAGAGACAGAGACAGACAGAGACAGATAGAGAGACAGAGAGAGAGAGAGAGACAGAGAGACAGAGAGAGAGAGAGAAAGAGAGGAGTCAAAGATGGCTGTGTAGTCATGTTTTGCTTATTTCGTTTACTTCAACTTCTTACCTTAGGGAAAGTACCTCTAATGCATTGTGTTCTCCAATAAAATATAAGCTCCTTTTTGGGTAAGGACTATCTTGCTTTTTTATTTGTTTGGCCACTGCTTAGCACAATACTTGGCCTATAGGATGTATTTAATAACGCTTTTCATTTATTTATTTATTTATTCATTCTCTGATTCATTTTGCTCTCTCTTTCTCTCTCTCTCTCTCTCTCTCTCTCTCTCTCTCTCTCTCTCTCTCTCTCTCCACTCTTCATAACAGAAGTCATTTTTGACCAGTGGAAATTGGAGGAGATGGAGGGGAGAGGAAATAACAATTACTTTATCTCTTCTTCTTCTGGTCTGAAAGCAGCCTGAATCAAAGAACCTAGCATGAAGAATTCTACCTATTATTACAATTCATCCTTTAGGACATAATAGAGAGTCAATAAGAACTACAGAATAGATTCTCAAACGAGTAAAGAAAACCTTGAATGTAACAAGTAGAGGCTCACTCTTAGCTAGGACCTTTCTTTTCTCAAGGATTTGTAGGATGCCCTGGCATTTTCTTTCTTCCTTTTATTTTTAAAGAACAAAAATGAATTTTGTTAATGAGCACAGAAAAATAAAAGGCAAGGAAAATCACCCCCATCTGCACACACTCATTGAATCACATTATTTTAGAGTTGGAAAGCCATCTAGTCTAACCCACTAAAAATGCCCACTGTAACACGTAGAACAAGTGGCCATTGGTCCTATGCTAACAGACCTGCAATGGAAGAGAAGCTACTGCTCGTCAAGGCAGTTCCTCATAACTTTGGATGGCTCTAATTGTCAGCAAGTTTTGCTTTGTTTTGTTTTCCACTTGAAATTAAGCCTAAATTTTCCTTTTTGACTTCTCCTCATTGTTCCAGCTTCTGCCCCATGGGGGTTGAACAGAACACGTCCATTCCCTCTCCCATACTAAAGATATCAAGTCCAACCTGAGTTTTGTTTTGTTTTTTTCTCATTTCCTTCAAGAGAACTTTATACAACCTGGACTCAAGATCCTTCACCATTTTGATTGCTCTTTTCTGTATCCTCTTTACATTAGGAATGGCCTTCCTAAACTCTGGTGCTCAGGATGCCCGATACTCAAGACCACATAGTGCCTATAGTCTGATTAGAGTTGAGCATGTTATCACTATTACCTCCATCTTTCAAGAATCTGTGCTTCTCAGTGTAATACAAGATGATAACAGATTTTGTTAGTCACTGCTCCACATTTCTGGCTCATACTGAGCTTGCAGTCCACTAACTCCCTCAGATCCTTCTCAGACAAACTTTGGTCTAGCCATTCCTCCCCCATATTGTTCTTACAAAGGTAAGTTTTAGAAACCAAGTGTATTTTAGCTTTTTCTCTATTGCATTTCATGTTATTAGACTCAGCCTGATGTTCTAACCTATCAAGATCTTTTGAAATACCCTGGCATTTCCTCCCACGCAGTTCCATTTATTCAAAGCCACTGGAATCTGAGCTGTGAGACATAGAAACAACAAAATGTTATCAAGAGGCACTTCCAATTGGGTAAACTCATTTTATCTATTTATACTATTTTGAAAATCTCTATATGCTATGAACAGAATCACAGCACATTATAGCTGGAAAAAATTCTAGAGATCAGCCATGTCTAATCCCATCATTAAATATGAGGAAACAAGTTCCCCAAAAGAGGGCTGGATTTCACAAGAACCCCATGTCTGACAGGGAGCAGAGTTAGGAATCATGTACAGGCCTTCTGGTTCTAAATCTAGTCTTCTTCCCAGGATGCCATTCTTGTAATCAATATCACAGGTAAGGAAATCTTTCTTTAGAATCTTGAATGAATATCATATTCCTGGTTGGCTTTTGTCTTTCTAAAAAGATAATCTTGGGAGGTCATTTAATTAATCTTCCCGCCTCCTTTACAAAAAAATATCCCTAAATCAGCAAGCATTGCAATATTAAATTTCATAGTCCCTTACCTTATCTTACCATAGCTTACCTTACATCACCATCAATCATAGAGAGAGAAAGGTTCATCATATGACCTACCATTCTGATGATTAACAAGTTTCCTATCAGGAAGTTCTATTTTGTATTTAAACCAAATCCATCACACTAAATTTAAGTCAATTTCTTCTTGCTTCCTTGGCAGAGGCATTGAGAAGTGAAGAATAGAACCTTGAACAATGGTGCCCATAGAAGATGAGCTTCAAGTTTCTGAGAGATTTCTGATTTTGGAGGGAAAATCGAATTATGCACTGGGAAAAGAATTAAAAATGTACCTGAGACTGACCTTGGGACTGGGAACGAATATTATAACCTTTTCTTCTTCTTCTTCTTCTTCTTCTTCTTCTTCTTCTTCTTCTTCTTCTTCTTCTTTTTTAAATTAATGAGACACTATCTCATAGTAGGTAGAAGCCTGGTTTCAGAAACAGGATGACCTGGGGTCACATATCTCTGACATATATTGGCTTTGTGATTCTGAGCAAGTTACTTAATTTCTCAGAGCCCCAGAGAACTAAGATTGTAAATTTTATAACCAGTGCTGATCTATTAATAGACAGAGTTTCCTAGATGAACATTCCCAATGCCAGTGAAATCACAACTCTGCACCCAAAATAATGAATAAGAAAAATATTTGTTGAATACTCATTAGAGTATAGAAGAATCACAGTGCTACAAGAGCCCTTCCAAATCATTTAGTTGACTCTCTTCAGAGCACCAACCCAATGCTCTATCCACTACCATACATCACTTTATTCTAAGAGAGATAACATTCTATTTCTTGGACAAAATCAAGAAAACAAGGTAGAACAAAATCCCATCATTTCAGAACAACTGCAAGTAAGGCAAGTTTGAATTTGGATTTTTATAAAGCCTGTTGTACTTTTATAGACACTAACTTTAAAAATATTGACTAAAAATTACATTGAAGATAGCCTTAGGGGACCTGGTTTAATGATACTCTACATGAGAACAATTTGTAATCTGAATCCCAGTATATGCCTGACTATTCTTTTTATACATTATAAATAGGATAACCAAACAACCTCTTTGCAGATAGTGCAAGTGCCAATTTCCAATTTAAAATTTGTGCAAATTGCAGCACTTTAAATTACTGGCAGTCAGAGTCATAACTGTACAGAAGTAATGGTGCAAGATTAAGCAAGTTGAATTGGGAATTTAGGAATAAATCGTCGGACAGGCAGAGACTTGCGTAAGCTCACAAAGTGAGTCAGTACCATGGTCAGAACTTGAAACTAGCTTCCCAGATTCCAAATCCAGCACCTTTCCTACTACATGATTCTCTAAGTGTTAATAAGATTTATTTTGAGTGCATGTGAATGTGATTATGTGTCTGTATGTGTTTACCCAGAACTAATCAAATCATGAAACACAAAAACCTAAAAATAAAACTTCCCTCTTCTGTATAAATTCCATAATCATTAAATGGATTCATTAAAGTGATTCAACACTCCCATATTCAAATGTCAGGACATGTAAATCTTCTGGTTCTCATAGTTAAATTGATTATTTATTCCTATAATAAAATGTTTTTCAGATGTTAGAGAATCACTCTGAATTTTTTTTTTTGGTGGGAGGGCCTTGCCAATAAAGATATATGTACATATACACACACACACACATATATATGCATGCATATATTTTTCTCCAATAAACATTTCCAGATTCTTATATCCAAATCATTTCCTCCTTAATTGTTCATACATTTGCTACATGCATTCCTAGATTTCGGAGAAGTTGAAAAGCAAAAGCACATTTCTGAGCTCTCTTCTGCAACCTGTTGTTGACTTAAGCTTTGGTCTGGATAAATTAGAAAATGTCCCATTCACAGCCTGGGCCTCTAATGGACCAAAGAATACTTCAAGGAGCCCACTTAAAAGCTAGGGTAACTAAAATCTTCTAGGGCAGTTCAGACACTTCTGCTCTATTGATAAATAAAATTCCATAATTGTGGAATTTCCAGTGCAACCTTAACATAAATTTATTTATTCCTTTGTTGGAAAGGGAAACATTTAGGTCAAATATTATATTGTAGCTTCATGAGAAAGAATTGATAGAGGTTATTAACAGAGACTAATGGTAGGTTTGCCAAATTAACATCATACAATCAAAACTCCATTGGTACAGACAATTATGGCTCTGTAGAGGAGGAATGATAAATAGCTGCAAATTCTCATGAGATGAGGTGTAAGGTTGGTTGGGGGAAGCTATTGTTGGAAAAAAAAAAACCAGACATGGAAGAAGCAGTAGCCTAAAGAAGAAAATATGGAACTTTGAGTTAGGACAACCCTACTAAATATCTAACTGATTTTAAGGAACTTAAGTTATATTCAGGCAATATAACATCTAGACAAATAAGCAAATGCAAAATATAAATGAAGTAAATACCAAGTCATTTCAAGGGGATGGGTGGGCGCTAACAATGGGGAGGGGGGCAGGAACTCCCTCCTTAAGAAATGGTACCTGAGCACAGCCTTCAAGAGATTTTGGGATTATAAGAGGCAGAAGGGAGGAGGGAGAACATTCCAAGCATGAGTGGTAGTCTAAACCAGCAGTTCTCAAATTTGCCATCTTGGGCTCTCTTTTGTTTATGGGGGTTATAGTTATTGAGATTTAAATATTAGAAATCAAAATGCCTTAGTATTCATATGGAAATAGTTTTGATATTGAGGGGCTCTTGGAAGTGTCTTAGGGATTTCCAGCATTCCCTTGATGATACTTTGACAACTGCTGGTTTAAGTAAAGACACAGAGACCAAAAACAGAACAGAATTTTGGCCAAAGTTCACATAGACAGCTTTCATGTCTTTGTCGTTACTCCTTCAACTGTGGTCTATGGAAGATTCTCAACCTCGTTTGAGCAAACTCCCATGGAACCACAGAGACCCTGGTGCCCACACTACAATTATTGGGGCAACTCTACTGCTGTCAACCTTCCCTTCTGGAACTTGTGTCACTGAAGCTCATGCTACACTTTGCTCACCCCTCTTTATAGTTTAGGCTAATGCTTGATCCAAAGATACAGAAACACCATTCCTGAAATCTGGGTGTGTTGTATAGGACCACAGGATCAGAAATTCAGTACCTAAATAATAAGTCAGAAGCAAGGTACACCCACAGCCTCTGCTCCATTGAAGGTTTTGGTGCTTAGGGCTTAGAGCCTAGAATAGAGTACATAATTAATAAATATTTATCGATGGATTTTGTGCTTCCCAATATTCCTGGAACTTTGTAGAGGTTGCAGGAAAATCTCCCTGTGCATTCCAAAAAGCACCACTAATATGCTCTTCTGTCTCAAAATAGCACCCCATGCCCCCCTACTCTTCTGACAGGAAAAAACAATGCTTATTGAAATATAAAGCCTGAGACAGATACAGAATGTTTGACACAATCTACTGTTGATCTCAGTCAAAAATGGGAGCTTGGAATAAATAAATCCCTGAGACTTTTCCAGCTTCAGATTCAAAATAGTTATATTATTAGATAGAGAGATACATCGATAAATAGGTAGATAGGTAGATGAATGGATGGATGGATGGATGGATGGATGGATGGATGGATAGATAGATAGATATGTAGATAGATACTTATAGATAGATAGATAGATAGATAGATAGAGGAAGGGATAGAGGGAGGAATACACATAGGATTTATTAAGCACTTACTATGTGTCAGGCCCTGTGCCAAGCCCTGAGAACATATTTGCTAAAGTATGTGCACTGTCTCTGGGTTTTCTTGTTTGAGAAACATTTTAGGCATCTCAACACTGTTTCTTATGACCAAGACTAAATTATACAGAGGAAATAAACCCTTTATAACATTGATAATGAGAATAAGACTGACACAGCACATTACAGGCAAACTAGGATATATCAGGCTTAATTTGAGTTAGAGGAATGGAGCTCCAGCCCTTCTTATTAACCTGCTTGGAGAGGTAGGACTAATTGGAGCCAGGGTTAGGCCTCCAGGCTTGTCAGAAGCACCCACTGCAGGATATAGAACTAAAGTAGAAGTGACAAACATAATTTAAACTCAGGATAGGAAAAAATAGCATAAGATTTAGAGCTGGCTGGGACCTCATGGATTATCTAGACCAGGGGTTCTTATCCCCAGATCAAGAAGTCTTTGTTTGTTTACAACTGTGGTAACTGTATTGGGATATAATTGGCTTCCTCCTATTCTATATTTTATTGTAGAGGCAGCTAGGCAGTGCAGTGGATAGACCACTAGGCTTGGAGTCAGGAAGACTCATCTTCCTGAGTTCAAATCTGGCCTTTGACACTTACTAGCTGTGTGACCCTAGGCAAGTCATTTAGCCCTGTTTACTCCAATTTCTTCATCTGCAAGATGAGCTGGAGAAGGAATTGACAAACCATTCCAGTGTCTCTGCCAGGAAAACTACAAAAGGCATCATGAAGAGTTGGACATGACTAAAAGAACTAAACATCAAAAATAAAATATTTTATCGTATGAATTTACAAATACGATTCTAAGGAGTCCATAGTTTTATCAGACACTCAAAAGTGTTCATGACACACAAAAAAAAGCTAAGAACCTCTGATCTAGTCCAACCTCTTCCCCTCTTCATTTTACAGAAGAAGAAACTGAAACCCAGGTAGAGGAAGAAACGTGCCCACTGAGTCACAATATTAAACCTAATTAGGAGCAGTAGCAGCAGTAAAGGGTTGGGAAGCTATAAGAGTGTGTGGTGGTCGACACAGATCAGCAACAGCAAAGAAAATGCCTAGAGGCTTCAGTACCTGATTCTTCTTCCCAGCAAGGTATATCCTGTCCATATAACCTATGGCATTTGCTGAGGAGTTCTGAAGGCTGGAAATTGGTAATATTCGGGGAATAGCTGGAAGGGCCCTACGGTTTACTACTTGTGCAACCTTGGACAAATCACTTGTCCTCTCTAGACTTCAATTTCCTCTTCCGTAAAATAAGAGGCTTGTACTAGTTGATATTTAAGGTACCTTCTAACACACAAATCTTTCATCTAGGCTCCTACAATATGATCTATGTTATTTTCAAGTCCAACTAACACTGAGTCATATTTAAAAGTAATTATAGACTTTGAAAATCAGAAGGAACCTTAGAGATTATTTAACTCCACATTTGTCTGCAAGGTCACTTGTCTAGCTAGTGATAGAACTGCAACTTTGGTCTCCAGACTTCCCACTCCAGGGCTCCTCACCCTGGAAGCCTACAGGGATCAACTGGCACAGGACACAACCCTATGACTACTGAATAAACCCTGCCCTAACAGCTCTGTCTTCCCCGTACTCTGCCTTCATTGAGATTGGCTCCCAGTGTGTAGTGCCTGTGGCACTGTTTATTATTTACCACTGAAAAAAATAGAATTATCACATCTGTGCAGCATCCCTTCAGAAAAGACACTCCTCCAGGCTCTATCATTCTCTCACATCAGGGAAGGTGGGGACTAATTATGCTAATTAACTCCTCTTATCTTAAAAGCACTTTGCAGTCATTAAATAATTAATCCTCTCACTGCCACTCAAGGTCTGGGTGGTAGAGGAAGTGCAGTCAGCCCACCCTTATCAGGTGGAGAAAATGCTGAAGCAAACTGAATGACTTACCCAATGCCACATAGAGCCTAGAAGGCAGATTAAAACTCCCCAAGCCAAGCCATCGCCAAGCCTCTCTTTACTCTCCGAATGTGCTACAGAAGTAGCTTTGCTCTTGGATGGCATACATTTAACAGGCTCACTTAAAGCCCTGCCCATTTAACTTCCCCGGGGACTTTGTTTTAACCAGGCAGCCTGCAGAATGGCACAGCTATTCCACCCATTGAATGCTCTGGGATTTTAATTGGCACCGATGCTCTGGAGTCTGCACTCATGTGCCCCATGGCTCCTGACCAAGGTCATCCATTTAAACTGATTGGTGCCAATTAGATAAAAACAAAGGAAGGGAAGGAAGCCTGCCACACAGAAGAAAAGAAGCGTCATGGAGAGATAAGGTGACAGTCTGTATAGAGAGAGAGACTGAGGCCCAACTCCACTCCCTACCAATTCTATACTGGCTTGGAGCGTGCATGTCTCTCTTAACCCTTTAGTGTCTCCATAGCAGGGGGAAACCTGTGGCCTCCAAGCCACATGTGACTGAATTCAGCCAAAGGGCCACACTTGAGGACCTAGAGAGCCACATGCGGCCTTGACGCCACAGGTTCCCCACTCCTGCTCTAGACAACCTTTTAAGACTAGAAGCTATAGCGAAGTTGCAGTGGTGGAGAGAGTCTCCACCTGGGAGTTCCCTACTTAGATGAAATTATGCATCCAGATTGTCCCAAACCCCAAGCACTGTCCCCCTCCCCACCCCTCCAAGTAATTTACATATAAAACTAGTATGCTCTGTGGAGCATGGAGATCTGGGTTCTAATCACAGTTCTGACATGAGCAGTGTGTTCGTGGACAAATAGCTTAATATCTGAGCCCCATTTTCATGGAATCATAGACTGAGAGATGGGAGAGACCTAGGAGGCCAACTAATCCAAGCATCTCATTTCATAGGAGTCCCAAGAAGGTTAAACCACTTGCCCAAGCGCCCAAAGTAATAATAGCAATAACAACAGTGACAACATTTGTATAGGGCATCCTGTGTACCCAGCACTGTTAAACACAGCAATTATTATCTCAATAGATCCTCACAACAACCCTGGGAGGGAGGTACTTTAATCACCTCCGTTTTATAGTTGAGGAAAGTCAGGCAAAAAGAGGTTAAAGGACCTGCCCACAGTCACATAGCCTGTAACTATATGAGGCTGAATTTGAATTCAGGTCTTCCTGACTCCAAATCCCTATCCATTATACCACTGTACCACCAAGCTGCCCTTAGGTATTAAGTATCAGAGGGATAATCTGAACTCCAAGTCTCTGAATTTTGAACCAATGTTCTTTTCCCTATACAATAGGTCTAATTATTACTGCAGCACTTGCTTTGCTAGGTTGTGGTGAGGTTCTAATGAGAAACGTGTGTAAAGTTATTGAAAACACTGTACAAAAGTCAGCTATCAGTAGAGAACTGAACCCAGTCCATCTTTGGCCAGGCAGAGTTACTGCTCTTTCTCTTAACTTTTTCTTGTAGCTTCCTCTACACCACTCCCTAGACCCCATCCCAAGGTTGCCAGCTATCAGTGTGGAGATCAGATTCCAGACCTGTACTGGAGTCCAACCCTGAGGAAAACAAGAACAAGTTGGACTATAATTAGTTATTCTAAAAATGTATTTTATCAAAACAATTCCCCATTTTTTGGGTGCTGGTTATGGTCGACCTGGGTTTTATGGGGATGGGGACCTAATAGAAACTTCCTCTGGCAGGGGAGTGAGCCCATTTATATCAGCCACTCCTCTGGTAACCAAAGGTACTCTGGACAGCACCGAGAGATGCTGTAACCAGCCATTGTTCATAAAGTTACGGTCTGAGGCAAAACTTGAACAGAGATCTCTGACTCCAAGGCAGGCCAGCCTTCTAACCTACATACCATGATTCCTTATATAAAAATACATTATAATAAAATGATTATTTTTACCACTACTGTATCCAGAATACTTTGTTCACAAGAAGAAACAGAATTGGAACATGAGTGTAGCATCTTTCTGTTCCAGAGACATTTCTTTGGGTCGGTTCCTGTAGGGCAGAGAGTATGTTCCTTGAATAATCTAACACAGCTCCCAAAAGCCACCTTTCCTATGGTGCTCAGCTGGATTATTCCAAAGGCAGCTACTGACTTCCCTTAGCATCACTTTTTCTCTAGGTGAAAACACAGCTGTTTCCCACTGCTCTGTTATATTCTCTTGCACCCAATGAAAATATTTCTTCCTGTGTTTATTTGTTCAGTTTTCATTCAGTTGCCTCTACAGATATTAGTGGCAGTAGTGACTGTCAAGACGGCAACTGTCCCAGCTGTCTTCAAGTGCAGGGGTATCTGTAGTTAGGACACTTTTATACTGCCCAGTAAGTACCAAGCACAGAACACGAATACTCCTGAGGGTAGTGATATGATGGCCGATGCTTATTGAGAGAGAAAGACTCTGTGACACTGACTCTAAGTACCTTGTGCGTGGTGGAGAAATACACAAAAGACTTTGACAGAATGGAAGCAATTCCTTGGAGATTTCAGGAAAATCAAAATATTTCATTCATCTTTTTTTCTTTGGGGACTTAAATTCTCAAGATGACAATCAATCTACTTTGACCCAGTGCTAAAGACTGGCCAGTGTGTAAAGCATAAGTACAACAATAGCTAGATGTTATTTTACCTGAGAGTGAGGCTGGGAAACAGTGATGCAAAGAGAGGACAGCTGAACTGGGTGCTCATCAGCTGGAGAAATCAGCTGACAATCCCTCTTGGGTATTAGAAGGGGAAAAGCAAACCATCCAGCAAGTGGCTTACTGTTGGGGTGGAGGCAGAGGAGAGATTTGGATCACATCGTGTGAGAACAATGGAGGTGGGAATAGATGCATTTACACTATGTGGTGTAGACCTGTATAGGGTTATGATAAGTGGATGTGGTCTCTATACCAAGAAGAGGAAGAATGTCTATGTGGGGAGGAAATGCAATTCTCCCTGCCCCCAATAATCGGCTCCCTGGACAGAGCCCCGATGACCTCATTTTGGTTATGGTTTGGAGTAGGAACAATGGAAACATTTATCATTAGAAGCACATTTAAACTTTGTGTGTGGGTATCAGGGCTAATCATTTGTTCTCAAAAATCTGTTCTTTCTCCATTCAAATTAAATAAAAAGATCTGTGATTTCACCGAGTTAGCCATAAATCCTTCAAAGCAGAATGTAACATGGCTGCAAATTTAGGAGATATTTTCACGAAATACTTTGGCCACAAGATCTTTATCATCCCTTAGTGATCAACTCTTTGGCGTTAAGCCTCTCTGAGCTTGTTCTGATTTTAAGGGATCCTATGACAGTATAGGTAGTAAGGCAGCTGGGTGATATAGTGGATAGAGTGCTGAGTCTATATTCAGGAAGACATTAATTCAAATCTAATCTCAGATACTTACTAGCTGTGTGGCCCTGAATGCTTTCTTTTTCCACTGAAGCTTTGGCTGCTTCATTTTCCTCATTTGTAAAATGGTGGTAATAGTAGCACCCTATATTGATTGTGACGGGGATCCAGTGAGATAATATTTGTAAAGCATATAGCCTAGCACCTGGCATATAGTTGGTGCTTAATAAATGCTTATTTCCTTCTTCCCTTCTCTGTAAGCTTCTGAGGTTTTTGAATAGGTTCTCAACTGTAGAGCTATAAGGAGAGCCTTTCCAGCTTTGATTTTTTTCCCTCCCATTCTGCCCTGCCCTATATATAGGACAGTCAGTTTGTACTGTAACTTTGTACTGTGAATCCCATAGTGCCTCTGAGGAGAGGGTGTCTTGACTACAAAAAAAGATTGGAAATTATTGCTATAGGGGGCTCTTCTAATGTATTCAGGACCTTTTACCTAGTTTCATACAGAATTCTGACTTATAGGTTGATCTTCCCTTTGAATTAGATATCTCAGTATGATATTTAATGCCTTCATTCCTTCTTAATAATCTCAGAAACAATCTCTAGACACGGGGACTGTCTGCCTAGATATAATCAAGTGGAGATCTGAGAAGAGCTAGTGAATTAAATTGTAAGGTCATAGGTAATAAGTATTATGTTTATTAGGATGTTGGACAGGACTGCAAGTACTTAATAAAACACCGGACAGTAATGCTAAAGAAGAATAATGGAAAATTCTTGTTTCCTAGGTAAGCCAATTCCACTGCACATTCTCAAGGGGGGGTCACCATTACACCAATAATTCATATCTAGCAAGTGTCTTCAATGGCCTCGTACTAGATCATGACCTGTGTAGAACATGGAAGCATTAATCCCTCCCTACCCTGAATTTGTATTCTAAGTAAGCAAGGTGATTTTGGGGGTAGGGGGATCTCCATTCTTTTCCACTTTTTTACAGTACAGAATAGTACTTTGTTTATCAACTACTACTCATCCAAAAGTCTCTACATTAATTAATCAAGTTTCAAGATACCAGGGAACTCTTTAATGAGATTGGTCCTAAAGGATAGGACTAACATCCCCACTATATAGCCTAAATATTAATATAGAAGGTAGCATTTAAGTTTGGAAAAATGCTGAACATATGTAATCTTATTCAATCTTCACAACAACTCTGGGATGTAGAAGCTGTTGTTATCTTCATTTTATAGATGAAGAAACAAAGGCTGAGATGTTGAGTGATTTTCCCAAAGTCACAAAGCTAGTAAGAGTCTGAGGAAGGATTTGAATTCAGATATGTTTGACTCCAAGTCCAGGGTTCTTATCCCATTTCCTTACCTAGTTAACTTATATAAAATCTTTTTTTTTTAGTGGAGTTCTTAGAATTTAGGGGGCATAATTTGATGTTCTGGTAAATAAGCCATGTAATAACAGTTACATAAGTCAATAATACTTAGTCTAATGTAGACAGAGGATTATTCACTTAAAGTTGGACAAGATATTAGAGACCATTTAGGCCTACCCCCTCATTCAAGAGATGAGGGAACTGAGGCCTAGAGATGTTAGGTAACTTGCTCAAGGTCACACAGGATATGAGTGCTAGAGGAAGGATTAGAATCCATTTTTTTTTACTCTATATGCAATAATCTTTTCATTATCCCAAATCACCTTTCTCTAGGGCAGCAGTTCTCAACCTGTGGGTTGCAACCCCTTTGGGGTTCGAACAACCCTTTCACAGGGGTCACAGGGGTCACCTAAGACCATCAGAAAACACATATTTCTGATGGTCTTAGGAACTGAGACACCACTCCTCTATCCATCTCCTGGTGGGTCCACACACATGCAGATATGCTCACATATGAGTATTAAAGGGTTGCAGCATTAGGAAGGTTCAGGACCACTGCCCTAGAATCTAGGGAAATGGAAATCTTATAGCATGATGTCATGGCAAAAGAACTGGTCTTAAGAGTCAGAATATGTAATTTTAAACATTGCCTTTTCTCTTACTAGAAATGTGAACTCATGAGAGTTTTCTTGCTTTTCCTTTTATATATCCAGGACTTCCCATAATATACACAGTAAGCACTTAATAAAAGCATACTTATTCATCCTTCCTTCCTTCCATCTGTCCATCCATCCATCCATCCATCCATCCATCCATCCATTCATATATCCATCCAACCTTTCATCCATCCATTCTAGCTATGGACAAGTCACTTTGCCTTTTAAGTCTTGAATTATTCAATTGTAAGATGGAAATAATAATAATTAGCTAGGATTATTACGAGGAAAACACTTCATGGCCCATAAGGCACTTGAAAAAACATGAGCTATTATTATTTTGATATTGGGAAGTGATCATAAACTGGGAAAGCAAAGCAGAGAGTTGAAATGACTTGTTCTGTATTAGGCTTGCCAGTGGCAAAGCTGGGTTTCTAACCAAAACTGGGTTTCTAATCTCCAGCATCCTAGAGATGTATTCTTCCTTTTCAACTCTGAGATTCCTTCAGGGATAATTTTACTGAAGGTATTTATAACTGGGAAGGCAGTGAACTAAGACTTTCTAAATCATCAAATGCAGGATGCTGCTTAGATTCCTTTTAGTATTAAACCCCTAGGATATTATTATTATTAATTTTGTAAAGCTCAGAAAATGCTACAAATAATCCATGCCCATTAAGCACCTCAATCACCCATACATTTGAACATTTCACAGACTGCCAAGTATTCACACAGAGTTTACAGGAAGAACTACTGGTTGAAGTCAATACCTCATCATAATTGCAACTCCTGTCCATGATGTGTTTTGAGGTTTACTAAACAGCATTGTGAGATAGGATATGAATGATGACTATCCTCCTGGAAAGGGACCATGCAAATACTAAAGGATTTGGGATTTGGAGGGGGGAATCCCAGTGTGGAGAATTCCCTTCCTCAATGCATACTCAAGCCAGAGTTGCCTCTGCCAAGTGGAAATTAAGCAATTTTCCCCAGGGTCATCCTACCCTTAAGTGTCAATGATAGGATTAAAACCCAGGTCTTCCTGACTCCAGTACCAGTTTATCTACAGCACTGTAGTTGCCTCTGTAGGATACCTAGGTGACAAAATGGATAGAGTGCAGCACCTGGAGACAGTAAGATTCATCTTCGTAAGTCCAGATCTGACCTCAGACACTAGCTTTGTGACCCTGGGCAAGTCATTTAATCCTGTTTACCTCAGTTTCCTCACCTGTAAAATGAGCAGGAGAAGGAAATGATAAACCACTCCTATATCTTTGCCATGAAAACCCCATATGGGGGTCACAATGAGTTGGACATGATTAAAATGACTAAACAGCAACAACAGCCATCTCTATACCTAATTTTATAGATGAGAAAACTGAGGGTCAGAGAAACTGACTTGGTCACAGTCACAGCAGTGGGAAATATGTGAGGGAATCACTTAAACCAGGTCTTCTGACACCAATTCCAGTACTTGTACAATACTTCTGCTGCCTCAAGTCAATGAAGAACTTTAGCAAAGTCTCTTTTGTGGGGGGGGGGGAATGGGAGGAATGTTCTTTAATTTGTTCTGGCAACAATTGCCAACTTGGAGAGATATATAATGCTAATTAACTCTCTAATTCAGGTATTGACAAGAAGCCCTCTTGGGGATTTTCTCCAGAGCAAAGAGACAACCTTAGATGCCATTAATAAGGAAGATTCTCAGAAACCCAATTGAGCTGACTGACCAATCATTACCTTCCCTGGGGAAGGCACTGACATTTATCTTGAACTTCTCTGGTGTTTTTACAATTCCATTGCTTCCCCACTACCTGGATCAGTTGCCAGTGGTTATTGTTGATTAAAAATTCCTAAGGGGCATGGTCCTACCTAGGACTTTTAAACTTAATTTCCCCAGCAAAGTAACACAGATGAAAAAAGAATAACATGATTACAGGACTTGGAATTAATTCAAAGGTAACTTAGGGATCACCTGGAAACTTCATCATTTTACAAAGGAAGGAAACTTAGACTCAGATTGGTTAACAACACAGGAGAAACATCAATAGACAAAGGAAATGTAGACGTTTTGCCCAACTTTATCATCAGCTAGCAGTGTCACTGTCAGTTGCATAACCTCTCTGAGTCTCAATTTCTTTTATGGTACAATAGTTATGGTGATCATACCTACCTCATGGGATTATTTTAAGGATGATTTTCTCTTCCCTACTTATTTATTCTATCATTTTTTTGGAGGGGAGAGGCAAGGCGATTAGGTTATGTGACTTGCCCAAGGTCACACAGGGAAATAAGTGGCAACTCAGCCTTCATGTCCAGTGCTCTATTCGCTGTGCCACCCAGCTGCCCCTCTATCATTGTTTTTAACTGGGGCATTTAACTCTTTTATTTCTTGTAATTTCATTTATGATTTCTTGAAATAGAGTTCTGGGAAACCAGGATTCATTATCCGACCATGCTTTAAACCCAAATTAATCTGGCTTCTACTCACTGGCCAATAATAGATGCCAGCCCAAGCCTCGCTTGGTATTGTTTGGGTCTTGATGGCTCAGAATGAATGTAAATAGCAATTGTTTCTGTTCTGGACAGAAACCCTGAGAGTCTTCCCCTTCTAGTTTTTTTTTTTTTTTGAGTAGGCAGAGTAGGCCATCTTTTACCTCATTTCTTACCGTAGCCTTAAACTACAGAATGGGTGTTGCCTCAGAGAAAGAGACCTGGGAAAGATCTTAGCCTTTTATTTTAAGGATCAAGTGAGATTCCATATATAAGAATACTTAAATTTTTTCATATATAATTATGTTTTGAAAATGCAATACTATCAATCAATAAACATTCATTTATTAAGCACCTACTATGTGACAGATATGATGTAGTGTGCAAAGACTCTCTGTCCTAGACTAGTTGGCACCTTACTGAAGGGTGAGAATACATTCATATGTGAAAATACACAAAATATTTGGAGGAAGGCATTAGTTGCTGGGAAAATCACAAAAAGCTTTACATGGAAAGTGGTACTTGAATAAAGCAGTATCTTGAAGAAAGTTATAGATTTTGAGTACTGGATTTTAAGTCAAGAAATTGATGCTCTAGTCCTAATTTCACTGTATTTGAAATTTAACCTTTCTTTGGTCATTTCCTGATCTAAGAAAAGGAATAACATACTTAGCTGAAGTCATACTATGATACCTTATCAGAGGAGAATGAAACTGACTGGCATGAAACTTTTGGCAAATTCTATCAAGTTGGTAAGATTTCAGATATTAATCCAGGGATGGGCTTCATGTTTGCTTTATAAGAACTAGTCTAGCTAAATTCAAAGAGGTTTATTATCCATAAGATTAATTTTTTTAACCCCAGCAACTCTCAAAGGCCATCTATTAATTTGTAAAGGGGCTGCCATCTGGGTTGTTGTTGATTAAATTATGAATCCTTGAAGAATTAAAATCTTGAAGTAGTAAAATATTGTTTCACTGTTTATATTTGCTATATTACATATATTTACTATCTATTATTATTTTGAAGTAATCAAATATTAACACACCTATTTCCTCAAGTGCTTTGAAATCCATAGTGTGCAATCTAAATGTACATCATCATCATCACCATCTCTTCCACTGTGGGATGATGTCATCTGTTTCAGCAACTGACAACATTATTTGTTATTCCATGTACCACAACCTCCAGAGTGAGAGGGAGGGCTAGTTCCAATTTAATATCCAGTTTGCCCATGTTCACACTACACATTGGAGAGACTACCATCCAGGAGAAGATGCCTTTGTTGGACTAAGCATTAAAATACAGAACAAGAAAAGATTCCCCATTCTATGTCCTTTCCTGTCCCAAGGACACTTTTCACTAATAGGATGTTTGTTAGTTTCTGTTATTCTAGGTCATGAACTGCACGCCTATGACAATCTAAATTAACTGCCCAGTGACATGATCTACATTAATTGAATGTAATCGATTCTTATTTAGAACCAAATGGGCATTCTGACATGGAGTTATTGATATGTCAAGAGGGTTTTCATTAAAAGACCTATTGCCAAGAGATGAGGCTGACTGAATTAGGCCAGCTGGTGTCTCCTCCAACAGGGATTTGCTGTGGTAGAAGGGGAGAAACACTGTAGAATAAGAGTGGGGGAGGCAGGGAAGCAACATGTTGGAAGCAAACAAAGAAATGAAGTTTATCATCATATTATCTAAGGTTGGAAAGATCCTTGAAGAGCACATAGCTCAAAATCTTCATTTGTAGTCATTGAAACTAAAGAGGTGAAGTGACTTGACAAAAGTAATGTAGATGACACAGGAGACAAAGTGCAGGACCTGGAGTTGGGAAGAAATGAGTTCATTTCCTAAGATAAGAGCTGGTTGATTCTTATCTCTCTCAGCCTCAATTTCCTTATCTGTAAAATTCATGGATTAGTAGTACCTACCTCTTTGGTTTGTTGAAAGGATCAAATAAAATAAGATGTATGTATTGCTATGTAAATGTCAGCTATTAGTAAGCATGAGAACCCATATTTGAAACTATGGCACTATATTAAAGCTAGCCAATAAATATTAGAATCTGGATTTGAACTCATGACATTATATACATGTTAGCTATTAATAAGCATGAGAATCTGGATTTGAATTTATAGTGTTAAATACATGTGAGCTTTTTTTTTTTTTTGCTTTTTGGAGGGGGGGGGAAGCAAAGCAATTGGCGTTAAGTGACTTGCCCAAGGTCACACTGCTAGTAGGTGTTAAGTGTCTGAGGTCAGATTTGAATTTAGGTCCTCCTGACTCCAGGGCCAGTGCTCTATTCACTGTGCCATCTAGCCACCCCCATGCTAGCTTTTTATTAAATTTGAGAATCTGGCACTATGTACATACTAACCCTTAATAAATATGAGAATCTGGATTTGAACCTAAGTGATCTGCCTCCAAATTCAGTGTTTTTTTTTTCTTTCTGTGACACTCCTCTTCATAATGAGCAAACTTGATAACCAGTCCTTTACAGAGTTATAATACCTTCCTTTTCTTGGAATCAGAATGGGCTCGAATAGGATCTAAAATTCAAAGAGACCTTAGAGACCAGTTACTTCAACTCCACCATTTTAAATATGAGTAAAATGAGGCCAAAAAAAATGAAATGACTTGCTTAAGGTCATTAGTGATCCATGCAGCAGAGCCAGACTCGAGTTCAAATGTAGTAAACCACACTGTCCCCTCATTAGCAAACTTCCATAAAGTCTGAATTTGACAAAGCATTGACATCATTTATAGTATTTTGCTGTGCAATTTAGCAGGGCTGAGAGTTGATTCCACATTCATTAACTCCCACCACGCTCTTGCTGTCTCTCTCTCTTTGAGGTGAAAAATGTTTTAAGGCAGCATGTGATTAAAGGCCAGAGGAATGGGATAGACAGTACTGTAAGTGCTAGTGAGACCAGAGAAAGGAGAGATGAAATTGGAGGGCAAGGTAAAGGAGGTTTCATGGAGGAGAAGTAGGGACTGAAACTGGACCATGCATGAATAAATGAGTAAATGAAAGAGCTTAAGAGCTGACTATGCACCAAGCACCATGCTGAGTGCCAGGGATAGAAAGAGAAAACAATCCCCACTCTCAAGGAACTCACATTTTAATTCCTATATGAGAGTTCAGCTGCAACGTGGATGGGAGGACAAAACTCAGGGCTGTGTAAGGTGCATTGGCAGATCCAGTGGAAATGCTGGGGATGGGGTGTCTAAAGGCTGCAGGAGTATCAATGTCAGTCTTCTTGTAAATGTAGGGCTATGTATGTATATCTTTATATATGTATATATGTATACATACATGCATAATTACACATATCTACACATCATGCATGTATCATACAATGTATTCCCATGAATATATGTGTGTGCAGATATATGTATGTATAAATAATATGTGTATACATGTAAACATGTATAATATACAATATACATATGTATAGTTTCCCCTTCCCACCATTAGAATTAAGAAGAAAACCAGTTAATTATAATCCCCTTAAAATCTTGGAGCAAGTTGCATGTAACCCAATCACATCAGTAGCCATCTCAGGAAAATTTCAATTTGTGAATATTTTTTTTCTGCAAAAATTCAGAACTTTCAGACTATACCTTCCTGTCACCAAAATGACCCAAGTGATTCTAAAACAATCATTTAAGTCAATGAAAAATTTCCCTCACATTGGTCTGGCAGTATTTAGACCATTAACTTCTAACTGCTGGTTCAATGACTTGGGCAGGTAGGTGGCACAGTGGATAGAGCGCCAGCCCTGGAGTCAGAAGGACCTGAGTTCAAACCTGGACTTGGACACTTACTAGTTGGGTGACGCTGGTCAAGTTATTTAACCCTGTTTGCCTCAGTTTCCTCATTTATAACATGAGATAGAGAAGGACATGGGAAACCACTCCAGTATCTTTGCCAAGAAAAACCCAAATAAGGTCACCAAGAGTTTGACATGACTGAAACAATTCAAAAACAAAAGGTTCAAGACTAGTTGATTTCCCCCAATTTACGAACATTTTAGTATCATAAGTTCTTGTTTTTAAAAACTTTGAATAAATTTTAAAAAATCTCCTCCTTAGAGATTTGAATTGAAATTCTGATTCTGTCACTTATTAATCTATATGAGCTCAGCAATTACCTCTCTGGCCTCAGTTTCATAGGAGTGTAGGCTCAAATATTTGTAGCTGGAAGGAACCATGAAAAGTGGAACTCAGAGAGCTGAAGAGGTTCACACATAGTCACACAATACATTCTCAGAAGCAAAATATGAATCCACATGTTTCTGATTCTAAATCCAGTACTCCACTGATTTCCCTATGTTGCCTCATTTGCAAAATGAAAAGTTTGCATTAGATGATTTCTAAGGTCCTTTCTAGTTTTAAATAAAAAATCTTATGCCCTCCCTGTGTTTGGTTCCTCTCAGTCCTTCCTTCCTCCGTGGCCTGGTCTATAACCCCAGGAAGTCCAGAAGTCTATCCCATAACTGAATATGGAAGAATTATTAACAGACAATAGTCTGAAATATATTTTGTGCCAGCAAACACTGGTTCAGACCCAATGGCCCAGTGACAGATAGGACTGTTCACTTCTGAACCAGTTACTGTGGTATTCTGTGGGGCCAACCTTAGTTCTACCCACATACATTATCTAAATTACATCAGTAAGTATCAGTATGAAAGTTAGTTATTTTTATCTAATGTACTCTCACTATAGCAGGAGTGGTTATAAATTTATATTAATATTGCATCAATAGGATGCATTTTAGAAAAGTAGAACAATACTATGTATAGTATCTCCGGGCATATCAACCCAGGGTATTAATGGAGGAAGGACCCAAATTCACTAAATCTTTGTTAGCATATAGGTGATGCTATGGGTATATACACAGACACATATGTAGCAATATGGTCAACTGAGGCAAGGCATGATCACTGCTCTATCATTTCTACTAGTACCATTTATTTAAAAGGTTAGAAGTCACCTGCATGCTAGTGTATTTGAAAGTCTTTGACTTATCCTATGATTTTATTTATTGCTACTCTAGCTGTATCTAAAAATAATTAAGTCATACAGTCAATCAGCCATTTTGACTACACTGCACTAAACAAAGTTTGTAACTATTTTTTTTGTCTTTCCCCAAATGAATTCACTGAAATATGATTGGAGTCAGAAGGTACAGGCTTGATTACTGACTTTTTGCACTTACTGGCTATGTAACCATGGGCAAGTCTCAGGAGTGGGGAACCTGTGTCCTTAGGGCCACATGTGGCCCTTTAGATCTTCAAGTGTGACCTTTTGACTTAATTCAAACTTCACAGATCCTTAATAAAAGAATTTGTTCTGTGAAGTTTGGAGTCAGCCAAAGGACTGCACTTAAGGGCCTAGAGGGTAATATGTGGCCCCAAGACTGCAGGCTCCCCATCCTTGGGCAAGTCATTTGACCTCTTTGCCTCAGTCTCATCATCTGTAAAATAACTGATGTCAAAGATACCTTCCAGCACTAAATACTAGGATATTATGGTCCACTGAACTGAATGAATTGGCTAAATGGCCAGTGTTAGAAGACCATAACTTTTACTTCTATGTGTTTTATGAGCCAGGGCCAAAAGAACAATAAGAAAATGAAAAAGTAAAAATCAAGTTACATGGCATGTGCTATCCATGATGTACCACGTCTCTCTTCATCTCACCTGAAAATTAAAGAATGTAACCAGCAAAAATTTAGCTACATTTCTTGTAATTTTTATGAAATCCAAGTAGGGTCACTTTTCTTCTGTTGGATTCAGTTTCCCTAGCTATAAAATTAGAATGGTAGACAATCTCCAAAGTCTCCTTCAGCTTTAAATGTTCTGATTCTTCTGTCTCTGTGATTCTCTTCTATATGTTTTCAGAACAAAATTCAAAGTAGTGCCTTTTGCCTGAATCAAACATTTGAGAGAGTCATATTCTCATTTACAGAATGATTTTTCATTTAGTCATGTTATTAGCTGATTCAAGTAATCAAAACCGAACAGATGAGCAAACAGGAATGCACTATTTTTCAGAGAAAATGACAGCATTTATTCGGGCCAACCACTTTCATCAAGCCTACCTCAGTTTGCTGTCCTTCTTCAATTCTGAAACTGATGCTTAGTAGCATTCAAAAAATATCTTTCAAAGGTGGGAAGAGTGAATACTGAGGGGGAGGGGGATATGAGATGATTGGCGCATTAGTGCATTGCAGGGAATCATTTGGAAAGCAATGTATAGTTATACAAATAAAATTAATCAAATGTCCATACTTTTTGATCCAAATGTTCCACTAGTAGGATACTGATAAGAAGAAAGTCTCCATGTATACTAATAAATTTGTAGCAGCATTTCTTTTTTATAGAAAAGAATTGACATCAAAGTAAATAACCAATGATTGGCTAAAAGCACTATGATATTTGAATGTAACTATGCTGCAAGAAATCAATACAATGAGTCCTGAGAGGCATGGAGAAAGCTATATGAACTGATGCAGAAAGAAATAAGTATGGCCAAGAACACAACATGCACAATGACTGCAAAACGTGGAAGAACAACCTCCCCCACTAGATAAAAAATTAATGTTGTAAAATTAAAAAGAATAATCGTGACTCCAAAGAAGAAATACAAGAATACATCTCATCCCTTCGTAGAGATGAGAGATATATGAAAGTGGTATTTTGCATATATTTTCAGAATTTTTCATTGTATTAATCAATCTCACTCAGGTTTTTCTCTACTGATTTTTTCCTTTTTTATGGCCTTTAAAAATATTATTTGAATCCCACAGAGCCACTCAAATATATGAAAAGATTTTCTGAAAGGTGGAGGTAGGATGGATGCTAGGGTGAAATTTGGCAATGCACAAATTAAAAAATAAACGAAAATTATTTAAAGAAACAAAACAAAATGGTTCAGAGATAGAAATGGGGGTAGCTACTGAGAATGATATATGGTGAGAAGCTGTGTGTGGGGGGGATGGGGGTCTATGAGGGTTAGAGTACAATATGAGGTGATTTTAAACATATTTTAGTACCTAATGCCAAAACATTTCTATTTTCTGCAGCAGATAATATTTTTGTGATGTGTTACAAGGAAAAGCCAAAGCCTCCCCTTGACAATAATACACAGGGGGCATATTTCTTTAGATGGCACATATTCAATTCAGTTCAACAAAGGCTTATTAAGCACCCACTATGTAGCAGGTATTCTGTAAGTTGCTAGGGATACAAGGGAAAAACTAAATCATCATTGCCCCCAAGGAGTTTACATTTTATAGGAAATGTCACATCCTTGCTTTCCCTTTATTTTTCCCTTATGTTTTCTGCATTGTTAGCTTGTGTTAACATATCATTAAAATATGAGGTCTTGTACATCCAAAGATGAATCACCAAGTTATCATCAGCACACTTAACTTTATCTTCAGTAGTGAGGATTTCTTGTAATATTACAAAGAATAATCATTGTCTGAAGAAGAAATATGAGGACACACTTTATCCCTACATAGAGATGAGAAATATACAAAAGTGGTTTACTGCCCAGATTTTCAAAAATGTTCATCTTCCTGATGCCACGGTTCTCTTTGAGAACGAAGGACAAACAACCATAAGAACAACTAAATCAACCACATTCTCTCACTAGTCTCACCTGGAATCTCCTCCCCCCTCCCCCCCCCGCCCAGTTGTGATGGAGGAATTGGCCATTTTGTTTCTAAGATTCAGATTTTTGTGTCAGGGACAGGCCATACGCTGACGGATTTCTTGGGTAAGGCACCTATGTACACCCAAGTGCAGAGGCAATCTGAAAGTCCTATGAATTGTGAAAAATAAATCACAATCTAAGAGCCTACTCAACCAGAGCTGTCACTGGAGTGACAGAATCTGGAAAGATTTTAAAGGAGAAATAAAACCAAGAAACCAAGAAAAAGAACCAAGAAATAAATTCAGTTCTAAAATATTCTTTTAAACATACTCTCTTAAGCATATCTCAGACTATGAGAGAATCATTCAGGCACTAAACCTTTATTTAGCAGCTATCATCTGTAGAGGACTTTGCTAAGCACTGGGGAATATGCAAAAATTAGATAAGACACAGTTCCTGACTTCAAGGAGTTTCCACTCCAGTAGACTATGAGAGAAGGAACAAAGTCCAGCAGGACGGGCAGATACAGTAAACTACTGACACTATATCAGTCTTTAGGTAAAAAATTTATCTGCTTTGTGTTTCTTAAATTTCTCTAATATGTTAAATGTAGAAAAAAAAAGATTTTGGCTTCTCTGGTGACCTAAGAACCTAAGACAAAAATGATGATCATGAAAGCAAAGGTGAAGAATAAAAAATACATATAGTTACGAATTAATACCTAACATTTCAAAGCATCCTGTATTGACATTGCCCTAAATCAGCAGTTCTCCACCTGTGGGTTATGTTCAATCTGTAACAATGAAAATACATCCTGCATATCAGATATTTACATTACGGTTCATAACAGTTGCAAAATTACAGTTATGAAATAGCAATGAAAATAATTTTATGGTTGGGGATCACCATAACATGAGGAACTGTATTAAAAGGTTATGGCATTAGGAAGATTGACAACCACTGCCCTAAATTAATTTGGCAGTTAGGTGGCACAATGGATACAGTTCTGGGCCTGGAGTCAGGAAGACTTGAGTTCAAATCTGGGCTCATACACTATCAACTGTGTGACTCTGGGCAAGTCACCTAATCTCTGTTCGCCTCAGTTACCTCATCTGTAAAATGGGAATAATAAGAGCCCCTTCCTCTCAGGGCTGTTATGAGGATCAAATGAGATAGTAATTGTATTGCACTTAGCACAGTGCCTGACACAAAGCAAGTACTATGTAAATGTTAATGATTGTTATTATTATCAATAGGTAAAAATTTAAAAGGTTCTGTTCTCTATCCCTGTTAGATAATGAAAATACTACCCAAGAGGTTAGACTGAAGATTTTATAGAAAAAACTTAGATGTTCTGAGGTCTTGAATATGTAAGATCCAATAGATGTGTTAAGTATAAAGATTAGGCAATGTCACCATTATCCATGGTTCAGATATTAGTCATTGTGTATATATACATACACACACACATCCATCCATACAAAAATATATGTGTGTGCATAAACATATACATATATGTGTATATATACATATATGTGTGTATGTGTGTGTATATAAACACACATGGACAGACCCGCATGTCTTCTAGAGGTTATACACAATACTGAAGATGAATTAATACACACGGCAGAAGATGACATTCAGCAAATTAACAAATCAGACTTGGATCTTGTTTATATATTTATTATCATGGCTAACTAATCATTTTTAATCAAAATGTTTTGCCTTCCTTAACTCATTAATTTCAATAGATAAATGATGTCACTTGTATTCTGGTTAGATAGGATGTTTTTCCTCCAGAAGAGAGACACAAAATGAGGAAAATGGACCATTAAGCACAGCTTTTGTTACCAAAAGAATGCCACCAACTCTGATGTCTATTGTGATGTGGCCTACTCCTGTTTGAAATGTTGCAATGTGATTGGGGTCTGCTTACTCTATGTGTGAATTAAATAGGAGAGGAGGGACCCTAACCACCTAACCCTACACAGATTCAATTTGAAAAACTCTAAGCATGAATGATTGCAGGAAGTCTGTCATGTGTGTTTCTTTATCTCTCAGAATCAGAACCAATATGGAGTCCCAGGGAGCAGCAGAATGGCCAGGGCACAGGCACCTTTAATATCTGTTGCCCAGCAGATCAATTTGTGAACTATCAATAAACACTTAAATTAAACTAATTGAGTATGAGGCTCTGTCTCTGTGCCTTGAAGAAATGTCAATTTGATAATGATAGCAAGTATTTATAAAGTGCTTTGTAAAATTTTATATATTATCTCATTTTCTATTCTCCCAAACCCTGTGAGGTAGGTGTTAATTATTATTCCCATTAGAGAAAACTAAGGTTGAAACAATGTTTTGTACATAGTAAATGCTTATTAAATGCTTTTTAACTCATTCATTAGGCTAATACATTATTCACCTTCATTATAAAAATGTCTATGATTCCCAAATATGCTTACCTCTTTTGGATCTTAGCTGCTTCTTGGTTATCAGGCACCACATTCATTAATCATTTTATGACTTTCTCAAGGTCACAAAGCCAGTTAAGTTCACAATTCAAACTCAGGTCTTCCTGTCTGCAAGTCCAGCACTCGACAACACTGCTCCACCTAACTGCTTAATTTCACAAGAATGTCTGCATTTTACATGCAGGTCTTTCACACTAGGGAGCTAGACTCGGGCAATACTTGCAAAAGATCGTGGATGCAGAGAAAGAAGAGACCTTTGCGGTAATCTAGTTCAATGCTCTCATTTTATGGTTGCGGAAATTTGATCTGAAATCTGCAATCAACGCTTAAGTTCTTGCCTCCTCAGCAACCACAGTTACTGAAGAGCCAGAAAAGAAAATTCTTAACAGCAAAGTCCTTGGGCATTGTCAACGGTTCAACATCAGAAACAGATGGTTTTGTCAGTGGAAATACTATTCAAGTGGCTGCATTACTATCTTTGCTGCTCCACTTTAAGGTCTATGGGACTTTTGAAAAATGACTGATGACTGAAACTCCCAATATGTTATTACCAGAATGGGAGCTCCTTGAGAGGAAGGATGATTCTACTTTTCTATTTATATCCCCATTGCATACATAGCACAGTCCCTTGGACACAGTTAGCACTTAATCAATGTTTTTCTTTAATTCATTAAATAAATTATTTTCTTTCCTCATAGAAATATCTTTGATTCATAAATGTGTTTATTGGTAAGTACAAATGTGATTGATCAGCTGTTGTGGATATTCATTGCTTCTTGATTTTTAGGTCTCTCATTTATAAATGATTTTCACTTTCCCATTTTGTTTATGCATACTCACTGTAAAATACTGTGTATATTGGCTTTGAAAATGGTTAGCAATAAAATCCCATAGATCCATTCGTTTTATGACATAAACATAAAGGCACAATAAGGCTTATTAGCTAAGAAGAGTTCCTAAGGAATCATAGAACTTTCTTGTGAAAGACCCATTTGAGCTCTTTTTTCTTTCTTTCAAAAGTATCAACTCTATCTCTCCTTCTATCTTTAGAGTAATTTCTTTGGAGCAGGAAGAGAATATGAAGTGAATTCTTAAGCCTTTTAGACCTTTGAAAAAGAGATATTTATTCCCATTCCACTTTTCTAGCCCATGACAATGTAGTCTCCATCTTCTCAATCACTATCAATGCCCAAGGAAGTTGTTTTTCCACTGGCAGAGGGTGGTGCAGGAGAATAAAAGGATCTTTAAAAAAATTTAAACCAACAACAATAACCCTAATATCAAGTACTTGAATGCATTTGCAGAAATTAATTATACAGTATGAACTAGACATGTATTTAGGCAGTTTTCACCATCACAAAATAGCAACAGTTGATGACTGAAAATGGTTGTTTAATTGCCGTACACATTCAGTTCTCAGAAAGAATCTTTAGCTTAAGCGACTTCATCCTTTCAATGAGAAGTAATTGCTTTTATTTTCTCTAGAGGCCTTGAGATGATGGGGTGAGTTAGCCCTAGTTCAGTTCAGTCATTTTTCAGTAATGTTCATTTCTTTAGAACCTCATTTGAGGTTTCCTGGCAAAGATACTGGAGAGATTTGCCATTTTCTTCTCTAGCTCATTATACAGATGAGGAAACTTAGGCAAACAAGATTAAGTGACTTATCCAGGCTCACAGAGTCAGTCTCTGAGACCAGATTTGAACTTAAGTCTTCCTAACTCCAGACCTAGCACTCTATCCACTGTACTACCTAATTTCCCTAGGACTAAGGGCAGTACGTATCATAAATCCCTGAGTTGAGGATTGGTCAGCAGTGTAGCTTGACTGTAAAGTCATAGACTCATTAAGGTATGTCTCAAGAGGGAAAAGGATAGGACAAGGGGTACTGATTATAAACTTCCTGAGCAGACCAGGAAAGGAGAGTGACACAATTGCTACAATTGTCTTCCTGTTGGCAAACAGAATCCTAAAGGTAAGGTAGGGACTGTGCATGCAAGAGAAGGATTTGAAGTCTATGGGCAGATCCCTATTGTAACTTAAGGACCATTGTGGAAACCCAATCTGCTTCACATGAACCAATACTGATACTGCATTGAGTCAAACCAGATTTCTTTTAACTACATATATGAAGAGATATGGTATGGATAGTAAGTAGAAAAATAATACTGAAGCCAGAAAGACTGAGGTAATTGACTGTGTGACCCTGGCCACAATACTTGATCTCTCAATGTTCTTGGCAACTCTCTAAGACTATAAATTACCAAGGAGGTGTCCATCTACATTGATGGGGGGGGGGGGGGAGTTTCCTCCTCTGGGAATTCCCTACACTAGTGAAATTCCAAGTCTAGTTCCCATCACATTTATGATGTCTTGGTAAGAAGGTTCTTTTCTCTTTTTCTGTTTGTTGTTACAAATTTTGAAATGAGTCAGCCTTTACTCTAACTTCCCTCAACTGCTCATTCTTCAGTATCAGTCAGATTTGTGTTTGAGCCTCAGAGTCATAAAATATTTATTAACTTCCAGCTTTTAATGTTCATGTATAAAGAGCCAAATTAATAATTTTTGAGTGTTGGTTAAAAAAGAAATAAAAAACTTTCTCCAGGGCCAGTGTTGCATTCTGTGCCAAGCCTAAGAGTAGGACTGGTTTCATATGATATTGAAATGATTGGCTCAAAAGTGAAATGCTCAGCTGGTTATATGGTGTTTCAGAGATTAAAGGAAAAAAGCTGATTAAAGTCAACTATTATTTTCTTTTGCTGAATTCTGTTTGCCTAATTTGTGTCAGCTAAATTCTGTTGCATTTATAGATATGGCTTAAAGTAAGAGGCAGGAAATGCAAAGCATTTCAAATGAAAAGAGACTAATTGCCCTCAAACCCATAGGGAGGTGAAGAATGGGGAGCTGACCAGCATTCCAGCTCATGTTTAATAAAGAAGGTCAAAACTGTGAGCTTTCTGCATGCCATGAAGAGATGCCCACTTCAGAGGTGCACTAGCATCTACACCAGTCCTAAGTGACCTCTTAGTAAGTGGAAATGAAGCCATGGAATAAGGACTTAGATTATTAACTACACTCTAGCTGCCTAACAGGTTGATTGATTAGTTCTTTATTTTTTCTTGGAAGAATCCTTGACATGGCAATAGCTGTTCCCCTTAGAATCAAAGGGATGAAAGATCTGAGAGATAAAAGGGATGGATCATTTAAAATGATCCTTGCAGTTTACAGTTGAGGAAATGGAGAAGCAGGAAGGTGAACTTGGGTTCATTCTACTCTACTATTACTTAGGTACCTACATAATAGCTGAGTGAGTTTCAGAACATAACTTTTCTGACTTTAATGCTCTGTGTAGCCTTGAGGGGAATGAAGCCCCTTGCTGTTGTTGTTCAGTAATTTCAGGTGTGTCTGACTCTTTCTTATGCTTTATGGGGTTTTCCTGGAAAAGATACTGGAGTGGTTCGCCATTTCTCTCTTCAGCTCACTTTACAGATGAGGAAACAGAGGCAAACAAGTTTAAGTGACTTGCCTACAGTCACACAGCTAGTAAGTATCTAAGGCTGGATGTGAATTCCGGAAGATGATCAGTCTTTCTGATCAGTGCAGCGTTCTATCTACTGAGAGACTTAGCTGCCCCAATGAGACCTATAAGTCTGACCAAAGTCTTGATGATGCAGACATGTTGAGGCATCACTTCCATACTGAGTCTCAGAGCTATAGTTAGTAAGTTTGGAACCTGAGGCCAACAGCATAAATGATTTGAGATCAGCAGTACAAAAGACACATTGTGTTTGGGAGAGTAGGAAAGATATCGGCCAAGAAGGAACTAACTTGAGGTGTGAACCTGGAAGGAGAAGAAAATGAAGTGGCAGTTTCCTATTTTAGCCAATTAAAACATACTCATCCTCATTATGACCATATTCTCCCTACCCATTTTTTGAAGAAGATCTGAAATATACAAATTCATTGTTAGGGTTGGCTGATTTTCTGTGGTACCAACACCCAATAGTCAAATATCTCACCTATTCATAATTCCTAGTAAAGACCTCAGTGACCTTGATGGAGAATCCTAATCCACAGCCCAAAGGCTTTTATGATAATTTGTTACCCTTTTAACTAGAGCCTCTGGCTATGTCTGGAAGACAGTAAAAAGAATGTATTTGGAAAGTGAAAAATATAATCACTGGAGTGTCCTTACTCTGGGTCTTCAAGACTTGGTTTGCAGACCACTATTCTAGAACAAAATGTCCCTCGGATTATCTATTTCACCTCCTCTCATTGCCTGTCTCCTCTGCAAGAAGACAGCAGTACTGAGGAGCTTTTACCTAGATAAATGACTATTAGCAGTGCCTGAACTTCTTAAATGTTTATATTTGTGCTGTTCCACATAGATTAAAATGACAGTGAGAAATACAAAGAGAGATCAAACCAAATACTGCTGTAGCATGATGCTTTTTGAGACATGCAGAAGACCAATTGGTTTTCTTTTCAACACTTGAATAGCCTAGTTTAAGGGATAGGGCACATAGGACCTGGCATCAGGTGAATACTGAGTATGAATTCTTTTGTTGCTGTGTGCCTTGGCAAATACTTTAACCTGAGTCTCAGTTTACAAACCTGTAAAATGGAAATAATGAGGCTCGTACTGTCTGATTCACAGTATTGTTGGGAGAGAAACATTTTTTCAACCTTAAGCAACATAGATATTTTAGCTATTATTGTAACTATCACTGGCACATACTGACTGGATTGGCTGATTTTCTGCCCAAAATGAGCCATTGAAATATTGCATAGAAACTTTGACAAATTAATAAAACTATCTAGAACAATAGTTTTCAAACATCTCAATCATGGAATTATACAGCAGTTGATTTTGAGCTGGAAGGGACTTTCAAATCATTTGCTTCAGTCCTCATGTCTTGCAGATGGAGGAAACTGAAGCCTAGAAAAGGGCTGCTTATCATGCAACTGCTAAGGGCAGAACTGGGTTCAGAATCATATTCTTTTTCTCCAAATCCAGCATCCTTTCCATTGCACTACATTTATGATTATATTGGTGGGGACACAGAACCCTGACCTCCACCTATATTCCCTCCTCCTGTAGCCAGCCCTGCTAAGAAAAAAAAAATAGAAAAATGTATAATAAAAAATGAAAAGAAAAACCAGCACTGCTTTAAATGAGAAAGAATCCAGGGATAGATATGCTAAGTTCATGGTTTGCACAAGGTAACAAATTATAAATATCACTAAAACATCCATTCTACAGACCACCATAAAAGTATGAATTGTATGTGAAGTCTTATATCTTCATAACTCTTGTTAACATATATTTATAGAGATAGGCAACAGAGTAGACAGTGTTCTGGGCTTGGAATTCAGGAATACCTGAGTTCAAATCCAGCCTCAGTTACTGACTAGCTGTGTGACAGAGTCATTTCACCTCTATTTGCCTCAGTTTCCTTACCTTTAAAATGAGGATTATAATAGCACCTACCTCACAGGGCTGTTGTGAGAATCAAATGAGATAAAATTTGAATAGCACTTAGCATAGTGCCTGCCACTTAGTGGTACTATATTAATGCTTATTTTCTTTCTCTTCTTAAAATAATTCCATGAACTTCAGAAGCTACCTTTAATATGATAGGATGGTTATGATTCCACCAGGAGGGAGAATACTATTACCAATTGTAACATTCAAAAAGCCATACTTGATTTGTCTTCTTGAGTTTATTTAGGTAGCAGAGACAACAGTTCAGAAGTCCAGATGTCACAGTCATCTCTGAGTACTGAGTTGAACAGGAACTGTCCAAGGTCCCCTTATGAATCAGGGACCAGAAATTTAAACAAACAAACAAACAAATCAAATACTTAGGTCCTTGGCCTGGGCTATTTGAACATTACAAGGCAAAATGATGCCTTCCATCATGAGGCCTCTAAATGTTTTCTTTGAAACTGGTTTCCAATTTACGTCTGAATTTTTTTTTATTAGTAATGGCCAGAAGTTATTAGCATAGTACCAGCATGACAAAGGGAATAAATAATTCAGAGCTGAGACTATACAAACAGAGTAATTACATCACCATTCCAGATTCTTCATCACTAAATAATTAAGGAGCCTGGTCTGATTATTTTGAACTTGCTTTAGTTTCACAACTGTGTGGATTGATCTGAAAGCTATGTTTGGATGTTGGTTCCTGGGAGATGGATATAAACTAACACAAAAAAAAATTAGAAAGAGTCAAAGTCAGAGAAATAAAACTTGAAATTTGACTGAAAAAGTCACTTTGGGTGATTGAGTGGGATAGACGCATATATGATTCTGTATCATAAATTATGTTGCCTTCCATCCAGATCCATGATTTCATCAGTATAGAGACCACCTGGTGTATAAACTTCCTCCAGCCACTGGATAATACCCATGTAATTTACTGTCTTAGAGAACTGCCTGTATCACTAAAAGGTTAAGTAACTTACGCAGTGGTCCAAAGCTAGTATGTGTCTGAGGTTGTCTTGAATCTACGTCTTCTTGGCCCCTAGGCCAGGCCTTTGAACCACTGCATCATGCTGTCTCCTATCCTTTCTTGGAAGTCACCAACTAAGCCATAGGGACTATACATTGTGAATGCTTTAGAGATTTCTTTTGGTAGTATCTTAGAACTTAAAACAGAATTTGTTCCCAATCCTATGTTAAGAGAAAAAAATGTAAAGTGATGCTCATTCATTCATAAGAGAATTTAAAACATTCTAACTATAGTAAGAAAATATATTAAGCATCTGGAGCAAGACCAAATATAATTTGAATGAGATGACTTGAAAATCCTCCAAAAACTAGTAAATATGATGCTAAAAAACATAATAGTTATCATGGCATACTTTGCCCCCTAGGCTCAATCGTCTTGCACTCTGTAGCAAAACGCACCTCCAACTTATAGTATTTGTCAGATTCATTTTCAGATTGAAACAGCATACTTTGCTTTCTGAAATCTGAGGTGCTTTCATAGTTCAGTTGCCTCCTCTCATCTCTATAAGAAGAACAATTTCTTGTTGCTTATTCAGATAGAATATGGAATAATGCACTATAGACACACCTCGACAAGGAAAAATCATTTTGTTTTCCATCTCTTAGATGGGAGTCCTTCTTAACATACAATTTCCAAAATGACTGGCGTGTTGTATTTTTCAATCATCAGCCATTTAAATATATAAACCTCACTACAGAAGATAAATTTATTACTGATCTCCTCTTAAACAATATGTATCACTTTTAAACTGGCAAAAAAAATAATTTACTCATAATTAGGACTTTAAATTATCAGACATACAAATTACATAGGTGGCAAAATTACTTCTACTGAGGATATATGATGACACTGGATGTTATAGAACTGTAGAAAGCCAATGCTTGGAGGGACCTCAGGGGTCAATTCACTCAATCTCCTCGATTTAGAGGCAGGTGCCATTACTAATCTATTTCAGAATCATGATTGTGTTCAATTGCTTCCTAATTTCTGAATTGTTAATGTGATGTTCCTCTGATATTTTAATGGCATGCATGTGCATATTTGTTCAGATGGTGCATTTCCTCACACCTAATATTAACCGTTCAGGAAAGAACAGAACTGTCTCACTTGTTGCTCTGCAATTGGATTCCCACCACCAGGAATAAGTGCTGATTTCCCTAGGTTCTTTATCATTCTCTCTAGGGGGATGCAATAGATGCAATTTTAGGATTAGGCTGCTATTAGGCCAGCTCTGAGTTTATCTGGCTATCACAAGGGATTACAATAATAGCTTGCAATGTGCATCATAAATTCCAACCAGCTGTGATTACACTTGTATTGGTACCATCTAATGCCTTAATACTGTAATACAAAGCTTGAGTATTTCTTAACTTTGTCCCTGATTCTCTCTGTCAGATTCATTCTGCCAGAATGCAAATTTAACTTCTTTTTCAGGATGCTACTTATTATAAGCAAGGCACCTTGCTCAACTCTAAACCTTGTCCCTGTGGTAGAAAATCAGAATATATTCCCTGGTCTGTTGGTTGCAGCAAATCTACTTAAACCATAAAATTGCAGCTCATACCCTAACTTCCCTTTTCCAGAAAACTTTGCTCCCAATAATAACAAAAGCAAAGCACATGCTGATTCCATCTACTACAGATTGGTGAAAATTAAATTCTGAACCTTTGGCAACACATCAAATACACATAATTGAATCCTCCAACAAGAGATTTTTAAAGATAATGCCCCTAACTGATGGCATTGCTCCTGAAGCACGTTATCTCATTGACTAATATTTTTTAAAAGATCATTAAAAAACTTTTCTCCAACAAGCCAATTCACTTTATTGTACTCACCCTCCAAAACTGTTTTAATCTGTTCACTCTGGGCAGTTTGGAAGCATTCATCCCTGATGGTTGCAGGTCAGATGTGGAGCCTCTGCAGCTGCCAGGATGCTTGTAGTGCAATCACTGGCTGCTTCCTAGAATAGTGTGAAGCTAAATATTCTTGAAAACAGAGACACTCCCTTGGCTTTTAAGGCTGCTTCCCAATAACCACAGAGTTTGCAGCTCAGCACAAAGTAGCCAATAGCGGAACTTGACATTCAAAGACTCCAGGGAGCAGCGGGAGAGCAGGATTGCTTTAGCTCATGCTGATTTTGGTCTGGGGAAGGGTGGGATGTTCTCAAGGGTTTCTCCTCCAATACAATAAGGTGGCTTTTTCAGAGCATCACCATCTTTCTTTTCTTTCTTCAGGACTGTGTTAATCCTAGATTTAAGCCCATATCTACTCTGAGGCAGATGGAAATTATTGTTGGCTGCAGCTCCAAAACTAATCTTGTCTGAATGTCAAAGACTTTCTCCTGCAGTTCTTCTGCCTGGCTTTGCTCCTTCTTGTCAGGCGTTCAGGAGATGGAGGCAGGTGTTTGTGTGTGTCACAATTCATTAGACTATGGGCTTCTTGAATGCAGGGGTCTCTTGCCTCTTTTTGTATCCTTAGCACTTAGCACAGTGCCTAGAACATATTAGGTCCTTAATAATTGTTTACTGAATGAGTGACTGAATGAATGAAGCAGCAAGGTGATCTTCATCTCTTGCTTTATATTTCCCTCAATCAAAGGTAAATGTGACAACCTTATTTGATTGTCTAAATGGCACACAGCGAAGGAGAGAGCTGATAACCACTTAGAAAATTAATAGTGCTTTTGGACAAGTATTGCAGATGGTGCATCCCTTTCACCCTTAGAAAACAACAACAAACAAACAAACAAAGTCTAAAGGTTCTATCTTCATCAGCTTTTCAATGAGTATGTTGTAAACAGATGCAGGGTTCCTAGTGCCCTGTAACCTCATTCTTTCTTACTGGCCTATGACTAGTCATAGGGACCAGGGTCTAGTCACTAAAATGAGTAAGGGGAAGAGAGATCCTATAGAAAGAAGATGGGAGAAAGAACCACGTGTAGTAGGAAAAGCACCAAGTTTAGCCAATTTCTCATCTTGGTTCTTTCCCTAACTAGCACTAGCATTGAGGCTAGTGTCTCAGTTTCTTCAGCTGTAAAATTAGGGATTTGGAATAGCTGCTCACTAAACTTCTTCCCAGTTCTAACATTTTGTGGTCCTATGATTTGCTGAGCCCTGTACCATTCAAACCCAGGACAAAGGGGGTAACAAAACACTAAGATTATCTATCAAATGAATAAAGTGATGACAGACTTGGTGAAATTCTGGGATGTTAGCATGTCCCCTCTGAAGATAAGAGTCCTTCCCACACATAGAAGAACTATTTCTTCACACACAAGGAGTCATGATCAGGCTACTATGTGGCAGCCACTGTATTAGACCTTGAGGGATACAAAGATTAAAAACAAAATAATCCCTGACTTTAAGGAGTTTAAATCAATTAAATTCTTAAGTGTGCAGTATGTGCAAGGCATTGTGCTAGATACAAGAGACATGAAGATAACAATTAAAATTAGTCCTTGCCCTTGAGGAGTTTATATTCTATTCCTATACCTTTATGGTACTTGTTGCTTTAAGAAGCATGACATATTAAAAAAGGCAAATGGGTCCAAGAAAAATTGAGTCAAACATTTGTACTTCAAAGAGGTCCTAGGAAGGAACATCCCATTCTCCTAGCTGATGGCATCCTCAGCACAAAGTCTGTTTCCCCATTCACTTGGAGCTTTGGCTACCACTAGGCTTTTAGGACATGGAGCGTCCCCTCTGAAATAGTAACTTCAGGCTGAGTGAGAACCACAAGCTACCAACTGGACATGACAGCAACCAACTATAAACTCACACAGAGTTCTTGCTGACATATGTTCATGATGGAGGACAGACTATTGGTTTGACATCAGCACATATGGGGATAAATCAGCCCAGGAAGCATGATTTTCATTGAAAAGATTTAGAGCCAATAGAGGAAGAGGAATGAGGAACTATAGATGATTAGGATGTGCCAGGGACATTGTTTAAAAAGGTGATGCTATTCAGAGACAAAGAGAATCTATCTGGCGGGAAATAAATGAGACGTTTTCCACTGGAGGGAATAGACTTCCTTCTCCTGATCAAACAGTTGCTATTTTCTATTCCCAAGTTATTGGAATTCTTTTAGTGAGAGCATGCATTGAATTGTACAATACCTCAAAATGAAAAAGAAAGCAGGAAAGAGGCTTTCATTCCAATGAAAAGTGACCAGTGACCAAATACATTTTTTCTATAAAGGCAAGTTGTTTGAAGGTCTTTAAAAGTGATAGTGATGAAAAATCCATCATTGGAAGCTTGTTTTCTTAATTGTGCTTTTCTTAGAAATTTTGGTAATTAATCACCAAATAATATTTTAAATTCCTTCCTGTGCAGTGGTTGCAAGGTTTTCAGACAAGATCACTAAAATCATAGACTCTCAGAATTAGAAAGCAACTCACACATCATTTAATCTAACCTATACCTGAGCATGAAATCATCTTTAAATCAGCCCTGACAAGTGACCATATAGCCTCTGATTGAAGAATTCTATTGACCAGGAACTTACTACTTTTTCAAAATTAGCTGATTTTACTTTTGGACAGCTTTCAGTGATAAGGAGGTTTTCCCTATTTTGAGTCAAAGTCTTCCTCTCTAACTTCCTTCCAGGGACCTCTCTCTGCCCTAAGAAGCCAAAGTAAACAACTTCAGTCCTCTTTAAAACAGCCTTAGCAAGTTGATCTGGGAAAATATCTCCTCTGGCTTTTAAACTTGTAAACAGGAAGAAAAATCCAGTTTCCTTCATTTCCCATTTTTTCAAAAGTACACAGTATTAGTGAACAGATTATGGATATTCAATAACAAAAGGGGAATCATAAAACTAACTGGTTTTTGGAAAAATGAAATAAAATTAAAAAAAAAACTAGGCAAAAATTAAATCCTGAAACTAAGTAATTTCAGCAATTTAGAATTAAACCAGGCAGAAGACTGCTTTATTTTTAAACTATTATCTTACTACAAATGGTAAGTACATGAATGTGAATGGGCCAACTAACTCCTCAAAGATCCTGATTCTGACTTAAACCTGACCTCATAGCAGTTGTTGTCTTCAGGCTGAACCTGAGTTACCTGAGGCAATATGTGGTAAGCCCTGATTGCCACCTGCCTTGGGAGATCTTGGGCAAGTCACTGAAACTCTTTATCTCTCAGTGTTCACATCTATAAAATGTGGATAGTACCTGACCTACCTACACCATTGCATTGTTCAGAAAGCCAAATGATATGCTGGACATAAAGCATTTTTGTGTAGTGCTTTATGTATTGTTATGATTAGTCCTGAGAGACAACAACTCCGATAACATACTGATTGTGTGAACCTGGAAAAGTCACTTAACTTCTCATTGCCTGAGGCAACTCTCTAAAGTTACAGATTTCAGAGAAAGTACAAATCTACACATTACCTTCCTATACCAATATAATCACAGATCTTGTGAAAAAAGATTTTATGTACACATAGATATGTATATACATATATATATATAAATACATCTGTGTGAATATATGAAAAACACACACGTGTCTGTATATATGTGTATGTGTATATGGGTTATATATTCCCAATAACCAATTTTAATCAACAGATTGGGTTCATTGAGCTTGCTTTTAAGTGGCATAGGGGGACATAATACAAAAAAAAAGGACCAGTTTCATTTCATTTTAGTCAGGCTAATGATAAGACGCCAGGAAGAAGTAATGCTTTATCTCACTAGTGTGAATTTCTGTTGCTGACATTTCAGAATAAACCAGCAAGAGAGATACCCTAAAATAAGGGGTTCTTTGAAATCTTCCTTGAATCACATCTTGGGTGTCAACCCCACATTCTACTTCAGTGCTAAACTGATCCAGTAGACTGATGTAGGTCTATGGCATTATCACTTCTAATCACCAGATTGGGCTCACTGAGCTTATTTCCAAGTGAAGAAGGGCTATGGAATACAAAAACACAACAGTTTCTTTTCATTTTAGTCAAGCTATGGGTGAAATATCTGGAGATCATAATACCTTATTAAGATAGGGTGAATCTTGACTGCTAATATCTCAGAGCAGAGTAGCAGAAGACACATTCTGGTATGGGGGAGCACTCAAAATGCTTTTTTAGTCACACTAGGTGGGTCCCCACACATTTTACTTAGGTGTCAAATGGGACCGCCTCTGGTCAGTGGTGTTCATCTTCACAGATGAAGGACAGCACAACATTCTATTTTAACGGAAAGCAAAAATAAAAAATCATCATAAGCTTAGGAGCTCAAGGGCTTACTGGAATCAGGAACATCTCGCAAGCACTTTTAAAGGGACATCTTGCTGTATTTGGGAATCAAATTGCATAATATCTGTATGTAGGTTATTGATCATGTCAATATGGAAAGAGAATAAGTTAATACTCTTAAGTGGAAAGTTGAATAGCCCTAAGAGAAGGAGCAAGTTAAGCAACACAGATAGATACAGGAAATGGTATTGCTGACAGTATCATTCTCAGTCAAGGGAATTTAACAGACAGCACTTCTAGTATCTCCTCTGAAAATAATCCTGTAAGACTCACAGGTTCAAGAACCAAAAAAAAAGATAAATAGTTAATTGATGATATTGGTAAGAAATAACGTGAAATTGAAAATATTTCTTTATCATTTTTAACATTATATGAGTTTTGGTCCTAGAATAGTGTTTGTATTTATGTCAAAAAAAGATTAATATGAGAAAGAGTGAGAGAGAGAGAAAGAGAGGGAGAGAGAGAGAGAATGTTATATAGTAGAAAGAACTGGTAAGACTTGAATTCAAATACTGGATATTGGTTCTGGGACTTAATAGCTGTTACCTGATCTTAGGATGTACTAGGTAATTCTCTAAAGTGAAATTTACAGATGAGTTGTAGATATGCTTCAGTGGATGGAACTTCTGTTCCTGGACTTCTGTATTCTTAGAGAATCACATAGAAAGATAAAAATAACATTAAGATAATTGAGTAGTGATCTCTCAGATTCACTGAGTGTATGAAGTATGCTAGATGTGTCTGTAACACATAAACATGTTTTGAAAGCAAATCAGAGTGGGGTACTAAAATTCTTTGCATGTTAAGAGGTTTTGAAAGGGAGGAAATCCCTACTTAATGTTGGTTTCTAGGCATAGCAGAAAGAAATACCAATCTTATCAATATTTTTATCTGTCTTTTAAGACAGGTAATTTTGGGAAAGGGCACAACTCAATTTTTAGTATATAGAAAGCCATATGACAGTAAGTTATCAACTATTCAATACTGGTGTCCAGTATGTCTGGAAAAAGGATGCTTGGTATAATGGGAAAAGTCCTGGCCCAGCTGCTGGAAAACGAAGGCTCTAGTTATGAGTTCTGGGCCTTACATACGTAACTTTATTTCTCTGGTCTTTACTTTTTTCATCTGTAATGAAAGGACCTCCATATTCTGCCTTCCTGCCTGGTGTTCCAACCATATTTCATATTGCTTCCCTTAATTCCTTCTGTGTTCCAGGCAAACCAGTCTTCTATCCTATTTCCAGGACTTGACACTCTTATCTCCTTAATATTCATACAGACTGCCCCCATACTTGGAATACACTACCTTCTGAACTCTTAGAATTTTTAGCCTTTTCTTCAAAAATCAATTCCAATACTACTATGCTCATTAAAGATTTCTGGATAACTGAGTTGTTATTCTCTCCTTTCTCAAATCGTATTGTTTTTGCTTATTTGTGTACAAATTGCATCACCCTATGCTGGGGCCATACAATTGGCTTATACTTATTACCCTAGCAGAATGCAAGCTCTTTGAGAGAAGGGACTGTTATAGCATATTTCATTTTATTTAAATCCCCAACTCCCAAAGCAGATAATAAGCACTGAAGAAACATGTGTTGAATTGACTGAATTGTCTTAAAGTCACTGTGGTAGACAGGATAGATCACTATTCACGGCACCATTAGGCATGCTATTATCTTTTGGTTTCAGTGACCACTCAGAATATTCCAGTGACCTTTTCTTGTACTTTATGGAACAACAACAAAAATGCAAATGATAGTCAAAGACAGTTACAATAGAAATGCTCTCTGTTTCTAAAGAGAGTGTTCTTGTGATCTGTGAATTGATTTTTAAAGGAATTTGTTGACCATATGTCGATATGATTAATTGGTTTCCTTTGTCATACTACATATTTTTTATTTTATACCTATAAAAACATTATTCTGATAAAGGGTCCATAGGCCTGACCAGATTGACAAAAGGGCTCCATGACACACAAAAATTACTAAGAATTCCTGAATTAAAGCAAGGTAACATTCTCTTTTAGGTTCTATCGTCAAACTATAGGGAACTAATTATTGGGAGGAAGAGGAAGGATGATCTTAGATGTAAGGAAAGATATCCATAAAAGAATAATAATCTATATTGTTCAATCAAAGGCATAGGCTAAGGGATTTCTGGAAATTAAATCCTCTCTGCTCTATAAAGTTGTTTGCACAATATACGTACATGATAAATAGTCACTGATGATGAGTTTGACAGCTATGCTTTGATAATTGTTAGCATTCTGTCTCTTCATATGCTTATATGTCCAGGTCATGAGAGTACCTTATAGATAAGACTATCTAACAGAAAAAAAATCCATATTTTTTCAGTATCTTAGACACCCAGCTACTGCCCTAATGTTAATGGTTTTCTATAGGGAGGATTCAGATCAGATCTAAGGTAGATGTGCCTCTGATAATAATTACTTGGTAAATTAACAAATCACTGATGGTTTTTCTATTTAATATGTACTCTCCCCTTTGCAACAATTTTCTTCCTTCCTTATCCCACTTTTAGGGGCATGAGGCTGTTGACACAAGCTGTCAATCTTTACTTTTTAAAATGATTGTTGTTCATAGTGCCCCTTTAAGGGTATTGATTAGTTGCTTGTAAAAAGTGCTATGTGTTTAGGGGGTCAAGGTTATTTGTTACAGTTGTTCCTCCTTCCTGTGGGTTTTGGCTTTGTGGTCTGGGTTTGAAGACATGAGCTAAGAAAAAAGATGGTCAGCATGAAAGCAATTTGAAAACTGCACATGATGCGTTGATAATCACTGAGGCCTCAGACACTTTGGAGTCTGCTCAACCCAACCCTGGGCTGGATGTTGGCCTCATAAGAATAATTACAGGATGCTGTCAGTGCAAGGTTTTGTCTTCATACTTGCAATGACCTTTTTGTTTTTCAAAGCTCAAATTAAAAAACTGTTCAAGCTCTGTTTTCTAAAGAAAGGCATCAGGATTGATAGATTTTCTCCCCTTGTTATGTTCTTGGATGAACAAGATATAGTGCTGCCCTGCAGTGTATAGGTTTATGTATATGTCTACATGTGTGGGTATACACACACAAATATCTCTGTGTGTGCATGTGTGTGTGTGTGTGTGTGTGTGTGTGTGTGTGTGTGTGTATGCTATCAGAGAGCATTTGGGAATCTTCGTCCATGTCACTGACCCTGAATTGGGATCAAGAGCCTGCAAATCTCAGAGTGTAAAGGATCTCTAGATGAGACTGCTCTAGAGTTATAAAATTTGGCAGTTCATTGACCAGAGCTGCCTGGGAGGTTCTTAAAGAACATAGTTGTGGGTAATGCAAGAAAGCAGTAGAAGGTCCCTAAATGATACCAATCAAGACTCTCCACACCTTCAAAAAGCAGGCAGAGTCTAATGCTGAAACAAAGTCCCAATTCAGAAATTAGATAGGAAAATAAATAAATCAAAGAAGATGCTATGGATCCAGGGATATCTAAGACACAAATCCTGCCGAAGACAATAATTCCATAACATTTGTAAAAAACAAATTCATAGCTTGTCTAAAAAGTCTACTAGAATTCTTAGAAAAAATGAGCTGTTTTAAAATGATGTTAAATTTGATATTATACAGGAAATGAAAGCTCTAGGTTAGTAAAAGCATTAAATCTGTATCCAATAGACCGAATATAATTGGGAAATGTTTAACAAAATAAGTAAAAATAAAATACAACATAGATCATGTTAATTTGTGATTTTATAAGTCAATATGTGGCCTATATCTATTGGAGTTTGGTGCCAAAGACAAGGAAATTAATTCTTTTAAAGAACTGGAAGGAAATAAAGGCTTAGTATAGGAGATTCAAAAATTTACCCGTGACAATTTTTTTGGGAAAATCAGAATGGGCCAAATGGAAATTAAATGTTCTGTAAGACAATAAGAAATAAAAGAATAAAAAACTGAAAAAAATTAATGAATGGCATTGTTAATCAAAAAAACAACTTACTGGGAAAAGTAGTCTAGAAGAAAAAAAATCTAAGAATTATACTATGCAAAAAATATAGTTTTTTAAAATATCTTGATATCACATAAGAAATGATGAATGAAAACTGCCCAGACATCTTAGAACCAGAAAGTAAAATGAAAATAGAAAGAATCCACTGATCCTCTTCAAAAGAAAAATAGTCTCAGAAATATCAGTCAAAATTCAGAGCCTCTGGGTCAAAGAAAAACTACTTCCAGTAACCAGAAAGAATGAGTTCAAGTACCAAGTGAGTATTGTCAAGATCACATGAGGCTTGGCTACTACCACTTTAAGGGAGAGGAGGGCATTGAATGAGATATTCCAAAAGGCAAAAGGGCTTACAACCAAGAATAACCTATAAAGCAAAACTGAGTATAAATCCTACAGGAGAAAAATGAAACTTCAATGAAACACAGAACTTCCAAGCATTCAAGACGAAAAGAACAGAGCAAAGCAGAAACTTTGAAATAAAAATGTAGGAATCAAAAGAAACAAAGAAATATACAGATATTTGAACAGTTGAAAAGAGTTTCTACAAGGGTATAGTGTTTGCATTCCAATGGTGTGGAAGAAACAAGTGTCCCCTCAGAAACCTAATGACATCTTCAGGGATCATAGAGGGAATTAAACAAGACAGAGTATCCGGAATGAATTTTTTTTATGGTTTAATAATCTTAAGAGAAGAAAAAAAATGTGAAAGGAAGAAATGGAAGAAAAAAGGATGGGAAAGGGTGAAACGTACTATCACATATAATAAATATATATAAAAAAGACTATACAGTATTTGAGGGGGCAGAGCCAAGATGGTGGCATAGCAGCAGCAACATATCGCAGCTCTCACATAGCCACCCCAAAATACCCATAAAATAGGACTCTAAACCAATCCTAGAACTCCAAAACACACACAAAGATACTTCCCACTAAAGTCAGCTCGGCTACGAGGAACCATATCAGTACTGCGAACCGAAGCCAACCTGGCCTGAAGCCACGGCTGTGCCCCAGGGGTGGCTGGACAGGAGGAGCAGAGGAGCGGATTAGCTGCAGCTGCAAGCAGCGTTCAGAACTAGGTCAGTGGGAACTGTGGGGAGAAAAGTGTCCGGCCGAAAGGCCTCCAGAGCGGAAAAGCGAAAGGCAGAGGTTTTGCACCCGCCTCAGCGTTGCAGCTTCCCGCTCGCCGCCTGCAGACAGCAGAGGGACTAAGTGATTGTTCTGAGGCAAAGAGCTCTTGTGTTGAGTGGCCTGGATCTGGATTGCGGTCTTGGGCCTCGGTCCTGGAGTCTTCGTTATCCAGTCAGCTGGAAG
>CM053581.1:512720674-512746539 GCA_028627135.1 Pseudochirops cupreus | reverse complement strand
CCAATTCTGTCTGTCTGTCTCTGGAATTCTTGCTTATGTACACACCTCAGCCAATCCCCTTCTTCCACATCAACAGGGGCTCAGCCAATCCCCTTCTTCCATATCAACAGGGGAGTTCATGCCTTCTCAACAGTGGGACAGAGTTTGTACTGTCCACACTTAGCACTTAGTACTTAAGTGCTAAGTATCCTGCTAAACTGATTACTATTACAGGGTCTCAATTACTTCCCCTTAAAAAGGAGAGGATTAGATCAGATAACCTCTCAGGATCCTCTGTGATCCTTTGAGTGAGCGCTTCCCCTAAAGGAAGCAAAGGATTAAAACAGAAGGGAAGGAATGGATGACATTCACAAGTGTGGAAAAATGTGAGGGGCAGAGGTTCTAAACCACAAATGCACAAATTTATTTTTAAAGTATTTTAATATTTAATAAAATAAAATAATTTTTAAATATTTAATATCTCCCTGTATATATGTATATATGTGTGTATATATATGTACATATATATATATATATGATATGTACACTTTCAGTTTGTTTTATTTTTTTAATTACAGTTCTTTTTTCTGTAACAAATCAATTTTCTCTCCTACCTATGCCATAGGATGAAAAATGAAGAAAAAGAAAATTCCTTGTAAAAAATATGCACAGGAAAGTGAAACAAATTCCCTCTTCGGCTGTTTTAAAAAGTATATGCCTCCTTTTGTACCTTGAATCCCCCACCTCTCTGGTAGGAGGCAGATAACATGCTTCCTCATCAGGCATTTAGAATCATGAATGGTGTTTGTGTTGATTATAATCACAGATTTCTAAAGTTTTGAAAAAATAGCTTTCAAAGATTTTTGTCCTTGTAGTGCTGTTGTTAGTGCATAAATTATTTTGTTTCTGCTCATTTCATTCTTTTTCAGTTTATGAAAGATTCTAAAATTGATCACTCTGTAATACTAATGTTATTATACAGATAACTTCTCTCTTCATACTAGTCTTTCCATGTCTTATTGATATCATCAATACCCTCATTTCACATAATATTACTCCATCAATTCATATGCCATAACTTTTTCAAGCTATTTCACAACTGATGGGTACCCTTTAGTTTCTAGGCTTTTACTTGCCACCTCAAAAAAAGGATGATATAAATATTTTTATACACCTAGGCCCTGTTTCTCTTTCTTTAATCTCTGTTGAATATAGGCTTAGCAGTGCAATAACTGTGTAAAAGGGCCTATATTGTGAGTTTTTTCATGTATAATTCCAAATTGCTTTTCAGAATTGATGTGCTCATTCCCAGGCCCACCAAACAGAGCATCACCATGCCTATTTTCCCATAACCCCTCCAACAGTTGTCATTTTCCATTTTTGTCATCTTTGCCAGTTTGCTTTAATCTGCATTTCTCTAACTGTTGTTGATTTGGAGCACATTTAAAATATGGCAATAGATATCCTGGGTTCTTTATTTTTTGAGAACTGCCTATTTATTTCCTTAGACTAATAACCGATTGGGAAATAATTCCTTTTCACATATTTTTGAATCATTTTCCTATATATTTTGGAAATGAGGCCTTTATCAGAGAAACTTGCTGCAAAGAGTTTTCCCAGTTAACTGTTTCCCTTTTAATCTTAATTTTATTCAATTTTTTTGTGCAAATCATTTAAATTTTATGTAACCCCAATTACCCATTTTATCTTCTGTGATCCTCTTTGCACTTATTTGATCATTAACTTTTCTTCTATCCACAGATCTAGCAGGTCATTTTCACCATTTTTCTGATTTGTTTTTGATGTGCCCTTTTATATCTAGCTCATCTATTTTGAGTTTACTTTGGTATGAGGTATGAGATGTTGGTATAAATTTAATTTCTTTCATACCAAAGTCCAATTTCCCCATTAGTTGTTTTGCTTTTTTAAACAGGAACCTCCTAGATTCATTTGTCTGTGTGCACACACATATGTATGCATGCACACACATTACATACATTTATGTATGCATACATGCATGTACATATTACCTGATCTGTTCCACTGATGATATCTCAATTTTTTAAGTAGTACCAAATTTTTTATAAGAAGTTCACAGATTTTACCAGACCACTAAAGGAGTCTGACACACAGAAAAGGTTAAAAACTTAAGTATTAGGGGGAAGGTACAAGGATCAGTATAAGTGGAGCAGAGGGTTTCTCTTGTAGAGTTAGGATACAGAAAGTGACAGAGATATATAGGTTTGGTCCAGATTATGGAGGGTCTTGAAAGCCAGGCTCTCTAATCTTGCAACAAGTAAGCTGAAGATAAGAATCTTTGCATGAGAATTTGGGGAGTAGAGCATTGTTGCACACTAACAGGATGTCAAGTAAGAGAACTTATGCATTCTGCTGAAGTTTAATTGGTTCCCAGATCAAAGTTCCTCCTCCATCTTCCATTCTCTAGCTTGTCAGCCTGTTTTGCTTATTCAGCTCACTAAAGAACAACCAGCTTTGATTGAATTTGGGGAACAGACTTTGTTCTCAAGTCTCTAGTACACTTCTCCTTATGGAGGGGACCTCAACAGTTATAGAGAAGGCAAAACTCCCACCCATACCACACATTTATACACTTTCCATACAAGACTAACTCTACCTCCTAACTTCCAGTGGTACAACTATTGGCTATAGCAGAAGAGTTTAGACAAAACACAGAATGCAAATTAATTTGAGTCCAAGTCCTGAAAAAATTAGACTAGGTTGAGAATAAATCAGACAATGGTCAAATAACTGTCCCCTCCTTTCCCTGACCCACTGTATCAGCAGTGTAATTTTAAATGAATTAAATTTCTCCCTGCTGGAAGACAGTGATCTGAGCTTCAGTGCTATTAATAATAATGCATGGCTCTCTTGCTGCACATTGAACAGACTTCACAGGCAGCAGAAATGACTCTCCAGCACCACTCTTTCTAAAGAAGAATTTCTAATTAAATTACAAATGAAGCATGTATTTTCGTTGGTCAGTCTCTAGTACTTTTCATCTAATATGGTTGTAATTTCCTAAGAAAGAACATTCAAGAAAGAGTTTAGATCTGTCATCAAAACACCAAAACTCATTAGAGTTCACCAGTAACTTCTTCTCATGATTCAATTCAAGAATAACAGCTCAACAAACATCTATTACACACATACAGTGTTGAGGGCATGCTGCCAGATGTTGGCAGAGATGCACAGGTTCAGGAGAGGAAGTACAATAGAGTGAAAAATGCAACGGACTTAGAATTAGGAGAGATCTGGCTGGGTTCAAATACCACCTTTGACATTGGATTGCTGTAGGACTATGAGTAAGGCATTTAATCTCTCTTGGGTACTTTGGTAAATACCATATATGCATATCTAGGTCATTTCCCCAAGGCATCTTATGTACTAGGAACCTCTCTATGTGTGTATGTGTATGTAAGCAAGAAGAATGAGGAGGAATAAGAAGAAGAGAAGGAAGAGTAGGGAAGAGAAGAGGGAGAAGGAGATGGGGGGGGGGAAGTAGACGGAATAATGCAAAAAATAACACACTCTTAGGTACTTTTCCTCATTACACAAAATGGTAATGGTCTGAGGAACATCACCCCTAATCAAATATTTATAACTGATCTTGTCTTATCCAGAATTGGTTTCCAAAGTGAAATATGCCTCTGACATCTTTCAAATGAAGCAAGTTTCTCAATACTTCAATCTAGAGTTATAACAAGTCTCAGAAAGGCTAACTTAAACTTGACAAGTCATTTGATGAAAGGGCACTTGTCTTTTGTGTCCGTCTCTTCTTATTATTATTGCCTTAAAGAAGTCAACTGAAAGTAAGTACCATTAATCCTCTTAAGACAACAGTTTGAACACTATGAATACTCCCCTCTCTGTAGTTATATGGTTATCCCAAATTTACCTTCTTGAAGTGAAGATCTTTGTCAACACATACCTGACTATAAAACAAGAGGACATTACTATAAATTTTAATACTATTCCACCTTTTTTTTTTAAATCTCAATGTTTTTGGCTAGAAAGACAGTGTAAAGGTAGAGTAATTTTTATCTATGTTTTGAGAAACTGAGATTTCATATTAAATGTGAATTTAAGAAAAAGAGTGAGTAGAAATTCAATAGGTAGGGGGGTGGCTATGTGGTACAGTGAATAGAACACCAGCAATGGAATCAGGAGGACGCTCCGTTCAAATCCAGCCTCAGACATTTAACACTTATCAGCTCTGTGACCATGGGCAAGTCACTTAACCCCAATTGCCCAGCCTTCCCCACTCTAAAAAAAAAGAAAAGAAAAGAAATTCAATAGTTAGGAAAGGTAGAGTTGAACAGAGGGATTCCAGGCCTAGGGAACTGGGTGAGCAGGAGAGCAAAGGGTATTAATGAATAGTGGACTTCAGCTCATAGGTAGAGGTAGGTACTTCCTCTCTACCTCTAATACTCTCAGCTCCCCTTTATGTGTTGTTTTTTTCCTGATTAGAAGGCAAGCTCCTCAAGGGCAAAGGCTGTCTTTCTTTTTTTGCTTGTTTTTGTATCTCCAAAGCTTAGTACCTGGCACACTGTAAGTACTTAATAAATATTTGTTTGTTGCCTACCTGGATACAGGCTGTTAGATAAGTTTAGAACCAGAGTTGGAGTTAAAGTTAGAAGAATTATCTGCATAAAGGTGATTGGAATTGTGCAAATGAACGAGGTAACCAAGAGTGAGAATTTAGACTGAAGAAGGAAGAGAATTGAGGAGAGAATATTGGGAAACATTAACATTAGCAGATTAGAAGATGAAATCAAGCTATGGGAGAGAGAAGTAGGGAGGTAGAAGGACAGGGAAGAGTGTGGCATCTCAGAAGTCATAGAAAGACAGTGCAATGAGAGGAGGCTTTGCTCAACAGTGTCAAATGCTGTGCAGTGGTCAAGGACAATAAAGTTTCAAAGACCCCTAAATTTGGTGATTAGAAAATCATTGGTGACCTTTGAAAGAGCAATTTTTGTAAAGCAATAAGAATCTGAAAGTGATTTCAAAAGGTTAAGGAAAGAGTTCATCACAAAGCAAAGACATCTCAATGTTTTCAAGTTTGGTAGTAAAAAGAAGATAGGTAGGCTGGTAATTGAGAAACTGGAGTTTTAGTGCCAACTGTCACTAACTAGCCAAGTGACATTGGCTAAGTCACTTCAGCTTCTTTGTTCACAGTTTTCTCATCAGTAAAACTGACATCCCATTTCAATGCCTCATTGTGGTATAGAGATGAGGCTGTATTTTTTTAAGTGTATATTGGAAGAATGTTAGAAATGGTTTAAATTGGAAGAATGTTAGAAACCATTGACTGTGGTTCTGGAGACAGACTTTTTTGCTTTCCAAACATCAGCCTAGCTAAACAAAGATCACCACCAGTTGACTGGCTTCTTTGGCCATTGCCACCCACAGGAAATTGAAAGACTAGTCTAGATGACCACACTCTATTTAAGGTGACTGTTAGCTTTTGTGGGGGCTACCACTAGTTGTAAAGACAGGATACACACCTAAATAATTAAATAAGAACAAGAAAAATCAACATAGCATTATAATAGTGATGGCTATCATTTCTATAGCAACTTAAGGTTTACCAAGCATCTCATTTGAGATAACCCTATAAGGTAGGTGCAATTTATTATTATTATCATTATTATTATTATTATCCCATTTGACAGATGCAGAAATTGAGCCATAGAGAGTTTATACAACTTGCCCACAGTTAGTAAGATTTGAACTCAATCCTTCCTGACTCAATTCCTATACTCTATCCACCAAGCCACCTAGAACTTCCTTAGTTAAAAGTGTGTGTGAGTATACAAACACATATATACACACATATACATATGCATACACACACATATATATCCAGAAAAAATGTAATACAGCATGTTCCAATCTACCTCCATCCTCATTTCTCACACCCTTCTCTCTTCAGATAGCAACCAAGTTGTTCTAGGTCAACATCTCTACCTGGTACCAGTCTAGGCAATTTCCTAATTCTCCATTGTTCCTCCCCCACCCATCCCACTTAAAGTGGGAGTTCTTAATCTAGGGTCCTTGAACTGGGGGAAAAACATACATACATACACACATACATACATACACATTTCGCTATAATTGGTTTCTTTTATAATCCTACCTATTTTGTGAATTTTAAAACACTATTCAGTGAAGGGCTTTACAGACATCCCCAAATTCCCAGAAGAGTCCATGACATCAGAAAAGGTCAGGTCCTTGTCTGGAGTCATGCACAATCACCAGCCCCCTCTTTCTTTCCTATTTTTCAGTACTCAGCTCAATTAGTTCTACCCCAGACAATCTTGCTGACACAGATACACGTATGATATCTTTAACCTATTCCTCTTAAAACCTTTTGGTGCTGTGGAAAATGTATTGGAAATAGAATCAGAAGGTTTCGGTTTAATGCCTGACTCTCTGTTTGTGACCTTGTGGGTCTCATTTTCCCCACCTGAAAAGTGAGGAGGTTGGACTATGTGACCTCCAATGTTTCTTTTAACTCTGTCATCTAAGGCCAGGATCTTCTCTCTTCTAACTCCAGCCCAGTTAGCTGAGGGCAAATCTTCCTACTTTCTCTTTTTTCTCCTTCCCTTTTTATTGCAAAAGTTCTATTTGCCAAGCAGAGTTAGCAACTTATCTCTATCAAAGAAAAAAAAAAGCTTTAACTTCTGAAGGAAAATTTACGATAATAAGAACCTAGTTCCATCAATTTCTAATGACCTTGAATCAGCAAAGAAAAAAAAAAACTTCAGAATTTCCACGAGACCAACCGATTCACCTCTACCCAAATAAAACTTCCAATTATTTCCCACAATATTTTAAACCTCTCTCATGGCATTTTTATACTCTCTATTACCTTAATTATTTGTACATTAGACACTTTATTAGACTGTAAGTTTCATGAAGGCAGAAATGATGTCTATTTATCTCTGTATTCCCTCCCAGTCTTGAACATACCAGGCACTTAAATGACTCAAATAAATAATTCTCCATCTACATACTAATTCTCCTCTAATTAAACCTACTTTTCCCAAAGCACCAATGTTCAAGATAAATTAAAAAACTATTTAGTATTCATATTTTATTTTCAGTTTTTAATTATTAAAATTGCAGCAATATTATTTTCTCCTTGTTTTCACTGCAAATATAAAGTATGCCAGCTGCATTATAAGGTTAAATGAGGTTTTGTGGATTAGATGGGGAGCTTAACCACCATTTAGAGCATGGCTCCTATGGGAAAATGCATTTTAAATCCCAAACAAACAATTTATAAAAATAAAAATAAAAAGTTTCAGAACACAATTTATCTGTAATTTGAGAACTGACTCTCCAAATATACTATAGCACATCCTGGATGCTTTTAATGAACATTCAATTTAATTCAACAGGCATTTATTCAGTACTTACTGTGTGCAGTATGAGTAAGTATGAGCTAGCTAGATCCTCAAGGAATTTATAATCTAGTGGGAAATGTGATACATGTAAGAGTAACTACAATGACAAACAACATATGAAAAGCGCATAAGAAAAATGGCAAATAATATGTTGTGTGAGATCTCAGATTAGTAGCATTTTGATTTATGTCAATATGTTATTGTCAATAAACATTTTTTCTGTGCCTACTATGTGACAGGCACTGCATTAACTGCTAGGGAAACAAATTCAAATAAAAAGAAAGACACCCCCTGCCCTCTGGGAGTTTATAATTTAATGGGGGAAAGACAACACACAAAAAAAGGCTGAAAAGGGATAAGGGAAGCAGGGACTCAGCAGGTGCACATTTATGGAAAAATCCAAAGAAGTCCAAAAGCAGTTCAGTTGGTGGAAAATAGGGAGAAGACTGGACTGGGCCTTCTCCTAAAATAAAGGTTTTGGAACTCATGGTCCTGCCCTCCAGTCAGAGGTGAAGAAGGGACTAATGAGATGTGAGGACGAAAGCTGCTTCAATCACACCCAATAATGAGATTTCCCAATGATTTGTCCACAGCTTTGGCTATGTGACCTTGGGCATGTCACTGTACTTGTTTGAACTTCAAGTTCAGTAAAAGGAAGGTAGAGGACTAGATGACCTCTGAAGTTCCTTCTGGCTAAATGTATCATCCTGTGATGGCATGAAGGGGATATGACTATGTTGACAAAAAAAGGTGGATATAAGGCTGAGAATTCCCTTCCACATTGCTGTGTCTCATGTTTCTAGAAACCCTAGAGATTCAGAATGATTTAACAGTGACTAGACTTACTTTCCAGATAAGGGGGCAGAACTAGGAGTAATAGATATACGTTTCAGAGAGGCAGATGAGCTCCACATAAGGAAAATTCTGTAACAATTAGATTGGATTGTATTAACTCAAAGGTACTAATATATTGGTGGTCTTCCAGAAGAGGCCTGATGGTCATTTGATAGGGACATTATAGGACAAATATGTGAGCTGTTAGATAACATCTGAGCTCATTTCCAAATCTAGGATTCTATGGTTCTATAATAGAACAAAGGGGTTTTCTAGAAATCTTGAGGTTCAACTTATAATTGAGAAGACTGTAGAAAAGTAAATAAGTTCTTATTTCTCTGAGGCAGGGTTTCTTAAACTGTAGTTCATGAATTTGGATGGGAAAGAAAATATTTTTATTTCCAACTGTAATTAGTCTCTTTTGTAATAATATGAACTTTATATATTTAAAAATATTATTCTGAGAAGGACCTCATATGTTCAACAGATTGCCAAAGAAATCCATGATGAAGAAAGTTTGAGAATTTTTACTCAAAAAGATCCATCTATATAAAATGGGCAGCTTCAGCCAAAATCCACATTGCTGATGACAGATCCTACCGTTGGTTTCTGTGGCTTTTGGTTACAATTTAATAAGAGGCCTGAAAGGAGTGAGGGGGTGGTTAAGTCATTAGTAAATGATCAGGACTGTTTAGAAGTTGTGTCTGCCAGTAGATGGTAAACTCCTCGATAGTAGGCTTTTACATTTGTGTCCTTCTGTCCCCAGAATCTTACCAAATGTCATCCAAATGAACTGAGTTTAGTACTGAATTCATTGAAAATTGAATAAATATTGGTCTGGACTATGGGGATAGTATAATAAATAATGATAGTAACAATATCAATTATAGCTTACTTTTATATTTTTGTTTTTCCGTCATTCAGTTATGTCCGACTCTTCATGAGCCCACGGACCACGGCATGCCAGGCCCTTTCATGCCCCACTCTCTCTCCAAGTCTGCCCAAGTTCATGTTCCTTGTTTCCATGATACTATCTATCCATCTCATCCTCTGCCATCCTCTTTTCCTTTTGCCTTCAATCTTCCTCAGCATCTGGGTCTTTTCCAATGATTCCCATCTTCTCATTATGTGGCCAGTGTATTTAGGCTTCAGTTTCAGTATTTGACCTTCCAATGCATAGCTACCCTGAATTAATTTCTTTTTATATAGCATTTACTATCAGTCTGACAGCAAGCTAAATGCTTTACAATTAACATCTTGTTTGATCCCACTACAATCCTGGAAAGTAGGTGTTATAACTATTCTGATTTTTCAGATGAGGTAATTAAGGCAAAGGTTAAATGACTTGCTCAGAGTTACAAAGCTAGTTAGTGCCTGAGGTGGTATCTGAACTCGGCTCCTCCTAACTTGAAGCCCAGCATGTTACCCACTGTACCACCTAGTGGCTCCACATTTGTCTACAGCATAGAGTTGCAGTTTCCTCCTATAAAGGGGATTAGAAGAAATTACGGTCAAAAGAAAAGAAATAAAGTCAATTTTCATACTGTCAAATTGCCACATAAATTAAATATTTTCAACATAATTTTATATTTAGTATTGTACATAGAAAAATATCACTGTATTGTCTTTTTTTTCTTTTTTTTAATAAAACCCTTGTTCCTCTATAGGAAAGGATTGTCTAATTCAACATTCTCATTTACATTTGCAGAAGGTCAAGTGTTTTCTTCAGGGTCAATTTCTAGATAATCAGCCACATTCATTACAAGGGCCTAGAGAGGCCCAGGAGCTGGCTAGTAGAATTCTCTAGCAGGTTGCTCTGAAGAGTCACTAACAGCATAAATGAAGACAACCTGATGCATTATTGTGGAAGTAGGGGGCTGGCAGTCAGTGAACCAGGCTGCCCAAATATAAAGGCAACAAGGGCCTCCATGGAAAAAGCGCTAGATTTGGAGGCAAAAGTCATGGATTGAAAACCTCACCAATAATTAACTAGGTGAGTTTGGGCAGGTTTTCTGGACCTCATCTCTGGTTCATTCATCTCTATAATGAGAGGGTGGGACGAGATGCTATGTGATGTCACATCTATCACCCTAAAAATCTATCAGCCTAAAAAACTTGGGGTAGGCCATGGGAACCACCAAAGTGAAGACAGAGATGGCTACATAAGGGGTAGAGAAAAGCAGCTCCAAAGTGAGGGAACAGGGCAATATCTTTATCAGTTAGATACAGGAGATAAGTGTGTGATAGAAGATGAATCTGCTTGAACAACATTCTTCTATCCATTGACACACTTTGAAGTTTTGCCATGGATCACTGCAGTCTTCAGGGATGTGTTTTCTCAGCTTCAAGGGATCCCTTCTAAGCTGAAGATGATGACCTATCAGCTGATTAGACAGTCACAGGATTTCCTAGGATCTTGTTCCTTGCCAATAAGTTCAGGGTAGATGTATCAGTGATTAGGCTTTAGGGAAATCTTTAGCAGAAGTAACACGTCCCCTGGAATGAAAATGATGAATATGCTGGAGTCTCGTTCCTCTTCATGGAACTGTCCCCAGAGTGAGAAGCAGGGGTTTGGTCCCAAGCCAACCAAAGATCCTGCCTCTCCACCAGCTGCTTCCACTTAAAACAACTTGAAAATGTAATCCCTCTGCTTCTGTCCCCTTTATGGGTTATCTGCATTTCAAATTTTATTCAAGTTCTTGGAGCATTTCTGCAGATTGGTAAATATAACATGAGGTTTGGGGGAGTTTGGATTGAATTCACGTACTTTCAATGTAATCTAAGAGACTTGAATTCTAACTTTGGCACCTTTCATTCATTTTCTTTCTCCCAAATGTTCCCAGCCTCTTCTCTTTCCTAGGAACATCAGTGCATAGGTTATAATGACCAATGTCTTTTACTTGGTATCTCTTTTCTGTAAAGATTCTCACAAAATTGACAGTTCCTCATTGCCCTTGTCCCCAAGAACAGGATCTGAGTAGTTCAGTTACCTTCTAGGGTAATTCTTATCCCCATTCCTCTCTCCTGCTACATGACCTCCTTTGTGTGAGATGTTCCCCTGGGCTTCAGAAACAGTAATGGGGAAAGAAAATGACCTTTTTAAATGAGAAAAGTGACCCTCTGAAATTCTATTTATTCTCTGGCTAGGCATGCCATCTAAAAAAGGTTTAGTCCACAAAACAAAGATAATATGTCTATGGGTCAATTGGGCACACTACTAAGACAGAAATAAAAATCAATATACATCCTTCTGGGTGGTAACATCACAAGTTCTCAGAATTCTGCCATCAAAACTTTCCTGAAATTTGGTGGATGATGCACAAGATAAAGAAGAGAGCCCAGATGGTTTCTGCAAACCTTGGTTGGTTTCATAGCATGAACAGTTAAAGAGATCAAAACATTATAAAATCTGTTCTAGTCAGAAAAGTAGGCATATCTGCCTGGAAGCCACCTGGGGTGAAGAGCACCTATGGGAAGATGATGCTTTTAAGTTCTCTCTTCCAAAGACACCATCTGCCTTTTTTTGTGGTTCGAAGCAGAGCCCTGCTTTTCCTTCTACAAGTTCCCTCTGTCCTTTGGGACTGGTGATCTGTGTCATTAAAGAATGAAATCATTCTCCTGCTTTCCCAATTATTTTCCTTTGTTTTTTACCCATCATTTTCCTTTCAATCCAAATTCTGATGGCATTTTATAATCTTGGATAGGTCACTTTTAATAATCTTACTATGTGCTGGATAGAAAAACTCTCTTCCGTGTGAAAAATTAAGCCAAAGACAATTTCAGGGATTCAGAACTGCCCATGTTTTGGAATCAGGGTCCCCAATTGTTCCCCACCCGCTATCCTGACAAGTATTATGTTTCTGAGGGGTAATTAACCTCTCTTCAACTTGCTCTCCTTGCCAACTGGCCCCAGATAGTTTTCCAGATGGAGATTTAAATGGGATATATCTTGCTGCAATTCCTTGTCTGACAGCCAGGTGATGTAAACAGGATTTAGACTGAATAAGATGAATGCTAATTTGTCTATCTTCTTCTTCTGCATCTCCAGCTCAAAGCAGGCCTTTGGAGAGCCAGTCTATGCCCTCATTGCTTGGGTTTGGCAGCTGAATGTGCAGAATGCTTTGGGATGTTTATATTTGTAATCAGAAAAAGCAGTTGGAGCGTGTATATCTACCCCAAATATCTCCATCAGGCAGCTAGATGGCACAGTAGATACCAGTGCCAGGCCTAGAGTCAGGAAGACTCATCTCCGGGAGCTCAAATCTGGACTCAGACACTTCCTAGTTGTGTGACCTTGGGCCAAGTCACTTAACCCCGTTTGCCTCAGTTTCTTCATCTGTAAAAGGAAATGGCAAATCATTCCAGTATCTTTACCAAGAAAACCCCAAATAGGGTCACAAAGGGTTGGACACAACTGAAAAACAATTGAACAACAACAAAAACGTTCATCATTGCAAGGGTTCCCTTGTAGGGATGAAAACCAAGGAATAGCAAGTTGAGCCTTCCTACAGAAATTCAGATATTCTAAAGGATGGAAGAGAAATTGAGGAAATTTCTCTATTAAGTAAGAGGCTCCAGTTAAGAGAATCTATTCCTATTAGAACCTGTTCCTTTCACTTTTTGGAATTCCTTGTTTCTTTCAAAATTCAGCTCAGTTTTCTACATGATGTTTTTCCCCTGTCTTTCCCTAATCGGCAAATGATCTACTTAAGAAAAAAAATTACCCTGTATTTATTTTAGTTTTATTGGAATTTCATTTTATTATTTATTTATTTACTTATTATTTGGTATTGGAGTCAGGAACACCTGAATTCAGATCCTACTTCTGACATTTAATGGATATGTGGCCATGGGAAGGTACTATGGGGATGTGATTTATTGGGATTATGTTTTTTAAAAAGCATCAATAAAGATGTTTTTAAAGATCTATGCTTAAAAACAATTAGACAACAAAGCAGTATGGAAATTGCTTGTTCACTGACTACTAACTAACCATCTGCATTACTCTACAAAAGCTACCTATAGCTTTGCCAAAATTCCTGCACCCAGCTGATGCCCCTCTGAGATTTTAACCTTGTTCATTGTCTGCAGTTGGCAAGGTTTGCCTCTGGACCAGCTGCTTCATCTCAGGTTGGAAAACAAACTGGCTGAATAAAAAAAAAATTCCAAACCCTACAGTCTAAAGCACAACAATCCTTCCAAACTGTCTCTTAGCAAGCACATTTGTTAATTATGCTTAGACTCAAATCTTCTCTACTAAAAGCTTTGGAAATTATCACCCCTATCATTTATATAAGTCACTTAGCTAGTTCTTTGTGGACTGGCTTAAAAATGAGGTCAGTATGAATTTATCTTGTGGCCAATTTTTATAACTTTCCCAGTAACATTGTTGCTTTCAATTCTAAGCCACAACTAAGTTGAATGTATTGATTGGGAGATGGCTAATTAACTGAATAATCTTTAGTGAGGTCCTTTGAAATCGCTTCCATTTTCTGCTTATTTCCTTTTGACTTAATCTGTTTAAAATGTATTTTAAAATGACTTCACCATAGCAAACAATATTTTAAGTCCATTTGCTTCATGAAACAATTGGCAAGTTAAATTCAAATCTTGGTTACTCTTCTAGCATCTTTGTCACCTACCTCTTGAATCACTTTGCACCCTTACCGGTCTGTTTTTTGGCTATTCTCAAGAAGGGACCCTTTCATTAATCACTAATACTTCAGAGAGGGAATATTTTGAACTGCTCTCTGAAACTGGCCTACTGAAAGTATGTGTCCTCCTAAAGTATATCACTGACCAAAAATATACCTAGACAAAATCATTAATTACATGCAGACTTCAATGGTCTCCTTATTCACCAGTGACCACAGTTGCCAAACTAAACTTCAAAATGAATATTTTTATTCTAGCTTTCTTTGAAGTGATACCCAAGGTCCTGATTATGTTGGACATAATTCTGAGAAATAGCAGCAATGGAATCCTAGAATTCTATGTTAGTGCCGAGAAGGATCTTGGGGATCATCTAGACCAGGGGTTCTTAACCGTTTTTTGATTCATAGACCTCTTCACCAGGTAAAACTCTCTTTGGTCCTAACCCTTCTCAGAAAAAAAAAAATATATCATCAAAAGATAGTATTGGAAAAGAAAAAAACATATATTTAGATATTTTATCAAATATTTTAAATTATTATATCAAAATATTTTTAAAAACAAGTTTATAAACCCCAGATTAACAGCCTCTACTCTATTTGAATAAGGAGACTGAGAGAAGGAAAATGACTTGTCCGAGGTCAAGGTAAATGGGAGGATATCAGGGGACAGAAATCAGAAAAAAAAGGCATTGTGAGTACTGCTTGTCAATTTCAACCATGTTTCTTATGGAAGCTTAAAGTGAGTAAGGGAGCTGCATGAGCCCTGTATTCAGATTCTCAGTGTGATAAAGAAGAAATAGAGTTGGAATTGGAGTTATGACATTATTTCCATATGTGAAACTCCTCTGACACTTGTTGTCTAACATTGCGTCACCTCTCTGAGCCTCATTTTCCTTATCTGTAAAATGGATATTTCAATGTCTGTGAGATGTCTATCAGGATTACTGTAGGGATGAAGGGAGATAGAAATCTGAAAAACTTAAATTGCCATAACAAGACAAGGCTTTGGAGAGGGATTGGACCTATGATTTTACTGGCATGCGGAATTCAGGATTGAAGAAGCTCACTTTGCCAAAGCAGTTTGGTGCCTTTTCTGCAATTTGTAGCCCCAGGGAGTTGCCTGGAGCATTGAAAGGTTAAGTGACTTGGCTAAAATCCTAAGGTCAGTGAGTGTCAGAGGCAGGCCTTGAACCCAGGTCTACTGGTCTTCATGAATGGATTTATAAACTAAGTAAAAGTTTATATTCATTGTTTAGAGGGAATAATGTGAACCAAACTAGAGACTGGGGAAAGTAAGAGGAAGTAATGGGAAGAGTTCTTATTTAATTTTCAAAAAAATCACTGGGATCTCTCACAAATAATGAACTGATGTCAAATAAAAGTTTTGCCATTAATGAGAACCTGATTAACTGGAATCCCCAATGAATTAAAAATTTCCTTGTGTTTCATTTAAAGAGAAAGAATGATAAGAAAACAAAAAGATAGTTTTGAGGCAGCTTGGTATAAGGGGAGTCAGGAAGATCTCAATTCAAATCCGGCCCTGGAGCAATTACCAGTAGAGTGACCCTGACCAAGTCACTGAACTTCTTGGTACCTCATTCTCCTCAAGGTAAAACAAGGGAGATTGAACTCGATGGCCTCTAAGTGCCCTTCCATTATGCATTTATGACCCTAGTTAAAAAACAAATCCTGGGTCCAATATACACTCAGCTCAGCCCTTTGTACCTTTAAAATAACTATCTCCAAATGCGGATAACAAGAATCCATAAGGCCTCATGAATGAGGTCTGAACCAAGCATTTAATTCTCTTCCCTAGATTCTATCTACTAAGATAGGAAAAGTCAGTTCAGACATTTTAAAGCTGATTTTGAACAAAGCATGGGGTGAGGTTAGCCCTTAGTAAAAATTCAGTGAATTAGATCTTACAATTCTTCCACTGTTGTACCTTGCCACATCCTTCTATATGATAATCAGAAGTGTGCTGTCTTATTATACAATGTGTATTTATTAAATTATATGGATATAGTTCCTGCCTAGCTGAGTAACCAAAACAAGAGTGGGACATTTGAAAGGAACTTTCACAAGCCTGGTTCTTGGGGTATTGCAAAGGATGCATAAAATCAGGGAAGCAGGCTGTTACAGAGGGCAAAGGTATCTATAGGACGGCACACTGAAGCTCTAGCAGGTGCTCACATGCAGGACATTTGGCCTGGGCAGTCCTATGGTACTGAACTTGCTTCCTTTTTAAAAGAAGAGTGAATAATATGAAGCAAAATGATTTGCTTTCACTGGATTTGTCCTTTTCACTCCTGTCTCTCAAGCCTTTAGCTGTTTTCATGGGACCTTCTCCAACTGTCCTCACCATTCCCAGATATAAATGATTTCTCCCTTCTCTAAGCTCTGATACAATATGGTTTACATTTCCCCCACTGACTTACCGAAATTGTCTTGTAATGATATGTATCATTTTCTTATTCACCCTGCTAGGTAGGAAATTCCTCAAAGGAAGGAACTGATTTGCATACACAGTTCTTAATACAGCAAAATGGACATTAAAAAAATCATTCAAAAAACCACATTTGTTTTAGAAGGACAAGGGACAAAGGGAAGACTGTGCATGTTCCTTCACCATCCATGGTAAAGAATGAGTGAAACAGGTGTCATGTAGGAAGCTCCCAGCAATAGCAGGTAAGTGGGAAGAACACCGTGGCCAGGTGAGTTTAGGGCTCAGATAGAAGCCCATGCAACAATCAGTCAGTCAGTCAATAAGCATTTATAAAATACTTACTATATGCCAGGCACTGTGCCAAGCATTGGGGATATATGAAAGGTAAAGCCCACTACCCGCCCTCACAATCAGAGGTAAATGGTTATAATTGTTCAGGTTACAGCTTCCTCCTGAGTTTCACACAGTACCTTGCACCCAGTAGGCATTTAATAAATACTTATCCCTTCTTTTCCTTCCAGCCACTAGAAATGTTGCTCCAGGCTGCTAGAAAAGGCCCTCGTGTATTCTGCATGAACATATGTCTGTGTCTCCAAGGCACCCTGCCTAATTCTCTGTACACAACATCTAAACAAACAAAAAAAAAAGCTCTCCGAGATGATTGGTCTAACTGACTGCTCAGCATTGTGAAGAACAAACAATCATTTAATGAAATTGCTCTCTTTGTCACCCTGTGGCAGCTTGCCTTTGGGGGCAGGAGGCAGCCACAGGGATGGGGGAGGGAGGGGAGGATGGGTCCTAGCCAGCCCCATGATTTTACCTTTCCTGTTCCCTGAAACCAACCAGCTTCTCTGTATGCAGCTATCAATAAGATGATCAAAATGATTGCACTGACCAAGCATTGGCCTGAGTTGCTGCTACATAAATCTGGTCTAAAGATTATATTAGGATTTACTCAGGTCTTTTAGTAATCTTTCTGATTCGGAAATTCATACTTCTTAGGGTCTTTCAAAATAACCTCTTTACTCTGGGAAACATTACTAATACCATAAGAGACCATTGACTTATCCTTCCATTCTCTCCATCCCTGCCTGAGCCCAGGTGCTCCCCCACACATAGCACGTTCTCCCTTCTCAGTTCCACCTAGTAGAATTTGTAGCTTCTTTCAAAGCACGGTTGGCATATCCTTTCTATAAGAAATCCTGCCTGATTCTCTTCCATTATTAATTCTCTTCCCCAAAGCCCACTGAAAATTAACTTTATATAGTTTGTGTACGCAAATCTGTGTATATGCTGTTTTCTCCCAATAGAAAGTAAGGTCCTTAGAGATAAGCACTGTTTTTTGTTTTTCTTTGCATTCTTAGTGTCTAACAGAGTGCCAGGCGCAGAGCAGCACTTAATGTTTCCTGAAGCAGCCTTGTGGCACATGCCTGCAGCCCCCGCTACTGGAGAGGGTGAGGCTGGTGGACAAGTTGAGTTCATGAATTCTGAGCTGATCCTATTGACTGCACTAGTCTGCCTAAATACGGCTGACCCAGTCTAGACTGGAAGCATAGAGAGGGTCAATGCTTCTATGGAGATCAGTACTGGCATCACATGGATGAGGGACACACTTTCAGTCTGGGGGAAAAGAGTGAAACCCAGTCATTAAAAAAGAGAATGAATGAATAAACAAATAAGTAAACAAAGAACAAATGAATGAGTAAATAAAGGTTTATTAAGCACCTGACAAATATTACATCATGTGATTCTTACAACGCCCCCTCAGATGTAGGTGCTATTATTATCCCCATTTCAGATATGAGGAAATTGAGGTTGAGAGAGATTAAGTGACTTGGCCTGGGTCACGCAACTGGTAAGTATCTAACTCAGGATTTGATCTCAGGTCTTCAGGACTGCAGGCCCAGCTGTCTAAATAAATAACTGAATGCACTGAATGAATCTTCAGATTTCAGGTCGCTAGGTGGTACAGTAGAGAGGGCACCTGACCTGGAATCAGAAAGATCTGAGTTCAGATCCAGACAGATACTTGCTAGTTCAGGAAAAGTCTCAACCTCAGTCTCCTCCACTACAAATTGGGAATAATAATAGCACCTATGTCTCAGGGTTGTTGTGAGGATCAAATGAAATATATGTAAAACATTTCGCAAACCTTAAAGCACTATATGGATTCTAGCTAGTATTATTTAGTTTATAAACCATAGAATTTTATGGTTAGAAATTACCTTAAATATCATCTGTTCTAACTCCCTTATTTTTCAGATGGGGAACCAGGGTCCAGGGAGACTAAATGACCTAGCCAGAGTCACAGGATCAATTTGCCAGTGCCCAAATTGGCCATCCTATTAAATTAAATGTATTTCAGTTCTTTCTGGCAAAAGTTATTTAGGAGGAGGGGATTTAGTCCATTATTTAATAGATAAATGGAATTACCTTGTAAAGAAACTCCCTCACATAAGTTAGCGGCATCTTTGCAACTTAGTGTGTTAGAGAGTTGCCTGGACTAATTGTTAGCACTGGACTAATGGACTAATTGTTAGCCTGGACTAATTGTTGAGCACTAATTGTTAAAGTGACCTGCCTTAGGCCACATGAACAGTGCCAAAGACAGGACTTGATCCTGAGTCTTTCTGGCTCCAAGGCTAGTTCTCTATTTATGCTGACAGGCTGCCTCAATAAAGAACATTTATTGGCACCAAATGTATGAAATGTCTTGGGCTGTATCTAGCAAACAAAATCTTGATAGGTCTGTATAAGATTTTAATGGACTTCTCTGAAAGAATACATAAAACAATAAAGTCTGCATTTTTTTTCCTGCCCATAAAAATACTCCATTCTCAAAGGAAGAACATAAATTAAAAAGGAAACAGATGGGAAAACTAAAATCTGAAGTACTCTCAGGCTGAACTGGGAAATTAACTAGGCTATTTTCCAATCCCAGCGATGCCCGGGGCTTGAATTGGCTAATCCCTAGCTCGGGCACTAGGCTCTGCCCTGGCTGTTGGCATTGGCAGTGTCCAGCACTGCGATTTTTCTTCTCCACACACAATGAGCAAAGAAGGGCAAAGAGCCCCTTTAAAGGAAGAAATTGTACTGATCACTCCCCTGCAGGAAGCAGCAGCCCTTATTTAAATCACAAAGCATTATGCTGTCTGATTTGTTTGGGATTTGTGTGATAGGAGAGAAGAAATGGAGGTCAGGGCTGCTTCTGGTCATTAGCGCTCCCTGAATACTTTATGTAACCGAGGAGGTGTTAACCTGAGTGTTTTGGGCCCTTTTCCAATACAGATAATTACATTCTAGGCAGTTACCTCCCCCTGCTGTTTCACTTCCCCACAATCCTCTTCCTTATTTCTCTTTATTTCACTTCACCAGGATGGGGAGGGCTACTGGTGCCCGAGAAATGGTTTTTGTATTCCTGCTGAGAATTGTATTATGCCCACTGTTCTATTTTTGTTCTCCAACCCTACTTTTTCTCATGACTAAATTCTCCCTCTACTTCCTAGATTCCTTATATACTCATTCTCCTCACTCCCTACATTCTAATCCACCTCCATGCTCATCCTCCTCTGTTCTGATAGTCCCACACCCATGTTCCCATTTCACCAGACTCCTTCATGTTTCTTCTCCCTCTCCTATGTTTTGGACCATGCCCACATCTACATCCTCCTATCTTTACATTCTAACAGACTCCAGAATCCTATTCTAATCCTGAATTCTTATTCTCCCCAATACCTTTATTCCTATTATTCCCCACTGCTGCCTTCTGAACAACTCCAACCTTCTCAGTCATTTCAACCAAACATATTCTTATTCTTCCCCATTCTTCCTTCCTAACCCATTCCAACATGCTCAGATCTTTTCATTCCTACATCCTCACACGTCCCTAGTCTCATTCCTCTCACTATTACTTCACACCCCATTGCTACCTTTCTTTCTCTCCTGTTCATACATTCTAGTTCATGCTTGAATGTTTATTCTCATTCCCATGTTCCAGCCATCCCTGTTTCCCACAGTTCAGCATTGTGATCCTTCTCTAGAGATTCCTAGAACCATTTTCCGCCTCCCTACTCCTAGTTGGTCTCACTCCTGAATTCTCATTCTCCCCAGCTCCTACATTCTTATTTTCTGGCATTCCTACATTTTAACCTACTCCAGCATTCTCACCGCCTTTTAACTTTGTAATCCACTCCTAAATGCTTATTCACCTCCATTCTTAATTCTAGTCTACTCCACAATTGTCATTTTCTTCCTTTTCTTGCATACTCCTTCTCCATCTCTCACATTCATTTTGCATTCTAATTCCACCAACCCCACATGCCCCTAGCAATGTATTTCATCTTATCTGCTGAATACCTAACAAGGAAATGTAATAATTATGTAACTTTAATGGACAGAAATTCTAATAAGTACCTGAAACTGTCATTAACATTGCCATTCATGGCATATTGCTTTATAAGAAGCCACATGCTAATGTAACTTCTTTTTTTTACTTGTGTTTAGAAATAGACCTGCTCTGATCTAGATCACAGAGCTGGGGTTTGAGAGGTGCTAATAGGTGTAATTGGTGCATCACAGTAAGGGGCACCTATGCAGCAAGGTGGGAATTCAGGGTGCTGTGAATCCAAAGGGGGTGATGGAAGCCCCTGAATAAAAATGAGTGAGACAAGGCTTCTTTTGTGCATGTTTTGCTTGGGGATCTGTCATTGTCTCAGATTATCAATTCATAAAGATTTTCCCCAAAAAAATACTTTTGCAAATCTAGTTCAATATATCTTTGTTCTAAACTACATCATTCTCTGTAGCCAAAATGAAAAATGAAATGTTCATAATGATCTACAAGGAAATAGATTATCTAGAAAAGGCTAATGGGGCTAGTTTAGGCTGTTGATCTTCAAGAAAGATCAAAGTGGAAGGTAGTGGAGAAAACCTGGGAGATTGCCTGAGCTCTCTCCAGGTTCCCTCAGAAACAATGCTAAATCAAGCCTCTAAAAGAATTCTGGAGCAACAGAATCCACAAAAAGATGGAGTGAAAAAATTTTCCACTCCAAGATAACTTATAAGGACTTCAGGAAAGGTTTGTTTCACTTAGGTAAAAGGAAGTGCAGCTCAGAGCAGGTCATGTCCAGGCAAGCTAGCAGTAAGCTCTTAGTCATAGAACAGATCAGTATCTAAGGCCCCCATGGTCCAGGCTCTGCACGTCAGTAGCACAGCAGGCCAACTGTGAGGTTTCAAGTCCTGGTGCAGCAGGCAAACTGCCAGCCCCCAAACCCACAGTACAACAAGTGTGACTAGCCTGGGCCACCCTCGCATAGTGGGCAAGTTGCCAGGTCCAGAGGCCCCAGCACAGAAAATCAGTGATTAGACCCCTGACCCCCAGTGCAAGAAGCTTAGGGCAGTGTCCTCTGTATCCTAGGAGCAGGGCTAAACTTTTTTAAGTGAGCAAAAGATAAAAAAGAGCCCTGACCATAGAAAACTAAAATGGTGGCAGGGAAGATCATAATACAAAGAACAATAAAGTTAAGAAGGTGAATTGAATTTTAGGAAAGTTAGATATGGTAGATCTCTGGATAAAATTGAATGGGGATAGAAAGAGTATACCTTTTTCTCAGTGGTACATGGCACCTACACAAAAATTGACTATGTATTAGGGCATAAAAACCTCATAATCAAATGTAGAAAGGCAGGAATATCAAATGCATCCTTTTCAGATAACGATCCAATAAAAATTACCATGCAATAAAGGACCATGGAAGGACATATTAAAAATTAATTGGAAACTAAATCATCTAATCATAAAGAATGAGTGGGTCAAACAACAAATCATAGAAACAATCCATAATTTCATCCAAGAGAATAACAATAATGAGACAACATCCCAAAATTTATGGGAGGCAGCTAAAGCAGTACTTAGGGGAAATTTTATATATCTAAATGCTTGCATGACTCAAATAGAGAAAGAGATCAATGAACTGGGAAGGCAATTAAAAAAACTAGAAAAAGAACAAATTAAAAATCCCCAATTAAACATCAAATTAGAAATTTTGAAACTCATAGTAGAGATTAATAAATTTGAAAGTAAAAAAACTTTTGAACTAATAAATAAAACTAAGAGCTGGTTTTACGAAAAAAATAACATAATAAACCTTTGTTTAATTTGATTTAAAAAAAAAAGAAAAAAAATCCACATTACCAATATCAAAAATGAAAAGGATGAATTCATATCTGCAAGAGGAAATTAATATGATAATTAGGAGCTATTTTGCCCAACTGCATGCCAATAAGTATGATCATCTAAGTGAAATGGATGAATATCTACACAAATAAAAATTGACCAGATTAACAGAGGAGGTAATAAAATACTTAATCCCATTTTAGAAAAACGAATTGAACAAGCCATCAATGAACACTCCAACAAAAAATCACCAGGGCCAGATGGATTTGCAAGTGAATTATACCAAACATTTAAAGAACAATTAATTGCAATACTTTATAAACTGTCTGGGAATATAGGTGAAGAAGGAGTCCTGCCAAATTCCTTTTATGATACAAATATGGTGCTGATACCTAAACCAGGAAGAGTAAAAACAGAGAAAGAAAATTATAGACCAATTTCCCTAATGAACATTGATGGAAAAATTTTAAATAAAACATTAGCAAAGAGATTATAGCAACTTATCACGAGGATAATACACTATGGTAGGATTTATACCAGGAATGCAGGGCTGGTTCAATATTAGAAAAACTATTAGCATAATTGACCATATAAATAACAAAACCAACAGAAATCATAGGATTGTCTCAACAGATGCTAAAAAAGCTTTTGATAAAATATAGCATTTATTCCTATGAAAAACACCAGAGAACATAGGAATAAGGGGAGTTTTCTTAAAATGATAAGTAGTATCTATCTAAAACCATCAGCTAGCATTATCTGTAATGGGGATGAGCTAGATGCCTTCCCAATAAGATCATGAGAGAAACAAGGGTGTTCATTATCATCAATATTATTTAATACTGTACTAGAAATGTTAACTTTAGCAATAAGAAAAAAAACTGAGGAGATAAAACTATCACTCTTTGCAGATGGTATGATGGCAAACTTGGAGAATCCTAGAGAACCAACTGAAAAGCCCTCTTAAAATAATTAACAACTTTAGCAAATCTGCAGGACATAAAATAAACTCACATAAATTGTAAGCATTTCTATATATTATCAATAAAGCACAGCAGCAAGAGATCAAAAGAGAAATTCCATTAAAAAGAATTATAAACATTATAAAATACTTGGAAGTCTGCTTGCCAAGACAAACCCAGAAGCTATATGAACACAATTACAAAACACTTTTCACACAAATAAGTCAGATCTAAATAATTTGAAAAAAAATATGAATTGCTCATGGATAGGCTGAGGTAATATAATAAAAATGACTATTTGATCTAAATTAATTTACTTATTCATTTCATACCAAACTACCAAAAATTATTTTATAGAGCTAGAAAAATTAATAACAAAATTCATCTGGAAGAACAAAAGGTCAAGAATATTAAGGGAACTAATGAAAAATAAAAGGAAAGGAGGGTGGCCTAGCTGAACCAGGTCTGTAAGTATGTTATGAAGCAGCAATCATCAAAACAATTTGGTGCTGGCTAAGAAACACAGTGGTGGATCAGTGGAACAGATTTGGTACACAGTAGTAAATGACTATAGCTATCTACTCTTTGATAAAACCAAATACTCCAGCTTCTGGGATAAGAACTCACTATTTGACAAAAAAACTTCTGGGAAAGGCAGAGCTAAGGTGGTGGAAAGGAAGCAGTAACTTTTTAAAGCTCCTCCAAGAATTCTGTTGCTATTTGCTAAAGAGTGAAATTGAATGGATTTTAGAGTGACAGAACCCATTGGGAGACAGAGAGTGGCAGATTCCCAGCCCAGGAAGGTACCTATATAGGTCTGGGTAGGGGGACCGTGGAGCACACAGGGGCTACACCAGCATGGATCTGAGAGGAGACTACAGCAGAGTGAGAAGGAGCTGCAGCCAGCAGACTCACCTAACCCAAGGGCAATTTGCAGCCATCCCACCACAGGACTGAGGAGTGTGGGAGCTGGATAAGAGAAAACACAGAGCCTGCAGTAGGGACAGCAGCTTCTCCTGGGCTACAGCCCACAGCCTGGATGTTTAAAAATTACATACTCGAACTTCCAGAAATCAAGATGGAGGAATAAAACCTAGTTGCTCTGATCTCCCACCCTGACCCAGAAAACTCAGAGATAATTGCCCCACCCAGAGTAAAATCCTGAATTAGTGTAAAGAGCCTCAGGCTTGGTAGTCACTGAGGAAGGGGGAAGTGAGGCAGTATGGAGTCTAAGCCCAGGAGGGTGGAGCCAGCAAGCACTAACAACACAAGCCCAGGTGGGCCTTAGCACCACCTGGGAAATCAGCAAGACTACAACACTGCAGCTGGCCTCCTGCTACTGAGCCTGCCTGAGCTGTAGCCCAGAGACACAGAGGTGGAAACCTGAAATAGCCAGACTACCCCTCCCCTGCCATTACTCTGTAAGCCTCAGGGTGAAACACTGACAGTCCTGGCCTTGGTCTCAGTCTAGACACTCAGAGGCTACAGCTCACAAAGTAAACAATCAAACCCCTACCTCCCAGCCTGAGAAGCTCAATGCTTCTGAACCCCAGAAGCAGATATCCACTCTAAAAATCCAGGACATAGGCAATCACAATGAGCAAGAAGGAAATTACAAAGTCTAGGACCATAAAATCTTTTTATAGTGAGCAAGAACAACCAAATTCAGAAGACAACACAGACTCTATACTCACATTGGAGACCACAGAAGGAAATGTGAATTGGTCTCAAGCCCAAAAGGCATTCTTAGAGGACCTCAAGAGGGATTTAAAAAAAAACAAATTAGAGAGGTAGGAGATAAATTTAAATCTACAATGACCAAATTGGAAAAAAAAAATCTCACTGAAGAAAACAAATCTTTAAAAAGTAAAATTGGGGAACTAGGACAGGAGATCCAAAATTTAACTGGAGAAAATACCTCCCAAAAAATGAAAACTGAACATATGGAAAAGGAGCTTTGAAAACTAATTGAGGAAAATAATTGACTAAAAATTAGAATCAGTCAAATTGAAGCTAAGGACTCTATGATGCAGCAAGAGTCAGACAAACAAAACATAAAGATTGAAAAATTAGAAGAAAGTACAAAATATCTCACTGGAAAAACAACTGACCTGGAAAACAGATCCAGGAGAGATAACCTAAGAATTATTGGCCTACCAGAAAGCCATGATGAAAAAAGCAGCCTGGACAGGATCCTCTAAGAGATTGTCAAAGAAAACTGTCCTGAGGTCCTAGAATCAGAAGGTAAAATAGTTATCAAAAGAATTCACTGATCTCCTCCTGAAAGAGATCCCAAATTGAAAACTCCAAGAAATATAGTAGCCAAATTCTAGAGCTACAAGCTCAAGGAGAAAATACTGAATGCAGCCAAAAAGAAACAATTCA
>CM053581.1:512689769-512720574 GCA_028627135.1 Pseudochirops cupreus | reverse complement strand
AAAAGATTGGAGGGATTGGAATTTGATATTTCATTAAGCAAAAGACCTAGGACTACAACCAAAGATCCACTACCCAGCAAGATTGAGCATAATCTTTCAGGCAAGGAGATGGTCATTTAATGAAATAAAGGACTTTCAGACTTTCCTGATGAAAAAGCCAGAGCTCAATGGAAAATTCAATCTTCACTTACAAGACCCAAGAAAGACATAAAAAGGTAAACAAGGAAAACACACACTCACATATACACAAACAGATGCACACACATGCACATAACTTGGGACTCAATAAGAGCAAACTGTTTACATCCGTATATGAGAAGCGGATACCTGTCAATATTGAAATTTGGATAAGTATTGAGACATTTAAAAGGCATGTACATAGAGGTTGTGGGTATAAGTGAACTAATCTGAAGATTAAAAAAACTTCTGGGAAAATTGGGAAATGGTATGGCAGAAACTACACATAGAGCAACATTTTGTACTGTATACCAAGAAAAAGTCAAAATGGGTACATGATTTAGACATAAAGAGTGATACATACCATAAGCAAATTATGAGAACAAGGAATAGTTTACCTGTCAGATTCACAAAGAATAGAATTTCTGAGAAAACAAGAGATAGAGAACATTATGAAACATAAAATGGGTAATTTTGATTGTATTAAATTAAAAAGTTTTTGCACAAACCAAACCAACATAATCAAGATTAGAAGAAAAGCAGAAAGATTGGAAACATTTTTTTTATAACATGTATTTCTGATAAAGGTCTCATTTCTCAAATATATAGAGAACTGAGTTAAATTTATAAGAATACAAGTGATCCCCAAACTGATAAATGGTCAAATGATATGAACAGACAGTTTTCAGATGAAGAAATTAAAGCTATCAAATCATATGAAAAATGCTCTAAACCACTATTGATTAGAGAAATGCAAATTAAAACAACTCTGAGGTACTACCTCATAATCATTAGATTGGCTAATATGACAGAAAAGGAAAGTGATAACTATTGGAGAAGATGTTGGAATATTGAGACACAAATGTATAGCTGATGGAGTTGTGAACTAATCCAACCCTTCTGGAGAGCACTATGCCCAAAGGACAATAAACTGTGCATACCTTTTTAATACAGCAATGTTGTATATCCCAAGGAGATCATAAAAAGAGGAAACACGCACAAAAATATTTATAGCCCCTCTTTTTGTGGTAGCAAAGAACTGGAAATCAAAGGAATACCCATCTCATGGCTAAACTGGTTGTGGAATATGAATGTTATAATACTACTATAGTATAATAAATGATGAGCAGGTAGATTTTTAGGAAATCCTGGAAAGACTTACATGACTTGATGTGGAATGAATTGAGTAGAACCAGAAGAACATAGTACACAGAACAGAAACACTGTGATAATCAACTATGACTGACTTAGCTCTTCTCAACAATACAATCATCCAAGAAAATTTCAAAAGATTCAAGATGGAAAATGATATCCACATCCAGAGAAAGAACTATGGAGTCTGAATTCAGATCAAAGCATATTATTATCCCTTTTTTGTGGCTTTTCCCTTTTGTTCTGTTTCTTCTTTCACAACATGACTAATGTGGAAATATGCTTCCATAACTGCACATGTATAACCTATATCAAATTGTTTGCCATGTTGGGGAAGGGGGAGAAAAATTTGGAACTCAAAATCTTATAAAAATGAATGTTGAAAACAAAAAATAGAAAGATCAGAGTAGGAGATTGTTGCTATGGAGCTCCTAAAGGCCTGAGATAGGACATTGGGATTACAAATTCTCTGAGCATGATAAGGTAATGAGCCAGATAATGTATGTTCTTTATCATGTTCCTTACAAAACAGGGAATTCCAAAACAAATAATTTAAGTACCATTTTTACACAGAGTTCTCCTTGTAAAGAGAGCTATCCAAGCAGAGGTTGTATGTTTGTCAGGAATTTAGCAAGGGGGATTCTTGGACCCAGTAGGAGGTTAGAACATAAGCTCTTTGCAAGCAGGGCTTATTCCATTCATATTTGTATCTCTTGTGTCCAACATACAACAAGTGCTTACTACGTGACTGTCAGACGATTAAGCGATTGAAGGACATTCCCTCTAATGTCTCTTTGAGCTTTAAGATTGTTTGATTCTGCTTCTGTGTCTCCAAATAATATCTTTTTTTAAATAAGCATTTAACTCTAATGAAGATCAAGGGATTAATTTGAATACAAAACAGGCAGAGGCAGGCAGTGGGGAGATAAGTTCAGACAGGGGAATTACTTATCTCTAGGAGTATTTTAATTTAGAAAAGATTGTTGATGGGGCTGATTTCTACATGGAATGGAAGTGCTGAGGTAAATAAAAGTGGGTTGGGGGTAGGGGCTAGGGAGACAAGAGGCATAAGGAACTGAATCCTGATAATTGTTTCAAAAAAAAAAGTGGTTCGATGAAGGGGGTGAGGGAGTCCTGGCATTTTCTTGATTTGAGTAACCATTATTCCCAAAGTTCTCATTTCATTGCCTTCAAAGACTCTTCTCCAGTGTGATCTTTGTGACTGGTTCTAAAAGAAAAGGAGCAGAACTGCCTTAACTAACATTCAGATTAGGAACTGTTTTCTTGCTAAATGTATGGTGCAACTGGAATGAATGATCCATACGAGTCTCTAAGGATCACCCTCATCATTCTAACCAAAACCTATGGGAAATCTCCTGACATCAAGAATATTAATCAATTAACTAAAATTCATTAAATACTTATTATGTGACAATTATTGTGCTTTTTGCTGGAGAGGGAAAAACAAAACAAAACAACTTTTCCCTAAAGGAGTTTACATTCTAATAAGATACAATTATCTTTCTGTGTCTGCTTCATTTATTTATATTATCTCTGCCTGAGGGAGGCAGCATGGAGCCAGTGAACAGAAATAGAGTCATACTCTCTCCAAATGCCTACATTCTAATCATCACCCCAGCCAATATTACAGGCCACTGCTCTATTCTCATCCCTGCCCTGCCCCCTACCCTGATTCAAATTCTAGCTCCATTACTCTGTTACTTGGTGGTAATCACCTAAGTTCCCTTGGCCTCAGTTTCTTCAACTGTAAAATAAGAGGTTTGGTTAGCGATTCCCTTCTAGCCCCTAAAGTTCATATCCTATGATCCAATATTTGCTTGCTGAGAATGTTGAAATTCCATCGTCTCCTTAGGAAGATCAAAGGAAGGCTCCCTTTACTAAGTAGCTCTCTAAATTTGGAGTATTTGAATACCAAGTGTATTCCTTCATTTAAGGGCTGATGAGAGCATTTTCTGAGTCTTCAGGAGTTGACAGGTGCTATGTGTTTGAAAACACATTGACAAAAGACTACTAGAATGATGCTCAGAAAGGTGTAATGTGCCCATCCTTCTCTCCCTTGTGTAGTCTATTTCATTGATCTATTTCTTTATCTTTTAACCAGTACCAATTGTTTTGATGACTGTTGCTTTTTTTTTTAATATAGCTTGAGGTCTGTAAGTGCTATTCCCTTTTCATTCCCTTTTTTCACTATTTCCCCATGATATTCTAGATCTTTTGCTTCTCCAAATGTGGGGTTATTATTTTATTGAGTTCTGTAAAGTATCCCTTTGATAGTTTGATTGATACAACATTAAAACTGTAAATTAACTTTGGTAGTATTGTCATTTTTTATTATATGCCCCCATCACTCTCAATCCCTGAAGTAAAATGAAGCCTTAACAACACAGATACAGCCACGTCTGCAGCACTGCCAGATTGGCCCAGAAATGAATGTTTAAAATATAATAGCAATGTACATTGATACAGTGATATGTCGTGGTTATGAAACTCTTAACATGCATTATCATATTTAGTTCTCACAGATACAGATGGGTATAAATAACTATAATACAAATTAGAATGTGATAAAAGGAGAATTTACTTCTGATTTAGGGTTGAGAAAGTGAAGCAGATGCACCTGAATTGGACCTTGAAGGATAGCAGAGATAGTGGGCCAATACATGTATAGGTGACATAACTGTGTAGGTGGCAAAAGGTGGAATGAGTTTAGGAAAAAGTGAGAAGTCCAATTCAGCTGGGGTGTGGAGAAATGAAGGAGAATATCATGAAATAAAGCTAGAAAAATAGATTGGAATCAGATTGTAGAGGGTTTTATATATATTAAGAAATGTAGGCTTCGTCAGTAGGTAAAGGGGAGACAGAAAGAAGTTTTGGGGTTTTTTAACAGTGGGTTGAAATGATCAGAATTGTTCATTAATCAGTCAATATTTATTAATCACTTAATATATGCCAGGCATTATGCTAAGTGGAAGTTATGCTAGGGGAAGCTAGGTGGTGCAGTGGATAGAGCACTGGGCCTGGAGTTAGGAAGACTCGTCTTCCTGAGTTCAAATCCAGTCTCAGACACTTATGAACCATGTGATCCTGGGCAAGTCACTTCATCCTGTTTTCTTCAGTTCCTCATCTGTAAAATAACCTGTAGAGGGAAATGACAAACCATAAAGCTGAAAGCCTGCCCTGACTCCAAATGGGGTCACAAAGAGCTGGGGAGGACAGAAACAACTGAACAACAAAATATGCTAGGCATTAGGCTAAGTGCTGAGGATATATAAAGAAGTAAAAGCAGATGAAAACAAACAAACAAATGAACAACCCAGTCTTTGTTCTCAAGGAGCTCACAGCCTAATGGAGGATACAACATAATCAATTATGTGCAAGCAGGATATACAGTGGACACATTGGGTGTGTGTGGAGGGGAATAAGGTGTAAGATGACAATCCAAACAGCTAATACAATTTTACACTGAAATTGAGAGACTCAAGCTGTTCAGAACTAGGGAGATGAGAGTTCTCACATACTGTGTCTCAATCAGTCTGCCTCTCAAGTACGGTATGCAGTTCTTCAAATATTGGGAGGGCTTTCATGGGGCAGAGGGATTAGATTGGCAATGTCTGGTACTAAAGAGCTGAAAAAGAACAAGGGATGAGAGTTTCAGAAAGACAGGTTTTGGTTCCATATAAGGAAAAAACTTCCTAACAACTACACCTTGTTGGTTGGTCCATCAATCTGGATACCTTGGACAGACACTGTGGATGGATAATGAACTGGGCCCTATACCGAGTAACACAAAGGAAGAGGAGAGCAGGCTGGATTGCCCTTGGAAAACTGAAGAATTTCTTTTATGACCTCATGTTTTTCTTTGAAACAAAGTCACTGCATCCTTTTTAACACTGACAGACTACTAGTGATGGATGATGGCAAGTCAGGCAATATCATAGTCTCTGAAGAGCTGAAGTTGAGTATAACTCAACAGGCAATGGAGAGGAGTGGAATGGGTGAGAGTAGTTCTGCAATATACTATAAGCAAAAAGCTGTCCAGATGAAGCAAAGTCAGTGATGTTTTGAGAGAAAAATATAATTGAGGGAAATAAATAAATAAATAAATAAATAAATATATATATATATATATATATATATATATATATATATATATATACACACACACATATATATACATACACATACACACACACACACATATATATATATATATACACACATATATATGTATATATACATATGTATGTGCATGTATGTGTGTATATATATGTATATATATATATATATATACACATATATATATATACGTCAGTCATATAGAGTACTGTGCAAAGGAAACTGATGGACATGCCCTTTTCTCTATTTGTATCCATAGAATAGCAAGAGCACTAGAGAAAGTCCCCCAGCACATTAGGTGGACCCTCCTACTGGATTTACTGAAGGACAAAGACAGGAGTTGGACAGGATAGACAGGAGGCAAGGATGGCTTGTGATTATGTAATGGTAATGAAATTTGAAGATCCCTTTGTATTGGAAAGCTGACAGATACTTAGCAGCTAGTTTCAAATTAAGCCTCTGTTAAAGAAACAGAAGGTATGATCTCCTGTTGCTGACATAACAGGAAGGCACTGAAACAGGTAACCCTGTTTCTGATGTAACAAGAAGGGGCTCAACAGGGAGGAGCTATACTGTATTTAAGGAAGAGCACAAGCTAGACAATCAGAATTTCTTGGGGCAAGCATTTGGAGGCAGAACAGCTGCTGCCAGAGGTAGAGAGAAAGAGAGAATTTCTCTCAGTGAGCATCTGAAGGCTGGGCTGCTGCTGCTGGACTGGAACTTCCTGATTTTGATTTTTGAGAATGGGAGAAAGTGATTTTGATTTTGAGAATGGAGTTTATGGTGCTGAAGACTTCTGAGGGTCAGCTGGAGCTGCCAGCCAGAGCTGGCAGAGGAAGCATGACTGTGGTGTCAGTACTTTGTCAGGCTGTGGCTCTGTTAAGTTTTTTCTTCCCAGGAACAGAAACTGTGAAGGACTTGAGGTGGACTGGACACTCTGAGCTTCAATATTGAGCAGGAACTGCACAGAGAGCTGAACAAGGAGCTGGGATTTGTCTGCCTTTGAACTCAGGTGGCAATTGGTTAGATTCACATGGGAGCTGGGAGCATGAAAGAGGAATCATGGAAGCTGAAAGCCTGCCCTGAGTCAAGATGAAAAGACCTCTCCATGGGTACTGAGTAGTGACTGATTAAATTGTTTGAGTAGTGACTGACCCTGATGTGAGGTTTTGCTTTGGGGCTTACTTCAGGAAGAGTTGTGTGATTTGACCAGATGAGACTCTGGGCAGCCATTGAGCCCCCTGGCTTTGATGTTGGTGCTTCTCTCAGACAGCTGGAAGCCCTGTCTGATGAATTGTGTTATTTTCTGTTCAAGGTGCTGACTTTTTCCCCTGAACTAAGTAAAATATATATGTGTATATATTTAAATATATATATATATATATGTATATATATATATACACACACACATATATATACATGTATATATATTTATATATATACACACATATATATATTTATATATATGTATACACACACACACACACACACACACACACACACATATATATTTGATTGATTAAAGTGACTGTTGAAGTTGTAACTTAATTGCACCCCATGAGTGGAGGACTTTGACTATTATACTTTGTGATTGAATTAAAGACTCTGTAATTCACTAAGTGAATGAATTTTGTTTATGATTGGAAACTTATCTCTAATTGAGATTATTAACTAATTGAGACTACCCATAGGTGGAGTACTTTGACTTTTCTATTTTGTGTCCCTTAAGGAGGAAAGCCTCCTTAAGGATAATTGAATGATTGAGTTACTAAATGATTGTACTTTGTTGAAAACCATGTGAGCACTTTGGTGAAAACTATGTGGCCATTTTAGTGATAAGTTGTTGAGTTGTGACATGGTGAACGCTGTATTTTGATTTTCTGTGTTAAGTTGTAACATTGTGAATGCTGTGCTTTGATTTTTTGTGAATATTTTGCTTTGATTTATAATTGAATAGAGAGTTTGCTATACTATGTACTCAGAACCTTGAAAGCTGTTCACAGCAGCAGTCCTCTGGGGGGGAGGGGAATCAAAATCTCTTACTCCCATTCTCAAAATCAAAATCACTTTCTCCATGGAAGTTCCAGTCCAGCAGCAGCAGCCCAGCCTTCAGATGCTTGCTGAGAGAAATTCTCTCTTTCTCTCTCTCTCCAGCAGCAGCTGCTCTGCCTCCAGATGCCTGCCCCAAGAAGTTCTGCTGTCCAGCTTTCGGTCTTCCTTAAATACGGTATAGCTCCTCCCTGTTCAGCCCCTTCCTGTTACATCAGCAACAGTTCATACCTTCTGTTTCTTTAACAGAGGTTTAATTTGAAACTAGGTGCTAAGTACCTGTCAACTTTCCAATACAGAATGGTGAGATCACAGATACACTGAAGTCATGAGTAATGACAATGATTAACAATAACAATAATGGAAAGAGCACTGGCTTCATAGTCAAATCCTCTCTCTATCAATCAATCAGTGAACATTAGTAAGCACCTACTATGTGTTGGTCACTTAGAAATTGTATGAAGGTGAGAAAGTTACTTAACTTTTCTGAGACTCAGATTCTTTATCTGTAAAATGGGGGTGATAATATGTATGTACCTAACTCAGCAGGCTGCCTTGAGGCCCAAATGAACCAATGTATGTATAGTGACTCATAAAATTTAAATCACTATACAACTATCTCTAATTAACTCACCATTATTAAAGACATTACTGTTGTTGGCAAGAGGTTTTCTCTACAATAATCTCATGAGATAGGGCAGGGATGGGGAACCTGCAACCTTGAGGCTACGTGTGGCCCTCTAAGTCCTCAAATGCAACTGGGTGTAGAGGGCCACATGTGGCCTCAAGGTTAAGTTCCCCACCCCTGAGATGGGGACACAAATATTAGTTCCCATTTGGCAAATAACTAAACAGAAGCTTGGAGAGGGTTTGTCTAACGTAATCACATACTCCAAAGCTTAATTTATTTCACACCAGGCAAATGAAATGAACAGGTTTGCATGCCCCTTTCTTACCCTGTCCTCTCCATATCTTTGCTCAAAGCATTCTCTGACACCTGGTATGTTCTCTAAACCACCTTCATCTGCTGATTTTCCTCCCATCATCCTTCAAAGTCCAACTCAGATACCACCTCCTCCCCAAAGTCTTTCCTGATCCTGTCAAGGGAAAGTGATCTCTCTTTCCACAAATTTCTCATAGTACTTTGCTTAGGCCTGCTGTCTACATTTGTCTTGTAAATGATAATTCTTTACATATTCCTCCTTTCCCCCACTGGACTGTAAGGACCCTTAGAGCAGGGCTTTGGTTTTGTCTGTCTTTGCTAGGGATCTAGCACAAGGCTTTGTGTATGACAGGCACTTAATACACATTGGTTAAACCACCTAGCACAGTGAGGAACTGATCAAATAAAGCCTAGTTCTCCTGACTCCCAGTGCTGGGCTTTTTCTGCTACATCCTGAGAAGACACTGATGCCTATCAGTTGCAAGGAGAGCTCTCTTGCATGAGCTGCTACTTTGATGAGCATTTTCCTGCTTGCATCTGAATCAGGAGAGGTCAGGTCTTCATGTAATGAGCAGATCTGAAAGGTGCTTCCAATAATTTATTCTCAAATATCTTGGTTACTGACTCAGAGCTCAAGGATATTCAAATGAAGCTGGTTTCAAAGCAGAGACATTTCACAGAAACACAGACAGTGCAACTATAAAGGGATAATAAGGGCAATAACTCACATTTATATAGCAGTTTAGAGGCCACATAGTTTAGTAGATAGAGAGTTACCCTGAGAGTCAGAAGTCTGGGTTTCCAATCCTACCTCTGACCCAACAGGCTGTTTTACTCTAGAAAAGTCACTAAACTTCTCAGTGGCCCAAGCAACCCTCTACAATTAAGAGTTGCAGAATAATTGCTGTATAGTAGGGGGAGTTTTATTACTGGGAGTTTCCTACACCAAGAAAATTTGATCTGGGTCAAAAAAATGAAGCTTTTTAAGGCTTACTTTAAAATTATTATAAGGTTTCCTCCCCAACAACCCCATGAAATGCTGAGGACCTATATTATTACCTCCATTTTACAGATGAGAGAAATGAGGCTCAAAAAGTTTGAGTCTCAGTCATTTGTCCACAGCCAATCAATTTCCTTTCTTCCTGTCCCCTTCCATTAAAAGCATAGTAATTATGCTGGCATCCATTAGGTCAGACAATCCATATCCTTATAACTCAAAGTGTTCTTTTCCCTCAAGCCCTCCAACATGTAGGACATTTAGACCTAAGGAAAATGGAGTATTAGTCAATTGCTCAATCAATAAGGAAGTAGCTAAACCTATTACTCATAACAATCATGCCACTCCCCTACTCCAAAACCTTCAGTGGCTCCCTATTACCTAAGGATGAAAACACATTAGTCTTGCATTTACGGCCCTCCCCAATACAGTTCCAGTCTATTTTTGCAGACATTTTGTAAAGCTCCCTCTCAGTAACTTTAAATTATAAATGAAACTACTTACTATGTCCTAATCTTGTCCTGTACTTTCCTACCTGCAAGTCCCTCCCCTATGGAACACAATTTTATCTCATCTCCTCTTGTTGAAATCTCTTCCTTCTCTCATGGTCCTGCTCAGGTGCCAGATAGGTGGCAGAGGAAAAAGAATATTGGATCTGGGGTCAGAGAACCTGGGTTCAACCACATTTACTACTTGAATGCGCCCCCTTTGTAAATATCTGTTTTCTCCTCTGTCAAGTAAGGCAATTTCTAAAATATCTTCCATTTTCAAATCAAAGACACTATTGTCCTATCATATTCCACAAAACCTCTCTATTCCCCTTTCACCTTATTGTCTATTCTTATCTGGGTAAATTCCATAACTTCCCTATTAGATTGTAAGTTCCTTGAGGGAAGGAATTATGCCATTTTTTAAAAAAAATTGCACACCCAGAGAATGCAGTGGTACTTTAAACATAGAAAGAATTCAGTAGGTTTTTCCTATTGCTACTATTGTTGCCTGAGATTCCCTAAGGTATATCTGGCAGGGAGAGAAATGGATCACAAGATTAGAACAGAGGGAACCACAACTGCTATGGAGTTGGATTGAGAACTTTATTATGTTTATATATGTGAGTACTAAAAGGTATATGGTAGCAAAGAAAACTGATGTTAAGGCTGATTACAGATACTAGAGAACCAACAAAATTAGAAGAGAAAAACAAACAAAAATTAGGTTTGGTTATGTAATAGTAGCTAATCACGGTCATTGGCAGCAACTATTTTCCATTTATGTTTAATTACGATACTGCACAATAATGACTATGGGCTATATTAACTTTGTTATAAGATTTATTTCTGTCCCAACAGTAAAAGTGAATGTGCCTGCTAAGTTTTCTTTGATTGATGCTGACATAGGGTGCTTATCTACTCATACAAGATAGTCATCTGCTCATAACTTTTTAAAATTGGCATGAATCTAGATTGGCATGAACTAGATGATCTTTAAGGAACCTTTTAGCAACACCATACTATGAATCTTATGTTACTGGTCAATGACATCTATTCCAGAAGGGCAATTCCTATTCAAAGTGGGGAATGGAATCCACATGTGAGAGTCATTCCTCTTGAAAGAATCTCCCTCACACCTCTTTAATGATATACACATATATTTAATATCTGGAATTCATAAATTGAAGGCTAAATGACAGCTTATTCCATAGGTGTTCCTTAAGTGCCTAATACTGTGCATAGCCTAGGGAAAGGAACACATTTAGGAAATAGAATGTGTAGGAGCTTATATTCTACTACTGGAAAACAAATATACACAAATTTTTATATATAAACATATATAAGGTATGTATATGTGTTTATACGTGTTATGTTTATATATGTGTATGTCTACCCATAAATACATGCATACAAAATAAAAGGCAACTTGGCATAGTAAATAAGAACACTGGGTTGGGCATCAGGAAGACCTGATGGAAAGCCACTTAACCTTTCTCTGCCTTAATTTTATCATCTGTATGAAGGAGATAATGTTGGTGCCTACTTCACAGCATTGATGTTAGAATTAAATGGGATAATATACGTAAAGCTCTTTCTAAGCCTTAAAGTGCTAACTAAATGTTAGTTATTACTACTATTTCAAAAGCACAAGAGACTGGAAGGATCAGCAAAGTTCCTTAAGGAAATGGTTATTGAGCTGAGCTTTGAAAGAGGCAAGAGATTCTGATAGGTGGAAATGTACAGGTCCCATATTTTAACATGGACTACTGTGCATGCAAGGGCACAGAGATGGGAAATGCAATTGTGTGTGTGAGGAAAAGCAAGAAGGTGAGGGTGTTCATCAAAACCATATCTATCCTCACTTCCCTGGCAAATTGTTTGCAGAGGGGAAAGTCAGAGAATCTAAACCAGTGGATTTATGCTGGGTTGCCATATTCAGCTACCATAGAACTGGTGTCCAAAAAACTTGACTTTGCCCTGACACTGGGCTAGTAAAACTGCACTCTAGTCACTCCTGCAGCTTATTCCAATTTATAAGATTCTATTCTATTGGCAGATTGTTAAGAAGTGGCAAGGGTCTTAATACAATAAGATGCTAGGAGGTGAGACTGACCTAGTGGGGTGGCTGGCACATTGTTACTGCTGAGATTGACTTTTTTGCCTCATTGGGACAATGCTGAATATACAGGGAAAAGAGAGTGAACCCCTAGAGCTGGCACTAGAGAAGCACCCCCAAGGATGTTTACCTTCAAAGGTACTGCTGAAAATAACTGTCTCACCATGTGGCCAGCGTCCTGCAATATTTAGAAAGGTTCTGGGTTTACAGTTTGGTTGCTTGGAACAGTTCCCTCCTGGCACACCTCCATGTCTATCCTTTATACAGGTAAAATCCAAACCTAGTCAGTCAGTAAGGATTTATTAAATACTTACTATATGTCAAACACTGGGAATACAATATGAGCAAAAAGAAAGACAGTCCCTACCTTCAAGGAGCTTATATTCTGATGGAGGTGGGAGAAAGAATGCATATAGAAGGAAGGTGTAAAATGGTGTGGAGGTAGAAAGGTACCCCCTGAAAGGAGGAAGACATGGTGAAATCCAGAAAGTTAGCAAAGAATAAAGGCTATACCATCTCGCTCCCATTCCAAAATGGAAGGGACAAAATCACCAATAGGAGAAGGAGACCGTGGGGTGGTTCTGGGGAAAAAGGCATAGGAGATAAGGGAGATCTCATGGTGAGAAAGCCAGAGGCATGTGGTAAAGGAGGGAGAATCAGGAGCAGATCCAGGAAAGGAATGAGACCCTAAGAAATTACATAGCGAGTGAGATAGAAGTGCAAGATTACTCTGTGTCTTCTTTAGAAACATACCATTTTGCCCTTTTTTTGAAGACATGAAAGTGTTTTTGAAGCATTGTTCTTTTTTTTTCTCTAGACTGTTAGAGCACTAGATTACATGAACCAAGTATTGGTTTTTTTTGTCTTTTTTTTAACCTTTCTTTACAACGCCTAAAAATGTCTTCCTTATATTACTTGTTCAATAAGTGTTTCTTTATTAGTTGGCTACAGCATTGCAATAGGTGAGTGCCAGGTTGCAGCTAACATATGCAATCCGTGACTCATTTGCTTTCAAAACATCAAAAACCTCATTTGATTCATCTGGAATATATTTAGCAAGCTAAGACGAACACTTGATCAGATCAATGATGAGCCAGCAGTAAAGCAAGCAAATCAATCAGCTGCCCAGGCAAAGTTTCCCTGATAATGAGGTTTTAAGGAGACTGGGGTTTACTGATTTCTATCTCTATAACAAATTATGACCAACAGGGAAAGTCAAGACCTAGAGCTTAATGTGTAAATAACTGAGGACATTTCTACTACCTGTGCTGGAAATGGGAAGAAATAATTGAATGCATAACCCTAATCTATAAAGCTTCTTACTCTGCTTTGTTCTGAGTCACTGGTCCTTCATGGATATGAGATTTTATTTGTTGAAAAGTGTAAGTATGCATGTGTATTTATGTGTATATGTTCACATGTGACTCAATTCATTTTCATGCTTTTCGGCTAATATTTAACTTTGAATAATAGCACACAATTTGTGGAATGGAATTCATTTCTATTCTAATCAAAATGTATATATTGAACCACCAATCTGTTTATTCTTCTCTATTGGAATGGTGGTATGTTGAGCATATAACTCAATGTCCAAAGAGACCATTTTCAAGGTATACTTTTTTCTTAACACTTTATTTCTATAATGAATAAATCCTCACATTTTTTCTTTAATAGATAACATTCAATTCTTTCAGATGTAATTAGTTGGAAAAAGAGTTCCTTAGTATTCCAATTATTGATTCAATCAAACATTCTCCTAAGCCAATATTCTCCAAATGGGATTTTCATAACTATCCTGATGTACACCATAATTACAGCATAAAAGATATGAACTTATCAGGAAGAAGATGATCTTCTTCCAAATGGACCAAGGTCCACCAATCATACTCACAACTAACTTCAAGTGGTAGTGAGGACTTTAGACATGAAACTTTTGTTGATTCCTTGAAAATGGAATCATAGAATTTTTTTTTCTGGGGTGTTGGGAAGGGAGTGAAGAACCTTAAAAATGACTAAAAATAGATTCCTCATTTTATAGATGAGGGAAGTCAAGAACTTGCCCAAAGTAACACAGGTCATTAGTGGCAGACCTGGGATGAGAACCAAGGTCTGCTAACTTCAAGGTTCAAATTTTCTTTTCACCGTATCATATTCCCTCCTTAATTTTTAGGCTAATTCTGTCTTTGACTATACTTCACAAAAACAAAACAAAACAAAACAAAAATTCCTTTAGTCTCAACAAAAGGTCAAAGAGAACCTAAGAAAGTGATGAACTAAAGTATTTCTTCCTGGACATTTGTGGCCCCAGGGGTCTGGTTAACAGCCTCCTACTTTCTGCTCATTATTTGGTCCCAAACAAGCGACTGGTTCCTTTTCATTTGAGGTACCACAGTGTCATTTCACAGATGGGTTGATCAGGATCCAGGAATCCAGAAGTGACCAGTCTTGCTGCTTGAGTATTTTCATTGGGTTCAACTTCTTCCTTGGAAAACTGACATATAGCATCCCAATCCTCCCTGCCAGCTTATCCCATGTGTATAACAGAAAGATTGATATAAACTAGAGATCAGGATGATCAGGGACTTCATAAATAAGGTAGAAGTAGGTATCAGTCCCTCTTGCAGTACAGAATACACTGAAAGCAGAGCATAAGTTCAATTTTCTATAAGAAAAATAATTAACCATGTACGGGGTTATATTTGAAAGAGGCTACTTTGAGAATTGGGAGATGTGGGTTCAAACTTCAGTTCTGCCTCTAACTAGTTGTGCTACTTTGAGGAAGTGTCACCACCTCTCTGTGCCCATTATAACTCTTCATCTATATGGGAGGAGGGAGGTGAGGGGAATGACTAGGTCCTATTTTAGGTCCCTTCCAGCTCTAAAGTTCTAGGATTGTGTGACAGACTTAGGGTTGGGAGGAAAGGACCCCCTATTTATTAAGCACCTACTATGTACCAGGCACTATGGTAAGTGCTTTATAAATATTATCTTATTTTTAATTGAAATGGTTGATAGGAAACACTCTAGCTTGTTGTCTGGGGTTCTCCTGGAAAATGTGTTGCAGCTAAAGGAAACTTTATGTTTGCTTATTTTGGAAGACTTTCACTCAGCAAATTTTTTAAAAATCCTCAAATGCCTGCTAAGCCATTAGATGGAAGGATGTTGGGGGGGCGGGAGGGGGAAGCATGAGGGAAGGAGACAGACTGTGGAGGACTGAAATGATCATTTGTGATAATGCCAGACAAGCAGGTGGGAGGTAAAACTCAGCTGCCACATTGTTACTACTCCCTCTCCTGCTTTGAAAAAGATGCTAATCCACGAACCCCCAGGCAAATGCCTAAACACTCTCTGTGGGTACTTCAACCACGGTACTCTCATGACTTTCAATTTGTATAGGATCGAACAGCATACAGATGATTCAGCAGTCATACTGTCCAGGCGTTTGGAGCAGAGCAAACAGAATGACAGATCATACTTTGGCTGGGATAAGAGCGTGTTTGCCTTTTATAAAACTCCTTGGAGCATGCTCACTGGAAGATTTGCCAAGTCACTTGGAAAAAATAAATTCTGGGAGCCAGTGGCACCAAAAATAAAGCCATGTGACTGATCATTTGGGACATCAATCCAGAACAGTGACTTCAGGAGTAAGGTTGTATGTGCATTACATAAAATTTAACGTAGGGTGGGTCTCGAACCAGAGTAGAAATGGCAGATGTGGAGGAAGTTCAGGGAATTGAAAAAAATCCTGAATTTGGAGTTCCAACAGCTGAGTTTGAATCATTGGTCTTCTTCTTATTGCTTATGTAATCTAAGACAAATCCCTTCACCTTTCAGCTACAGATCTATAATCATGGGGGAGTGTTGGGGGTGGGGTGGGATGGGGCAAGGAGGAACAAATCTAAATGCAAAGTTCCCTAAATTGATCTCTTCCTACCTGGAAAGCAGCTAGCTGATAGAGTGCTGAGCTTGCAATCAGGGGGACCTGAGTTCAAATTTGATTTCAGGCACAAGCTGAATGACTCTGAGTAAGTCACATAATCACTGCCTCCATTTCCTCAAGTGTAAAATGGGGTTTTATCTCCTATCTCCCAGGGTTGTTGTGAGGATCAAATGAAATAATATTTTTAAAGGGTTTAACACATTAGGACAGTGCCTATTTCCTTTATCTATGATATTCATAACCATACTTGGATGTGCACAGTCCTCTTCTTTCTCTCTGTCTTCTGTTCCCCTCCCTCTTCTCTTTGTCTCCTGCTTCTCATATCTCTGGTTCATACCATGCTTTTGGTCAAAGAAACAGAAATTGATGCCAATTTGCCCTGAAGTGAAGCTAACCTCTTTCTGCTACCTCAGACACCAGCTGATTTTCATGGTTTATTGCAGAACAGCTGTAGGGCACCTGCAGTCCACAGGGGGCGATGCTGGGGAAAAATCATGTAAAATGAGATTTAGGGCAAGAGTAAGACAACTTAATTCCTATTTGAACTTGGACACAGTTTCATTAGGAGCAGGAATGGGTTAGCCAAAGTGGAAAGACGAAGAATACTGCTTAGGAATAAAAGAAAAACTATTTCCCATTTACAAGATGTTTAAAAGAGACGTTCTTGTCAGATACAAAAACATATGATTGCCCTCATGAATTTCAAAGCAAACACCAATTCAAAAACTCATGTTTAGGACTTGAAGGCACAGCTTCCAACCATCACACCCTTACTAGCACATATGAACTTAATTGATTTTAGACTAAATATGACAAGTCACCAGGACATTCTACAGCAGAACTCTGAAATTCATTTCGATGGAAGAATAATTTCAGGCAATAAGGGGACACAAGTGGAGGGCAAGGGGATGTTATTTACAGATGTAATTACTTGATATTGGTCAGACTCCAAAGACTCTGGGGATCGTTAAAGGCAATCCAGTCAGCTAGAGTTCATTTTCTTTGCAATAGTTTACTTCCCATGAGATTCTGTTTCAGTCTATTATAAATAACCACAGCATGCCTCTATCACTCAAGCTTTGGGCTCTTCAATATATTTCTGTTGGTTTGGATGGAAAACAGTCCCCAAGAACCTGTTCCAATTGCTATTTGTGATGCCTCACCTGTTGGTTACTGCTTTATAGCTGACTGGTGACTGAGTGAGTGAATAGAAAACAAAACTCATACACAGACTATCTATGCAAATAAATACTAGTGGACCTTGTTTCTTACACATTCAGTACCAAGTAAAATAAGTGAATTGAATTGTGAATTAAAAAAAATGCTTAGCAATCAAATATTTGTGATCCAATCCCATTTTGCACCACCATATGAGAGAGCCATTGCTTTTATTTACAATTAGTAGCTTCAATGGAAAGTAATTTTATCTCCAAGTTGCTCTGGCCTCATCTCTGTGGTTTTGTTCAATGTTCCCTCCATCCGATATTTACATGTCACTAGCCAATACACATTTTACATTTCCTAGTGTGAGTGTATTCCTCTTGATCACTCCCACCTTCACTTTGCATCTGCTGCCCTGATGCCCCTCTCAGGATAAGCTCATCACTTCCAAATTTACCACTATGCTGTTAACTCAAGCCTTGATAGACACTAGCTTTGTCAGGCTCCTCTCCTCTCTGATTAAAGGGTCCCAGGGTAGAGTCCCAAACTCCTCCCAATGCCTTCCTTTACAGAGGACAGAAACTGGACTCAACTCACTTCTCTTTGCCTCTGTTGAGCTACCTGTTTTCAACCACGTACAACAAGATAGCTTCTAATATTCTGTCCTATCCTCCCATCCCCTGCTTTCTTACCTCCTTTTGTATTCCTCTCCCATTGGATTCTAAGCTCCGTGAAGGTGTGAACTATCTTTTTATTCATTTAATCACCAGCACTTCACACAGAGCCACTCAATAAAATGTTTACTGGATTAGATTGGACTGAAGCCATTCCAGGATCATACACAGAAGTGAGTCTGCTTTCCTCTGAACTCTCATTATACTTGTTACCTCTTGCTGTGATTTCAAATTCTGCTTTGTGAGGTAATTGCTTGTGTACGTGTCATTCTTCTCTATTATACAGAAGCTCTTTGAAGGTAGGGACTCTCTCTTACTCATTTCTATACTCTCACTAACCAGTAGATAACTTCTCAATTGTACTGTGGAGAGGGTTACCTGGCATCTGAATTCACATCCTTTCCCAATCAATAAAGAGCAGAATCCAAATCTTCATAGTTCATTTCTATCTCTACTCTATGGTTAGCTGGACTCTTTCTGGTGAGCCACACTGAAGGTTACAACACAATAGAAATGAAAGACAGACTGGGTTAGTAAAATGGGTAAAGAGAACAGTCTGATACATAATTTTTTAAAAATTCTACCTATTGGATGAATCTGGTCATTTAAAAAACATAATAAAACTAAAATGGGCTCAATCTTACCCCCAGGTGTCCTCCAAATTAACAACCTGAAAGAGAACAGTTCCAATTTATCAACTCTGTGAAGTTTAAAAGAAAAAACAAAAAACTTTTAGAACCATCTCCCTTCACATATTCAGTTTGCAGTTAAAAGATATATCCTTAAAATAATGAAGAATTCATTATGTTATAAAAAGGGATTATGATAGATAGCTAGATAGACAGATACAGATGGATAGACAGACAGATAGATGGAGAGATATATGGTTTGACAGATTTCAACATCCAGCATCTATCTATATCACTGCAACAATAAAAGATGTGTAAACAGGAATAAGTGACTCTGAGGTTAAATCTATCTGCTCTGTCTGAAAAGATGGAAGAGAGAAACTGGAACAATGAACAAGTCCTTTACCCACTAGCTCACTAGCTTGTCTTTGTGACTATGGAACAATCTAGGAATGGTTGTGCTTGTCTTCCCAGGCAGTCACCACTGTCCAGTGTGCCTCCAGTGAAAGAAGACTCTGGTCACATGGCCACTTTTTCTAAGTTTAGCACCTCATAAACTCATTGATCCCCTGCTTCTAGCCCACCCCTTTGGATTCTATCCTCTAAAAAGCTAATATTCCTAAGACACAAAGTGTGATCATGCCATCCTCTGATGAAACATATTTAGTGTCCATTCATTGCTCTAAGAATGAAATACAAATTGTTCTTTGCCATTTAAAGCCTTCTGCAATATGGCTTCCACCTACTTCTCCAATTTTCTTTGACATTATGCCTCATTTACTTGCCCTTCCAGTCAAATTGGCAGACTTGCTGGTCCCCAAACGTGACCTGCCATACCCCCCATTTCTTTGCACAGGTTGCCCCCCATATCTGAATGCAGTTCCTCTTCAGCATACCCTTAGGATTCCTAGTTTCCTTCAAGGCTTAGGTCAAATGACATCTCCTGCATGATGCCTTTCTGGATCCCTTTCCCCTCCTCCCAGTTCTTAATGGTCTAGGACTCAGGGGTGGGGAATCTGCAGCATCAAGGCCACATGTAAACTTCTAGGTCCTCGGGTGCAGCTTTTTGACTGAGTTCAAGTTTTACAGAAAAAATCCTTTTATTAAAGGGATTTGTTCTGTGAAGTTTGGACTCAGTCAAAGGGCAGCACTTGAGGACCTAGAGGGTCATACTTGCCCAGTAATAGACCATGAGCACCCTGCAGGCAGCCACAGACCAAGCCACTCTTTTGAATTCCTTCAGTAGAGGACTTATAGCCAGGAGTGCCAGTATAATCACTCTAAGGAGTGCTTATGTTAGCAATAGCTCAACTTTTCTGGTGCTTTATCTCACAACAAGCATATAAGTAGAGAATGCAGATCTGTCATCTCCATTTGACTGATGAACAAATGAGGCACTGAGAGAAGGAAGAATTTGCATACAGTCACAGGGCCAGCAAATTGTGGAAGTTGGATTTGAAATCTAAAAATGCATGCTCGTCCTGCAAATGTCAGGGCTTGGAAATGGTGGTATTAAAATCTTAGCATTCAGCTTGGGACTCAGAATTGAGAGCTGAGGGACTCATTCCTTTTCATCTTTCTATCACTTCACATGGGAAAAAGAAGGGGCTAATATTTATTCTTGCTTTATATAAGAAAAAATAATTCCGTACCCTCAGTCTGTTATGCCAACTTCATCCCATTAATTAAGGAGAAAAAACATATAACTATCATGGCCCTGACACTAAGCTTTTGGCAGCTTTAAAATCATACAACAGATCCCCCTTCCTCTCTAACTTTAATTTAAAACTCCTGACATTTAGACACAGGCTTGTCATCTTTTAGCCCTCTGATCTCCAGCAAAGTCCCAGCTATTATTTTCCTCCAATCACAATGAACACAGCAGGTCTTTTTGGCATTTCTAATAAGTCTGTTTTTGAGTCCTTGCCCTCCTGACTTGGTCCCTGCTCTACATTTGGGGGAAAAGAAAATTATATGGGAACATTGGTCTGGGCTGCACAACAGTCCTCCATAGGAAACACAGATATGTTCTTGGCAACTTTTCTGTTTCCTATTCATAAAAAGTATTACCCTTCCCTGACTTCTTCAGATTTTTCAGATCAGATTGAACGAATGATTAGTTAATTTAAACTCATTAAGCAGCTGCCTCTAACATGAACATCTCTAAGCTGAAGGCATTTGATGCCCATTTCCTGAAGCTGTTATCTTTCATTGTTGTGAGTGTTACTGGCTGGTAGGTTTGAAAGCATGTAAAACAGTGGAAAAATGATTCGGAAAACTGGTGATAAGCTATGACTATGGGCACAACGTGTCAGGTCCCTGCCTTTCTTTCTCTGAGATTTTTTTTTTAACCTCTTAAACTAACAATATAACAGGAATGTATTTGTCAATTTGGCAATGCCCTGGTGCAAAGGAGTTAAGGATATGAGGCAAGGAAACTCCCAAATATATTTAATTCTATCTATTTATTCAGAGTGTATATGGACAGTTTTTATGTTTTGTTTTTGGGCTGAACCAACAATTTCATCATGGAACTCCCAGTATGAAAGCTCCCTCCACTAGACCAGGTTTGGAACTCTATTCCAGCTAATTGGTCACAGAGAAATGCCTGGGGACACTGAGAGGCTAATGACTTGCTGATGTACACATAGCTAATGGTTATCCAAGGCAAAACTTGGACCTAGATCTTCCAGAATTCACAGCAAACATGTTTCCCACTACTCCATGCAAGCTTTTGCTCCAATATATAGAATAAATAAAACAGAGAGATGACCTGAGGAAGAGTAATAGAGTGAGGTTCATATTTGGCTCCTAATGTTTCAGTTTGGTGATTGATATGCAGAAGCCAGAGATCTGGGAGGACAGATCAGTGGATGGGAGAAGAGTTATAGGTACTCACAGCAAGAGCTCATCAGGTACAGATATGTACATGTGCACACAGTATATCATATGCATATACATACATACACACAAATATATGCACTTCTATGCATATGTGTGTATGTGTACTATATAGAAATCTATATCTATATATATATTCCATTCAAATAGTTACTATGAATCCATTTATATAAATAGATTCATGATAATCATTTGAATTGGTAGAATATAGAAAATTGGTAACTGCCAAATACAGCAATAGGATCCTAAAAACCTAAAGTTTTGGCTAAGGTCTAAGCAAAATCCCATTCTCTTTTAAACCTTGCTGAAAGTTTTCTAAAATGTGTTAGGCCACCTCTCTGCCTTACTCTGAACAGGCTGCTGAAGAGAAGTGACTCTTTCTTTCTTTTTTCTTTTTTTTAAATTTATTTTTAATTTTCAACATTTATTTTGTAAGATTTGAAGTTCCAAAATTTTCCCACTCCCTCACCTCTCACCTCCTCAATATGGCATGTAATCTGATACAGGTAGGCTATATAATGTATAATTGTATTAAGCATATTTCCACATTAGTCAAACTGTGAAAGAAGAAGCAGATCACAAAAGGGGAAAAACATAATAAAGAAAATAGAGAAAATAGTATGCTTTAATCTGCATTCAGTTTCCATAGTTCTTTCTCTGGATGTGGAGAGCATTTTCCATCCATTTTTGGAATTGTCTTAGCTCATTGTATTACTGAGAAGAGCTACATGGGTCAAAGTTGATTATGGCACAATGGTGCACAATGTTCTGCTCACTTCACTTAGCATCGGTTCATGTAAATTTTTCCAGGTTTTTCTTAAGTCTGCCTGCTCATCATTTCTTATGGCACAATAGTATTGCATTACTTTCCTATACCACAACTTGTTCAGCCATTCCCCAATTGATGGGCATCCCCTCAATTTCCAAATCTTAGCTACCATAAAAAGAACTGCTATAAGTATGTTTGTACATGTGGGACCTTTCCTCTATTTTATGATCTCTTTGGGATACAGACTGAGTAGTGGTATGGCTGGAACAAAGGGTATACACAGTTTTATACCCCTTTAAGTATAGAAGTGAATTTGTCTTTCATAACTGAGAACTTAATGGGAGGAGAGAAAAAGAGAGAAATAGAGAGAGAGAGAGAGAGAGAGAGAGAAAATGAATATATTAGAGAATCAGAGGGAGTCAGAGAAAGATCTCTAGTAATTGCTTTTAAAAAAATAAATTGAATTCTCTCTTTCCTTATTCCCTATTATTTTCTGAATTCTGTCAACTACAGGTTGAACACAGAAAATATTTGGTTATTTGGAGATTCTAGGTAACACAGGCCTTAGGCAAGAGTAGAAAAAGCAAAGAAAAATGAGTATAAAGAAGGAATAGCACAAGGGAAGACAATCTTTGGCCAATTCCTCCATGTATCCTTTTAAAATGGGATATTGACAGTGACAAGTGGCTTACTTCTGGTTCTCTATATAATGAGTTCCACTTCATGGGTTTGGGTGACATCTCCCATCCAGAGTGCTTTCCTTCCTCAACTCAGCCTCTTGGAATCCCTAACTCCACGTAGGGCTTAGATCTAACGTCTTCTCCTATAAAGCCTTTCCTGATCTATCCCCTCTCCCTTCCCACCCCCAAATACTGCTTTTTCTATATTTGCTATTCATTTCTCTGTGCATATGTTGCTTTTGCTCAGTAGAATGTAATCTCCAGAGGGGTGGAGACAGCTTACATTTTTACTTTCACATGACTAGCCTAAGGATTGTCCCTGAAAACATTTTTTTCCCAGAACTAGATCTATGAGGTCATCACTTTGGGGCGTTCTCAGTGATGAACTTCTTCCATCAATGCAATTTGTAATCTTAGAGAGTTGCCTGGGATGATGAAGGTGTAAATTACTTTTCCAGGGTTACACAGTCAGCATATGGTACAGGTGGGACAATGAACATAGGTCTTACACTCTCCAGTATACCACGCTTTTTCTCCTTGTATATATTAGATGTTTAAAGAATGCTTATTAAATTGAAAAGATGTTTTGGCAGGCTTATGTGGCCCAGAAGATAATTCCTCATTGTAGAAACATGTGCCTCTGGTAGTGTTTTATTGGGAAAAGTGCATACTATACTAGCTGTCTACAGATAAAAGCCTCAATACAGTAGCTTGCTGGGAAGGTCAATAAAATCTCATTATGAATGTATTCCTTCAGGTTAAGCTTGCTGACAGGCTCTTGCCCTGGGCCTCTTCCTCTAAGCCCTCTATCAGAAACTTGGCTACTTCCTGCAGAAAAGCATTCAGAAGAGGGATCCCTTCTGTAGAGAAAAGCACTGAAGCACCTGGGAAGGACCTGGTAAGGTGTGGTGCAGTATGACAAGGCTGAGCATACCAATGAGTTTAGATCAGTGGTTCTCAACCTTCCTAATGCCATGACCCTTTAATACAGTTCCTCCTGTTGTGGTGACCCCCAACCATAAAATTATTTTCATTGCTACTCCATAACTGTAATTTTGCTACTGTTATGAATTGTAATGTAAATATCTGATATGCAGGATGTATTTTCATTGTTACAAATTGCACATAATCCACAGGTTGAGAACTGCTGGTTTAGAGGAATCTGAGAAAAGAGTCAGTCAATGGGAAACTGGTTCAAACGACATTTGCACATTTCTGCCAGTTACTCATCTGAATGAAGTTTTTGGAGGGGGAAAAAAAAAAGGAAGAATTACCCTGGGATTAGAATAACAATGACGGAAAACAACAGAGATAGGAGCCAGACCTGTGATTTCATGGGGATAAGGAATGACCATGACTAGCAACACTGGACTCTTTTCCTGCCATTTACTGTCTTGGTGAGTTAGTTACTCTAACCTAGGGCATTGAGGGGTTAAGTGACTTGCCCAGAGTTACATAACAAAAATTCTAGGTCTTTCTAGTTTTGAAGCCAGCATTTGATCTGCTACTCCATGTTGCCTCTCTGGATGCAAAATGGCATAAAATTAATTATTTGGCTAAGGACACTGGTAAGGTAAATTAGGTATACTTAATCATATAATTTTTTGAAATAAAGAATGAAGGTGGAAGATAGAGGAGAAAATTTTGTTGAAAATGCCAAATTTACTTTCTTTAACTCTTGGGTGGAAAAATTCATTCATTTACTCAAGTGAGTTCATTCATCCTTTTACTCATTCATTCATTCAAGAATACTTATTGAGTACCTGAGGTACACATAACATTGTAGGAGGTCACAGGATCTTAGAATTTAAGCCAGAAGGAACATAAGAGATTATTTCTTGCAACCTCTGCATTTCACATGTAAAGAAACTGAGGCACGTAGTATTCAACTCACTTGACTGAAGTCACATAGGTTGTAAATACAGAGTTCTGATTAAAACCCAGGTGCTCTGACTCCAGTCTCATCACTCTTTCCACATTGCCCCCATCAACTATGCATGAATTCAAAAGAAGTAGAAAACACAGTTACAGGTTTTAAATAATTTCTTTGGCATCTGTAGGGAATAAGAGTATCTGTATGTGTTGTATTCAAGTCAATGTTCACCAGTGGACAAATGTTAAATATTTACTGTAAGTGCTAGTTATCATTCAGTGTTCAAAGTCAGCTAAAGGAAATACCCAATTCTGGTGTCATTGCATCTTAAATTTCATAATTGCTTCTCTTGTAATTAACTTCATAAATTAAGCTGTCCATACAGGAAATGGAAGCTTTTCTTGTTACATGATTACTTTAAACACTGAACATTGGCCAATGATTTGGTTAATGTTGCACATTAGCTAGGAGATGAACGTGAGCATTGAAATGAAATAGGGCAGGAACACACACACACACACACACACACACACACACACACAGTCTGAGAGCTGAATGAGATCTTTGAGCTTATTTACTTCAACCCTCAAATTTTACATATCCACAACTTTAACATTTTTAGTGTGAACTTTGACACTTTGGAAAACCTGAAAAAACGAGCCTGATTTACTGTTTTTTTGATTGTATAAATCCAGATTCAGCAAACTCTGACTTACAGGTCCCTGTTTTTGCATAGTTCAAGAACTAAAAATGGTTGTTACATATATAATTTGTTCAATATTTCCTAGCACATTACTGACTAAGACCTTGCCAGTGAATTGACCACTCGGTTCACATAGTGGGAGAGTTGAATTTGAACCTTGGTCTCCTGACACTTCAAAAAAACAAAAACAAAAACATAGGTGCGACTAAATGGCCCAGTGAATAGAGCACCAGCCCTGGAGTCAGGAGGAGCTGAATTCAAATCTGGCCTTAGACACTTAACATAAAAACTAGCCATGTGACCTTGGGCAAGTCACTTAACTCCAATTGCCCTCTAAAAAGCAAAAAAATAAAAAATAATAATAAATAAAAGCATAAACAAATGCTGTTAAAATCACAGGGGAGAAGTTGCAGTGCCCACGTCACACAGGGGATGTGTAAACCTCCACAAAACTATGATTGCTCCAGAGGGATTTCAGGGCATGATTTTTGTCTCATAAGAATCTTTATTTCAGTGACAGATGGTTTATTTGGTCAAGATCTGTCACAAGGGGCAGGTGAGTTAAGTCATGGGTGCAGAGAAGGGAATGTGATGGGGTCTGTAATCCTAAATTGCCACCTAGCTCTCTTAGGAATGACTGAAGAATATAGGTGAGTGGTTTTCAGTTAGATTCAATAAACACATATTTAGTGCCTATCATATACCTGGCATGATGTTGCATATTGGATTTTATAGTGAATAGATGGCCTTGTGTTGTTTACTAAATGTTTAAGATGTGAAAGTCATGCTCAATGAACTAAAGCATTATTCCTTTGTGGACCAGCACTTGGCCTTATACTTCTTTTGTATTGTCCCCAAATCCCTGTCATGAATCTTCCAATGACCAAGCACAGGATGTGGCACCCTGTAGGCAGCCACCAAAAAAATAGCTGACTTGACTTTCCTTGGGATCTAAAGAATAATCTCTCCTGCTTCCATCTTCCTTATAAGAGAAAGAGGCATTTAGTTCTAATCAAGCAGAACAAGGAAATTTTCTGCACTGGCCCAACCAGACCCAACAAGTTGTACTCCAACAAAATCTTGGAGATGAAGTAATTGAAATTCGGTGAAGAGGCTCAACCACATTAATGGAGCTATGTAACGACAGACCCATGTTTTGTAACTCCAGGATAACATTTTTCGCATCAAGGACAATCATGCTAGATCTCAGGCTGTCAATGAGAATTCCTGGTCTTTCCTCACTAGGCAACAATATATGGAGTCAGTCATCAGATTTCTCAGAATGGAGGCACAATTTGTTTAAAATGACTCTGTTGTTCACTCGTGAACAAAGCTCTTTATCCCCTAACTTTCTTTTAATGAGTTTATTAGATTTGTCTGTTTTTGATTCATCTGGAGCAACTAAGTCTTCACATTTCTATTAGCCCAGTATTTACCTTACTGTTAGCAATCTTCAAAAGTATATTGCTACACCTTGGGTTTGCAAGAGTCTGAATTCTTACTAGGGAAGAACATATTTGGCCATTTCCAGTCCTGTCTATAAGGAGCAGATCTGAATAAGCCAGAAGACAGTCACTGAAGAAACCTCTGTGTTGGCGATGGCATTGTTTTAAGTCTTAGGAAGATGGGAAACAATTACTCAATTTTTTTCTTTTTGTTTGCTTCATTTTAAGCCAAGGGATGCGTTTGCATTCATTATTATCTTCTAATTGTTGAGAAACTCCCAAGAAGGCCCAAGGATCAGGTGCTAGGGTCCTTGTGCCCAAGGAAACTGAACTAAAATGCACTGCTCTCCCACTCCCATACCCCCACAGAACCAATTCTTGTTTTCTCATTTTTTTTCTTTTCCTGTGTCCCACAAAGGTCATCTACCTAGAGAGTGTGACAAGACCCAGGTCCAGGTCCATGTTTCCTCATCCTGAATGTCAATGAGCTTAGAGATAGTCAGTCAGCACTTTGGGATCGTGATTCATTAACAATTTCTGACTTCTCCAGACAGCACCCTCCACCCCTGCACCCACCTCTCCAGGCTATCCCCATGCTAAATCAGACCTGTGACTGCAGGCTAGCATCCAGCCAGAGGCAGTAAAGGCCCCAGAAGGTATTTAACTATCCAGATGTTACAGAAAGCCAGTGTAAATCAGGGCAGAGCTTCTGGCAGCCTAAAGGACCTGAGGGAGCCTACTGGGCACAGGTTGAATCATTTAGGACAGTGGAGTTATAGTAGATTGGTTCACTGAGATGAAAGATTAATTGGAGCATTAATATTAATAATTCTGTCATAGACCCTGTTCTCTTCCAAGGTGCTCAGCAGCAGGGGTACACAGGAGATGGATGTACTTTGGAACTGTCTGACCTAGGCAGCACACTAGACTGACAGTATCCTCATTACTGAAACATATTACAACTACCATGTAGAAATCCTTGCAAGTTACTGCCACAGTCTGACTTCTGATGCACCGTCACAAGACACACATCAACCCCAGTGTCCACCTCAGACCTTCCAGAGAGCAACTGAGGATGCAACTGCAGGGCAGCTGGGGATGGGAAGGGAGGAGAGATCTTGGGTCACCATGGAAAAATCTAGAAAACTGGATCTTCTTTCCATTACCTCTAGTCAGAAAAGAAATGAACTTTGTTTCTTACGACTTATAATTGTACAAGTTTGGATGAGAAGGAGTCTTAGTGATCATCTAATACAGGGATTATTAATTTTTTTTTATGCTATGGACTTTTCAGGAAGTCTAATGAGGTCAATAGACTCCACCTCAAAATATTTTTAAATACACAAAATAAAATAAGCAGGATTGCACATGAAATAAATTTTTATTGAAAAAAGTTATTAAAATTTTTTTTAAGTTTATGAATCCCTGATTAAAAACCCTGATCTAATCTGATGCTCTCTATGAGATGTGGAATTGGAGTCCATAAAAGTGAAGTAACTTGACCAACATCACATAACTAGCAAATGGCCACCAGGAATTAAAATCTGGTCTGCTGATTCCTGGTCTGGTGTTCCTCCTACTGCACCATTGCACATTAAATCTCTCTTTAGCCCTCCCACTGTGTAAGATTCTGCATTACTGTTATCATAGAAATAGCAGATTGTTAGAGAATTGTATTACTGTGTGTATAAGTGGCAATGCCCCACCCCCCCAATCTGCCAATAGATGATAGACAATGAGGTCCCTGAAGGTAGGACACCTGATCTTCATTATGTTGGTACCTCTCCTGGTGCCTGCATAATGTTTTATCCTTCATAATCGTGATTAATAGGAATTGCTGTCATTCCTGTCAGACATTAAGGTTTACAAAGCACTTTACACACATTATCTCATTTGATTCTTAAGATAACCCTGTAGAATAGGTACCATATTCCAATTTTTATAGAAGTAGATACTTATTAAATAGTTGTTTCATGGAAGAATGAATGAATGAATTCCATCCTAGATAAGAGAGGGTTGATTATACATAAGCTCTGAGTATTAAGTATCCACTGAGTGCTCGGGCTGTTCTAGGCCCTTTGGATGTGCCTATCTTTTTTTTTTTTTAACCAGAGAACCAGGAAAACTGAGCTCCAACATCATTTGTTAGAAGAGTTGAGAAAAGCATGTTTCCGTTTCCATTCTTTGCTTCTGAGCCATCCCTTCCTGAAGCCTTTATCTGTGGCTAACGCATTACTTGCTACAAAACTTCATAGGTTTCTCATTCTGCCTCTTGATGGTAATGTAATATTTGATCTAAAATTGCCAGGTATTTCATCTCTGTTTGACATAAAGTCTCCTGGTTATTTCATCCCGGTGTTTGATAGGAATTGGGATTGTGATTTAAAAGCTGATGGAAGTTTCATCATTGTATTTGATATAATATCCTCGGGTCCACTCTCCATGTATCCTGGCTGCATCTCAGCTGGAAAAAGTGTGCTGGGTGTTTTTATTTGTTGCATTTCTTAGAGGCCTGTCTGAGTCTCTGGAATACAGTGCTCCTGGGGCCAGTACTGGAGGATCTGGTCACAATGGGCCCTTGTGACCTCAGAAGCAGACAGAGCATCTCTGTTTCATGATACAGTATATCCCTTGATGCTCACGAGCACCTGCTCTGCCTTGGATTGGTTCCTTGTGTTTTTAGCCCTGCTCTGGTCCCAAGAAGGTTGCCCCATATCCTGGCACCCCCTCCCCCCCCATCTCCTTCATCAAAGACAGATGGTGCTCAACCTGCCTTGAGTACTATAGATTTGTAATCTGGTTGATTTGTAGCTCTGTACTCCAGCTAATTTGTAATATCATTGCAAAAACGTCATCCCACAGGAGAGACCCCAATGGAAAATTCTAATCATTGCTGTTCTTGTTGTTCAGTTATGCCAGACACTTCATGACCCCATCTGAGATTTTCTTGGCAGATACTGGAGTGGTTTGTCATTCCCTTCTCCAGATCACTTTACTGATGAAAACGAAGCAAAGGGGTTTAAGTGACTTATCCAGGGTCACATAGTTAGTAAGTGTCTGAAGCCATATTTAAACTCATAAAGATGAGTCCTCCTGACTTCAGGCACTGTGTCACCTAGCTGCCCATCATGTTTACCTATATTTAAAATACTATGTGATGTTGTTTCTTTTGCTTTGTAATTGTGAAAGCCTGACTAGTTCAGGAAAATAATAATAGTAATAGCAATATTTAGAATTCCTAAAATGCTTTAAGAATTACTGTGCACGGGGCGGAGCCAAGATGGTGTTGTAGGAGCAGCAAGGCACCGCAGCTCCCACACAGCCACCTCAAATACCCATAAAATATGGCTCTCTCTAAAATGCACACAAATATGCCTCCTACTGAAGGCAGCTCAGCTCAAAGGGACCATCTCAGTGCTGGGAGCTGAAACCAGCCCAGCCTGAAACTGTGGCATGGCCCCAGGGGGCAGTCGGACAAGCCGAGCCGAGCCACAGCTGGAGCTTCAGGAGAGTGGATCAGCGGCAGCTGTGGCAGTTTCTAGAATTATCAAGCCATAAGCAACAAGGACTAAGTGAAAAGTCAGTAGAACACAGCTAAACTTGGGGAAGAAAAGCAGGTCTGGCCAAACTGCCTCCAGGGCAAGGAAGTGGCAGAAGTGGAGGCCCTGCAGCCACCTCCACGTAGCTGCTTCAGAGCTCCCAGCCTGCAGACTGCAGGGGGGCCAAGCAATTGTTCAGAGGCCAAGTGCTCTTGCGTTGAGCAGCCTGGATCTGGACCGTAGTCTTGGGTGGTGGTCCTGGGGTGCATTTTCAGTGAGCCAAAGCTGGTGGGGGCTGCAAAAAATGACAGCCCCCTAATAGCTCCAGCAGCTGGGAAAACCCCAGCGATTTGGGGCACAGCTTTCCTCTCTGGAAGCAGAGTTCCACAGAGCTAAAAAATCATTGACTGGCCATCATGATCAGGCAAA
>CM053581.1:512670887-512689269 GCA_028627135.1 Pseudochirops cupreus | reverse complement strand
ATAGGAAGGAGAGACATATAATCAGTCTTTCACAATATGCCCACTGTGGAGAGGTTCTGTGTAATTACACATGTACAGCCTGTATTTAATTACTTGTCCTTCCAGTGGGAGTGGATGACAAGGGAGGAAGGGAAAGAATCTAGAATTTAAAGTTCTATAATCAAATGTTAAAAATATATATGTGTGTGTATATATATGTATATATATATACACACAATTATTATTATTCTTATTATTATTAACTACATCCAACTGGGAATTAAGATACACAGGCAGTGTGGTAGGGAGATCCATCCTGCCCCACTGGAAAGTCAGAGGGGCGAGGGGGAGGACATAGGAGAGAGCAGATTGGGGGAGGAGGGATACACTGGGATGGCTGTTTTGGGGCGGTGGGTAGGGGAAAGATGGGGAGAAAATTTGTAACTCAAAATCTTGTGGAAATGAATGATGTGAACAAGAAAATAAATAAAGAAAAAAAAGAATTACAATGCACTTAACATACAAGCATCTCCTCTGTCCTCACAGCTCTGGGAGGGAGGTGCTATCATTAGTCCCATTTTACAGATGACTAAACTAGAGAGGTCAAGTCACTAGCTCAAGACTTACCCAGCTAGGAAGTTTATGAGATTGGATTTGAACTCTGATCTTCCTGGCTCTTGCACCAGCACACTATTTACTGTGCCTGCCACTCAGCTCCTTCATAAAAGATGGTACTTTTTGCCAGTTCATGCTACTGGAAAGAACCGAAGCCCAAAAACTTGTCTTCGGTCATTCAGTTAGGACGTAGCTTGAGCTGGGAGTAAGACCCAGAGCTTCTCATTCCCAACCTGATACTCTCTCCTTTGAATCGCATTGTCTCCAAATGCTGTACCTCAAGGTACCTCAGTGTGTGCAACAATCTGGGGTCTAGAGGCAATGAGGAGTGAAGAACACACATTCCCATTGTGTGCCCTTGCCAGGAAAGAGCCTTAATGAACCAAATGATGAGGCTGGTTGGATCAAAACCCAACCATGAGTAAAATGTCTATGAGACTGGCCCAGCAGAATCATGCTTAGCCCTTTTCAGGCTCTGTTGGACCAGCACATCTGCCAATACACATGTTGACTGTGAGTAACTATAGCTGAAACCCTTTGCAGCTATTTCACTTTGGCCTTTTGCCTTTCCTAGAAGCTCAATAAATGTTCAATGATAGCATAGTAACATATAAAGAAAGGGAGGGGGTGAGCCAGAATCACCTAGCATAGCAAGACCCTGTTGTGGGAAGAATTTTTTATTGTTCCTTATAAAAAAGAGAGGTCTTATATTAAAGTACCAAAAGCCTTAAGCCTTTATAATGCCTCAAGGAAGGTGTAAAAGTAGAAGTCAAGGACAGAAACTTCTCTATTCCCTCATCCTAGAAAATACAACTAATCTGGGAACTATCTAGACTCTCCCATCAAAGACATGGCCTGTGGATTTCCTTCAGGAAATCTTTAAAAGAGTTTCATGGACTAATGAGAAGACCAAGAGAAAAGTGATAAATAAAGCTATGTAATTTCACCTTTTCAAATATTCCTGCAAAGAATGAAAACAATCTACTTGTTCATTTAAAAAGAAATAAAAAGGCTCCTTTCCTTTCTAGCACTAGAAAGACTGAAATAGGGATTCTTTAACACTTTCTTGGCACAAGTCATGTCTGTCTGTCTGAGTGGTCAAACAATTTTGCACATCAGGACTTTTGCTTATAGGACATAGTTCTTTTTAGCCTTTACTGACCAACTCAGTTATTTTAGGGGTACCATCCTCTTTTCATGATAGAGACCCTGACAATGAACTTGTCTGTGAGATGAAATTTTCTTTGAGTCTGTGTCCATGCTCCCTTCATGGTGAAAGGAGAAAGACAGGGAGTAGTGTTGCTAAGGTTACTACTTACAAAGTTGGAAAAGAGGAGAGGGATAGACTGTGACTTCGGAATCTAAAGATCTCCAGGGAACAAGGGGCGGGTACCTCTTAACTAGGTGATGCTGATAGAGGGGTGCAGTAGAACTTTTGAGAAGCCTGAAGAGAAGTGGTCGTGAGAACAGTCCCTCACCCATCATCAGTCCCAGAGATGAGGACTCGGAAAGAGGCTCTTTGGGACCTATCCTGCAGTATGTTTCAACCCAGTGATGGAGAGAAGGCATACTTTAGGAAGAAGCCAAAGCATCTGAGGAAATGTTAATTATCTATTGAAGTTCCCATGTATGAGGGAAGGGACAGGAAGACCATAAGATAGGTGCTGAATTCCTTGAGAAAAGAGGTAGAATTCCACCAGCAAATGGAAAGGATGATGTATATAGAAGACTGAGTAAAGCTCCAAGAGAATTGGCTGCTGAGTGATGGTGGTAGAGGGATGGACCAAAAGGCTCCAGGACGAGGAAGGAGGATGCCTGCCCCCTTTCTAGTTATTTGACATCTGTCATCTGTCAGGATCCACCTCAAGGCCTCCTTGCTCCAAATCCATCTTTGATTGAACCAGCAGAAGATTAACAAACAAAAGTAGGACTGGACTTGGTATCAGAGGTCCTAGATCCAAGACCCAGTTTTGACACTTTATTGTAAGTCACTGAAATTCTATGGTCCCCAGTTTTGTCATTTGTAAAAACAAAAAATGTTTGACTATATGATATCTAAGACTTCCTCCAGCACTCAATCTCTAAGATATGATCCTCTCTGGCTACAGGGAAAGCACTTTGTAAACTATAAAATGCATGTAAATGTGAGCTCCAATTATTATCACTGCCTTCACTCTTCCACTGAGGACCGATCCTCCCCATCTTTTACTTCCCTCATCAAAACTTAGCTCAGGTTTTACTCTCTGCTACATGAAAATGAGTGGCAGTGGGTTACTCATTAGATAGCCCGATTTCCTCTATTGTATAAACTTGCCCTGGTTCCCAAGTAATGTAATTTCTTTATCAAGTTAAAATGTGCATATATCCAGGGGGCCCTTGAGGGATTAATCCAAAGGTGGGAGTGGTATGGCAGGTGACTCAAGGCAATTTTATTACTGGTTTTAGGAGAACAGGCTTTTCACAATGTCTTTGGAAACACTCTGCACTTAGGATTGCCTACTCGTTGCCAACTCATAGTGCTGGCTATGGTATTTGGAAGGAAGGTGATAAGCACGTATTAAGCACTTACTACGTGCTGGGCACTGTGCTTAGCACTCTACAAATATCCTCTGTCAGGCCTCACAACTTCGGGGAGCAGGGGGCATTATTATCTCCATTTTACAGTTGAGGAAACTGAGTCAAATAGAGTTTGAGTGACTTGCCTATTAAGCATCTGAGGCTGGATTCAAACTCAGGTCTTCCTGACTCCAAGCCCAACACTTTATCCATCATACCACCAAGCTTCTTGGGGTGATATGATGGAAAGAACACTAGACTGAGAGTCGGGAAACCTGGGTTCTAGCCTCAGCTCTGCAAATGACAGTGTGACCTTAGGTCAGTCACTAGCCGTCTTGCCTTCTTTTCCTCATTTGAGAATTGAGGGACCTGGGATAACTGATTCTCTGGTCTCTTTCTGTATTACCATTTAATGAATCATACGAAAAAGGAAGAAAAGGAGATCCTGGGTTCAGAGTAATCAACTTTATCACCATCACCATGAAAACACACAGAAGAGATGCTTTCTATGGGCATAATACTAGCTAAAAAGTGGCAGAGAACAGGGGAAAAACAGGTCCAGTCTTCCAGGCCCTTGACTCTTAAACAAAGCTAATGTGTCACACTGACAATGCAAGCCCATTCAAATGCTCTGTATCAGTGTGAGGAGCCCTGCTACTTCCACAGGTCCAAGGGGTCATAGATTGAGAGGCGGAAAGCCCCAGAAAGGTCATCTGCGTCAACCTCTAGATTTCCTAGATAGGCTAAACTGAGTCCGAGAGAGGTTATAAAATTTGCCCAAGCTCAAATAGTTAGACAGTGGCATAACTGGTACTAGGAAATGAGCTAGGAGGACAAGTGGCTTGTAGGGTCATAGATCAATCACCAATCATCTATCAAGTACCTGCTATGTACCAGACACACAGAGTCCTAGACTGTAAAGCTCGAACACGCCTTGGATCTTAACTGGTCTGAACTTTTCTTTCTGCAGATGACAACATCGAGGCCCACACGAGCCACATGACTTTAGAGCTGGAAAATGGCCTTGGTGATTAGTGAGTCCCGTTCTTTAATTTTATTTAGTTATGTATTTTTATTTTCGTGCAGGGCCAATTGGGGTTAAGTGACTTGCCCAAGATCACACAGCTAGTTAAATGTTTGAGGTCACATTTGAACTCAGGTCCTCCTGACTCCAGGGCTTGTGCTCTATTCACTGTGCCACCTAACTTCCCCTCCTTAATTTTAAAGATTAGGAAACTGAGGGTTAGACAAGTGAAATGACTCACCCAAGGTCACTTAGCTAGTAAATGGCAGAGCCAGGATTTGAATCTTAGATCACTCTAAATCCTGAGTTCTTTATATTATGTCATGTGATATCACAGTGCTAGTCAATGATAGAAATGGAACATGAACCTTCAACTGCTGATTTCTAGTCTTTGCTTTGTTTATACAGTCTAGGGACCAAAAAAGCCTGACAGCCACTGGTAACCTGAAAAAAAATTGACGTGCCTTCTTGAGAAGCTCATTTTCTCCTGGGAAAGATGAAGAGCTCATTAATTCCCTGAGAAGGTAGAAGGCCTGCTTCAAGTCAAAGGCAGCAAACAGTGGGGACTGAGTTGCAAGGTGCCCCTTTATACATTAGGGAACATATATTCCTTTATTTTCCTTTTCCTTTCATTTCCAGGGCTTCATGAATTATTTATTTGTTATTAAATTTGACTCTGTGCTATTTCAAAGACATTGAAACTACTACAAGTGAAAAGAACTTCAAATGAAATCCAATTGCTATTATAAGCTCCTAGTGGCTCCTTGATCTGGGGCCCATTTTCTTGAAGAGTCATGAGCCTGGTGAACATTTTGGGGAAAGAGGCTGGTATTACATGGGGTCTGAAAGACCCTCCTGATAGCTAAATTAAAAAAATTAATCGAAATTCCCTATTGTAAGTGCAATAAATGTCCCTTTTTGCACTCTATCAGTGAATTTGCCAATTAGTACTATTCCAAAATTTCCACTCCCAGTTTCTAAGAAAGGGGAAGAGCCTTGGCTTTATATCTTGCTTTCAGTATACTACCTCTCCTCCCCTTATCCACCTATCAAAGGAAATAACTTCCATCTCACTATTCTACAAAACAGTTCTTTTAAAATTCACACATTCATCCATCTTGACCTCTGTGCAGCCTTGATGTTTCTCACCATCTCTCTTTACAATGCATTCTCCTGACCTCTCCTTCTCATCGCTCCTCCCCTGTTTCTTCTCCATCCTCCAGTCTTTAATTTCCCAAGGCCCTGCCTTTGGTCCTCTTATTTCTCTTTCTCGGTGCTTTTTCCTTTGAGTTCTCAGCCACTCTGTGATAGCTGTTTACACTATAGGATCATAGTTGTAGGCTGAGAGCAAACACTTACCTAGCTGTGTGACCCTGCACATACTTCACTTTGTGGGGTCTAATTTTCCTCATTTATAAAATGAAGAAACACTCTGTGGCTTCTGAAGCCCCTGTCATTTTGATATCTATGATCCTCTGACAGAATGGCCTTACACAGATAAGAGAATCATAAGATAACTGTTCAACTGTCTCATTTGATGGATAAGCAGATCATGATGGAGTGAATAAGGTGACTTGCTCAAGGTCATATTGTTTGTTGAGTGGTGAAGCTAGGGCAAGAACGTAGCTCTCCTTATTTCTATTCCAGTCCCCCTTCAATTTATACTTCCTACACAGCCCACGACAGTTCAGGTGATGGAATAAAGCACCATGGGGCTGAAATCCATTATGGAGGACATCTCCATGCTGCTACTTCTAAAGCACAGGACAAGCTGAGTAGATGTATGAAGAAAAGAGAAATACAGATAGTTAAATATATATTTATCAGTGTATCAGGCTAGTGTAGTAAAGTGAAGAGGAAGACATGACATTTTTCTAAAACTAGAGATTGGGTGTATATGTGTGGAGCAGGGGAGGGTTATCAAGTATGGGAGAAGGGTCAGGGCATAGGTCTTCTCCACCACTAAGAATACTGGGTGAGCCATAGAGATGAGAGCATGGTGGCAACTACAGTTCTCTGACCAATCAAGATGAGGCTCTTTGGCCAGTTCATTGTTCATCAATAACCAGGTGGAGACCATTGACTTAGGCTCATCTAAGGATCTTCCATTTAGCCAATACATACTACTGTCTGTCTTGGAGTTACTTTATTGTGTCTTTACATCTTATCAGAGATTACACTGGTGGCATGGAGAAGAAAGGGAATTAGAATCAGCCATTGTGGGCCCTTATGAAGATGTTTTTGGAAAGGAGATCAAAACAAATGGCTGAAGTAAGATATGGGGATGAACCATAGATGTCATGTATGTATATCTTTTTGTCCCAATTAACACAAATAATCCCAAATCTGAAAAAACAAACGGTGACTCTTGTGTTATTTTCTATTTCAAATTAGCTACCAGTTCCATTCTGCTCTAAAGGGGAGAGCAGCAGGTCTTACATAGCATAAATGGTACGGTGAGTTTTTCTGTGATAGAGTAATGCAGGAGATACCACTTCATGGTGGCTAATAATGTGTCACTGATAGGTAGAATGGGTAAGAGTATAGTGTCAAAAGAAGGGTATGGGTGCAGAGGTGGGGAAACTGGAAATTCTTGGGGGGAAGGTAGGGAATGGTAAAAAGGAAAAGAGGCTTGTAGAAAAACCAAAGTGACAGAAGAAAATCACCCTACTCAATGCCTTCTCATTTTTCAAATTTACCTGTCCAAATTCAATTCACATTTCAAGGGCCAGCTTAGTCCTACCTCCCAGTCACTACAATTTCATTTGGGTACCAGACATCTCACAAAGAAATGCTACTTGGACACAAGGGTTGTATGAGTGCTGAATGCTCACTGCAGCCTGTCCTTGCTATTAGAAACTCAAGGAGAAGCCCACACATGCTGACAATCAGTCCATCAGATTGAGGACTGAAAAAAACTTGCTGTGTATATTCCTTCAGCAACATAGAAACAACTGAGCTTAGCATCTACTTATCAAGATAAATGAACAAAGTAGGTAGCATCTAGATGTCATACTGGGGTAGCTAGATGGCACAGTGGATAGAGCACTGGGCTGAGAATTAGGGCCTTATCTTCCTGAGTGCAAATCTGTACTCAGACACTTACTAGCTGTGTGGAGTTGGGCAAGTCACTTAACCCTGTCTGCCTCAGTCTCCTCATCTGAAAAATGAGCTGGAGAAGGAAACAACTTTGGGATCTTTGCCAAGAAAATTCCAAATGGGGTCCAAAGGAGTTGGACATGATTAAAAAACAACCACAACAAAGTAGATACTATGTACCAGGCATTGTGCTAAGCGTTTTGGTGGCAGCTAGGTGGCACAGTGGATAAAGTACAGGCTTGGAGTCAGGAAAGACTCATCTTCCCGAGTTCCAATGTGGTTTCAGACATTTACTAGGTATGTGACCCTGGGCAAGTCACTTAACTCTGCTTGCCTCAGTTTCCTCTGTCAAATGGGCTAGAGAAGGAAATGGCAAACCACTCCTGTGTCTTTGCCAAGAAAACCCCAAATGGGGTCATAAAGAGTCAGATCCAACTTAAAAAATGATTGAACAACAACTGAGCAAAGATGGCGTGCTTCCTCCCCGTTAGCAGCTACATTCCAGGTGCCATCCTCCCTTCCCCCCCCCCACCTCCCCCCTAGTCCTTACTCCTTCTCATCTCCAGCCAGTCTTTAGGAGTCATCTGCCTCCCTGCTAAAGGGTCACCTCAGAGGCTCAGTACTCGAGATTTATCAGCATGAAAAAGCTGATTTCATATCATGCTGCTGCTCATCCCAGGCGCATTTTGCAATGCTTTCTGAGCACCAAAATTACTAGCAATGGCTCTGGTCAGTAGGGCCATAGCCAAAGGCCAAGAACGACTCTTCATATTGTGTTTGCTTTTTTCACCCCTATGTTAAGTTCTGGAGAAGAGGGGTGAAATCTTGATTTCCTCCTCATGCCATGAAGACTCAAGAACTGACCCATGCCAATTCTTTGTGCCATAATGTGCTTGACCGTGCCCTGCTTTTTTTAAAGGCATTTTTTTTCATTTACAAATGAAGACCCCTTGACCCCCTTCTGCAAAGCAACTTCCTCATCTCAGTGAATGGTTTCGATATCCCAGGGCACCTATCTGAAAGCAGAGGGGTGGAATAGGAAAAAAAAGGAAAATGTTGCAAATGAAAATATCTTGAGTAGGGGATGTGGCAGGATGAATTATTCATCAGTTAAAAGACACAACATGTATAAATACACACACAGCATATCTCTAAATGCACCAATGACTTTTCGGGTGGCTGCATCTGGCTACACAAAACGTACTCAGAGATCAGCATTACCAATGGAATAACAAGCATCACATTTTGGGATGTCACTGCATTTAGACCCAAAATGTTCTGAGGAGCCAGAGGAGTTTAAAAATGAGACTTATACCTTATGAATCACCAGGGCACGTTCCAGGGATGTTACTAATGCAGAGTTCTTCCTCACGGGTAGCACACCTGACTTTGACAAAGCTCAGAAAGAAGACTTCGTTATTCACCCAAGCCGTATATCTTCCCTGTCCAGTGTTCAAACCACTGACAAATGATCTGCATGAAAAATGACTAAATTGTTCAGATGGCAAAATTCCCCAAGGTCTTAACAGAAAAACACATGGGAAAAAAAAAAAACCAGGAAGGAACAACCAGAAGCTTCACAGTGCCTAGCTCCAATGAGGAACCAAAGCTTTAAATGATTGTCTTTCAAACCCAAATGATTACATCTCTGTAGCTAAGTATTGGAATCACAATGGATGGGATGATGTATTTCTGGGAAAGCTTGGCCGGGTATGATCAGTATGGCCTGCCACAGGAGAGGAAAACAAGGAAAGGGTGAGGCCATATCAATGGAATCGCAGTCTGAGGAAGGAGACTTTCTAACAAAGCATGTGAAGAATCACATTTCCCTCCTTGTGATACCTAGAGAGTTTCACACAGACTTATGCACACATATACACAAGACCAAAAGAAATAATAATTCACTTGTAGATGAAGGAAAAGCCCAAATGTTTTCATGAGGGATAGTGAAGAGATAATGACAAATTTAGTGGATTTAACTTCTGCAGTGGTCACTTGGAGAATCATAGAATCTCAGATCAAAGTCCTCTTCCATCTTGGTCACTATCTCCTGGATTTATCCCAGTTTTTTTTTTCAATACAACTAGGTAGCAAAGTGGACAGAGCACTGGATTTGGAGTCAGGAAGACCTGGGTCCAAATTTAAATTTTGGGACTCTATTTGACCTTGGGTGAATCACTTAACCTCTCTCTGCCTCAGTTGTTCCATCTATAAAATGGGGGAAGCAACAGCTCCTAATTTGTAGGGTTATTGTAATGGTCAAATAATATAGTACATAAAGTGCTTTACATGCCTTATAATATTTTATCAATGCTAACTATAATAATTAGTTCTTATTAAATACTGGTGAGAAGTCAAGAAGATAAGGGATGAAGAAAGGTCTTCAGACATGGTAAGAATATAGTTCTCTTAAAATAACTATTTCAGTATTACAGGCCATTAAAGAGACACTAGGTAGTGGGGAAACAGCAGTTACATTGAAAGTTAGCACGTACATTGAAAAACAACTAATCGTGTTGTTGTTCAATCATTGCAGTTGTATTTGACTGTGACCCCATTCAGGAATTTCTTGGCAAAAGATACTGGAGTGCTGAGCCTTTTCTTTCTCCAGCTCATTAACTGAGACAAACAGGGCCAAGTGGCTTGCCCAGGGTCATACAGTTAGTAAGCATCCAAGGCCAGATTTGAACTCACAAAGACAAGTCTTCATGACTTCAAGCAGGCACTCTATCCACTGCCTCCATCTAGTGGCTCGTTAGCAGGTTAAATCACTTATTTAAGAAATTCAGACCTTTTCTAGCTTTGAAACACAGTTTTGGAGAGTAGTCTAACCTATTAAGAGGTTAAGAGACCTGCCCAGGGTCACGGAGTCAGCCTGTGTAAGAAGCTGGCTTTGAACCAGGTCCTTCTGTCTTCACAGCTAGCCTTCTGTCCACTATACTGTACTTTGTCTTTGCATAATGGATTTAACCAAATAGAAAGGACATGGTGCTGGTCATGGAGTCTTCTTCCAGAGTTTGCCATGACATGTTGGGAATTCTTTTAAAATGGAATAAACATTTTTTGGTAATGAAACAAAAGAAAATTAAAGACTGGAACCTAGTCAAATGGTACAGTAGATAGAGGGCTGTAATTGGAATCTTGAAGATCTGAGCTCAAATATTGCTTCAGCCATTTACTAGTTACGTAACTGTGGGTTAGCCACTAAACCTCAGCCTGCCTCAGTTTCCTTGTCTTAAAAATAGGGAAAGCATACTGCCTACCTCTTAGAATTGTTGTCAGCATAAAATGAGATAATGTTTGTAAAGTGCTTTGACAAATCTCAAAGCGCTATCTATCTATGCAAGTTAGTATAATTATTATTAATTTTATTGACTTATTGGAAAACATTTGAACAAATGTTCTATGAACTCAAAGGAATATTACTCTGCTGCAATAAGTGTGAAAAATTCAGATGAACTTGAGATTTGTGATGGTCTGATGCAGAACCAAAAAACCAATACACGTGATAATTACAGCAATGCAAAGAAAAACAACATTTAAAGACATCATAATCCAGTCAATGCAATGGATAATCTTGTGTGTGTGTGTGTGTGTTTGGATGGGGCAAGGCAGGGTAATTGGAGTTAAGTGACTTGCCCAAGGTCACACAACCAGTAAGTGTTAAGTGTCTGAGGCAGGATTTGAACTCAGGTCCTTCTGCCCCCAGGGCTCTATTCACTGTGCCACCTAGCTGCCCCTATAATGGATAATCTTGACTTGAAAAAACTGACATTTAGATATAACTCATTCCTCTTGATATAGAGACAGTGAATACCTGGTAGGGAATGGGGCATGTACTGTTATATATGATCAAGGATTAAGGAGAAGAGTTATTGGGAAGCGACAGGCATACTTCAAAAGCATTACTAATATGTTTTAAATAGTGTAAATTCTCATCTCATTGAAATAACTTGTATAATATGACCTGAAAATGAGGAAATGGACCAGGTGACTCCCCGAGGTGTGTCTCAGATCCATCTATAATCTTATGCTTACATTTCTTTATTTGAAGCTTCTTGCTTGGCTAACAGTGTTTCGTCAGTTTATAACAATGACCTTCCATTAAAAAACAAAACCAAAATCAAAAAACTCTAGACCTAAACTTTTAGTCCCTTTAAAGTCATATCTAAATATTTCTTTTCCACCTAAAAGTTATAACACTTGGCTCCACCAAATGCCAATATGGCAGGTACCCAGCAAAACAAAACAAACCTAGGGCCTCTTTTTTATGACTCCTGTCTGCACAACCTGCTTGGTTGGTATGATTTACTTTCAAGATGCTGGGGTTTTATGGAATAAGAACGGATTTAACCCCTTGTTTTATTTACACAGATGGGATTTCCTAAAGTGGACATTTACTACTGCATGTATCATTAGCATGTGAAGGTTTATGAAACTATATCTTTGCCAAATAAATGCCACAAACAATGGCAGCCATGAGAACAACAGCAACTATCTTCTCATACTCAAGACCTGAAATATAGGTGCAAGTTAAGTGCCATATGCTGCATTCTTCCAAATGTACCTTCATTATATCTCCCAAATCATGCCTTAAATCCCTCTCAAGGAGAAGTTCTCATGGACAGGGAAGCTCTGAAAAGAAACTCCATGCCTCAGGAAGCCCAATCAAGCTCCTCAAGACTTTTAAGAACTATCAGAAATAATACCACTCTGAAAAGTGCAAACATCAAAAAGGGGACATTTAACCCGAGCCCCTTTCTTTCCATGTCTATCTTTCAAAGATCTCCTAATTTTTTTTCTCTCTTTCATTACTTTTATTTCTTAGAAGGGTAGGTTGCTTGCATTTTATATGAATAAACCTCATTTTCACTGATATCTTTTAGTTTTTCCCCCTTACTTTCATTTCCTTTACCCAGTGAGCCATCCCTTGAAAGTAAGATTTAAAATAAAAGATAAGAAAAAAATTCAGCTTAATAAAACTAACCAGTATATCAACAGAATCTGACACCATATGTGATGTATCATACTGACTGTGCTCCAGTTTTATAAAGAAGGAACAGAGGAGGATTTTTCTCTACTCATTTCCAGAACCAAACTCACTACTGGAATTTCACAGGGGTTGAAGGGAGGCATGGTCTTTGCTTTGTATAATGCTGTATTACATACAGTGATTCTGTTGAGCACAATTCATACATGGCGCAATGAAGAGCAAAAAAAAAAATCTCATATAAAGATTTAATTAGACACATTGAGCAAATGCTCATATTGCAGGCTGGAGATCAGTGTCATAGAACCTCCAGACAAAGGTTCTCCATGGGTTTGCTTGTTGGGGTGTGATAAGAATAATAGCTACATTTCCTACAGCCCACATTCAAACTTTCTCTCCCACATGCAGGCCAAGTACAGATGTACGTGGCTGTTTTGCTCCCGTAATTTCCTAGGTCTATGGACAGCCACAGACACATTTGGACATCCTCCTAGAGGTACTGAGTGCCTGCTACGTTCTCACTGTCACACTTCTCATTGAATAACAGATACATATCAGAGCCAAGATGTGAGAGATACCAGTGTGTTGGGCAAGAAGGTTTATTTATGAAGCAAGACAGCCATGGTTATTATCTGTAGACCCATGGGGTTCCAGCCTCTCTCCCACTCTAAAGTTTTTTGTAGATTGCATGTAAAGGTAGGGAAAATTTGGATTTATGAATGGCTGTTTAGTTATTCTATTTCAGCAGTAGAGCTGTATGTTTTGGAAGGAGGATGAATATGTGAGGCAGATAGTACCTCTTCATGGTGAAGTGCTGTAGTTTCTTGTATTCTTAAACACCTTTCTCTGTGTCTACTTTCCTAGGTTGCGTGTATCTAAGGGGATTCTTTTGTACTATGCCATGCTTCAAGATGCTTGAGGTCTTGGGCACAGAAGACACCTAAGGGTTAGGTAAGGATGCCTTTTGTTTCACATGGATGCTGTGGATATACCTATATTACACAATATTACTTATATTATACAATATTACTTATATTACACAATAGGAAGACAGGAATTAGAACTAGGGAAACTTACTCAGGAACCAAGAGATTAGGAAAACACATACACACGCACACACACACACACACACACACACACAAACAACAACAATCACCACCTTACATTTATAGAGACTGTTAGTTTTTACCATAAATCTACGAATTACATAGTAGAATTATTTTCACTCCTGGTTTACTGATGAGAAAAGTAAAGCTAAGTGACTTTACCAGGATCAAATATACAAAAAATATCCAAGACAGGACTTGATCTCACTTCTTAGATTTCTTAAATATGTATTATTAATATATCTCTTATATTTCCAAAATAAGTGCTCTTTCCACAATACCAAGCTGCCCCCCCACATCCTATAGACATTAAGTAACTGACAAGAGCATCAAATAGTAGAGGAGAACCTCTGCGAATTTGAGGAGGGGCTAACATGGAAGCAGCTGATACGACTGCCATCCCTTCTTAGGGTATACTCCAGAAAGGGTAAGTAGGAAGAAAGCCTCAGTGAATGAGGACCTCACACTCACAGAGACAAAGTCAATGAAGAAGATATAGCTAGGTCCTTGGTAATGCAAATAATGAACCCCCTGAATGGTATATGTATTTGAAGTTGTAATTATATAACATAGGGTAATTGGTTTCAGCCCAATGGAATTATGTGGTGCACATTTGAATGATGTGACGATCTCAGGGGATTCACATAGAAGACTTTTAAGTTTGAAGCGTATGATGAAGCACAATAATTAATGTAATCTCTCAGTCCATGTTCAGCTGAGACTTCTCTAATTCCTTATGGATCAAAACAATTCCTGCCTCCCCCAGAACCCGCACAGTGAAAGCCTGATCTGATGGAATTAACTTTCTCATAGGTTCAGATAGGTAGTATAGTGGGTAGAGCTCTGGGCCTGGAGTCAGTGAGATCTGAGTTCAAATCTTGCCTCAGATACTTACTGGTTGTGTGACCCTCGGTAAGTCACATAACCTCTGTCTGCCTCAATTTCCTCATCTAGAATGTGGGAATACTAATAGTACCTGCTTCTTATGTTTGTTGTGAGAATCAAATGAGACACTAATCCTAAAGAATTTAGCATAGTGTCTAGTACATAGTAAATGCTATTGAGATGTTAGCTGTCATTACTATTCTTTTGGGTTAGAACTGTTTCCCTTGCCAACCTTATAATGGGGTCTTCTCAGTCATGGGACAATGGAAAGAACACTTGGTTATGAGTCAGAAGACATGGATTCAAATCCCAGTTTTGGTGCTTATTAGCTTTGTGACCTTATGCAAATTACCTAATCTCCCCAGACCTCAGTTTCCTCACCTAAAAAATGAAGGAATTGGACTAGGTGGTCTCTGAGATTTCTTCCACCTCTTTATCTCTGATTCTGTGATACATTATCCTTCTTTTCTCAAACATCTGGTGTCACAACCTGGGAAGTAATTACAGGCACTGAACAAAACCATAATCGACTCTTGTTGCCTCTCATTCTGAAACTTTAGCTGGATGCACCATAGGAAAAGCTCTCTTCCCTCTACAATGATCCATCTGCTGGCACACATCAGGGAATTAGCTCCCAGAGTACATCAGTATTGTACATTCAGCTTGAATTATGAGGTTACACCCAAATAACCTAAATAAATCTGCTTAAACACATTGCAGCCCATTACTGATTTGTCTAATTCTTTATTTAACGCAGGATCGTGGCTGAGCACTTGCCTTCCAGACCCTCTCAGACATCTGCAGGGAAATATGGCAAAGCCCAGAGCGTGCCACTATTCATCCAAGGAATCTTGGAGTCTTCTGAGCTCTTCCTTCCATAGAAAGGCAAGAATCCAGAAATAACTGAAAACCACTCATCAATTCACCTCAACACCCTCCCATCTGCTGTGTATCTTGTCCAGTTGGAGGATTTCTTGGAAGAACCACTAACCTAGCCGGCAGTTGTGAGCTCTTCATTCTGCCATTATTCTTGATCTTCCCAGTTTGCAGTCTGACAATCTATTTGACACTGAGTTGGAAGGAATCACATCATGAAGGAGAGTCAGGGGGTTTAGTTCATTCTAAGGAACAGCGAAGAAGGTTCCAAGTGCCAGAAGTCTGCCAAGAGAAAAAACTGCCACTTGGCAGTGCTTCCATGTGGAATCAAGCATTTCCTCATGGAGAGAAACATTGACTGATAATAACTCAATGTTTGCCAGCTCTTGTTTCCAACCACAATCTAGAGAGGAGGACTGGAGTAGCTCACCCCATTGGTCACCATCATCACCAACTAATTCAAATGTATTATGCTCTAAGTGTTTATGACACTGTTGCTGACCTTGAGGAACTTATATTCTAATTGCAAAATCAAGACATAAGCATATAAAAATTAAGGAATAAGCAAGTACATGTTAAGTGTCAAATATATATGAGATGTTTTAAAATTTTTTTGATCACCCATATCCGTTTAAAAAAAAGAACTATGCACCCCCCCAATACATGTTGGCTTACTTATACAAGATAAATACAAAGGATCATAGTATAAATAGATGGAGAACTGGCTTCAGAGTCGGGAACACCTGGGTTCATTCAATAAACAATAGGCACCTACTATGTTCTAGGTTAAGTACCTCTGCCATATATAGGCTATGTGATCCTGCACGTTACATAACTTCTCAGGGTTCTAGGCAACTTTTTAAGTTAATTTGCAAAACAGATTCCCTCTTGCACTGCTAGAGGGAGTGTTCTTTTTAATGAATCCCCTAAACGAATGAAATCACAGCCACAGTCCCCATCCCCATCTACTACTGTGCAAACAGGTGTTTAATAAACCGTACCTTAAAAACAGAAAATAAAAAGAACAAGATGAAGACAAAATAATAATTGGTCCTTGAGGTAATAGGAAGCTATTGTTTTCTATTAGGGGGGTGGGTGGGGAGCGACATGGTCAGAGCTATGTTTTAAGAAAATAACTTGGGGGGGGAAGGAGGAGGAGAGGGAAGGGGAGAAAATATGGAATTCAAGGGATTGTGGAACTGAATGGTGTAAACTAAAGTAAATAAATTTTTAAAATAGTCACTGAAAAAAAAAAGAAAATTACTTTAGCATAAGACTTCTTATTGCAGTCTGTGGCATGGACCTTTCTGGTAGTCTAGTGAAACCTATGCACCCCTGATCAGAATAATGTTTTTAAATGCATAAAATAATTACATAGGGTTACAAAGAAAACTAATTATATTGAAATACAGTTATAATATATATGTTTATGAACCTCAGTTGCCTGGGGACAAGCAGACAAGAGTAGAGAGAGATCTGTAGCAGAGAGACCAAGTAGGATGTCATTTTAGTAGTCCAAATGAGAAGTCATGAATTAGCAAGGTAGCTACATAAGTATGATGAAGGGGAGAGATGTCAAGGTGTTGGGAAGACAGAAACAACAAGATTTAGAAACTGATTAGCTTTATGAAGGGAAAATTAGGACCCAAGAATACTGGCAAAGCTATAAATCAGGGTGACTAGAGTGCCCTCAAGTATGGTGGTACCCTCAACAGAAACAAGGAAGTTTGGAAGAGAGGTAGGTTCTGGCAGAAAGGGGAGGGTAATGTGTCCTCTATATGACATGAGTTTGAGATGCCTGTGAGACATGTTGGAAATGTTCAATAAGCAGTTGGTAATGTGGGACCCAAGATGAGGTGAGAGATTGCAGCTGAATACACAGATAACAGTCATCTGCATACCGATTATAATTACACCTCTCATGGGAGCTCATGGAATCAAGCAGTAGAGGAATGTATAGAGAAGAGAATGGTGCTAAGGACATAACCTTGGGTAACACCCACTCTTTCTGCACTGAGGGGAGATATATGGAGGATGATTAACAAGGGGGACCAAGAAGGAGCAATAGGATAGGTAGAAGAAACAAGAAAAATGTTGTCATGGAAACCCAGAGATAAGAGAGCAGGTATCCAGGAGAATCAAAGGGTCAGTAGTGCAAATGCCATAAGAGTTGTGCTATGGGCACTCAGTCACGTCATGAACATTATGAAGGACCTACTGTTGCCAGGCATTATGTTCAGCACTGGGGATACAAAGGACAAAAGACGCTATCTGCTCTCAAGGAGCTCACAGGTTGATGAAGACAAAAACACGCAAATTACTACATACAGGATAAGTAAACTAGATACAGGACAAATTGGAAATAATCAAGGGAGGGAAGATAGTAGAATTAAGTCCAAATTATAAAGGCTTCCTCTAGAAGGTAAGATTTTTAGCTGGCACTTAGAGGAATCTAGGGAGGTGAGAAGGCAGAGATGAAGAAGGTAAAGAAGATTACTATATACACCATTCATGGATTTTAATTCCATGGTGATAGGGGAACAGCATGGGAAGGAAAAGGAAGGATAATTGATGTCCTACCCAATTTTCCCAGTTTTTTTCCCAAGTTTACTCATTTCTAGATGAAAGGATGTTCTTTGAAAATTGAACAAGGTGAGTTTAGCACCAATGAAAGGAGTCACTGTTGGGTAATAATCTTTGGAACTCATTAGCTCAAGAGAAGATTGAGAATACAAATGTATAAAAAAAGGGTTGGTATAAATTTACAAATGACAAGCCCATAAATAGCTAATAAGAGAGCGTGGGCTATAACAAAACATGGTTATCTTACAATATGTCCTGTGGGATACCTGTTAAGAGCAAAATATTGGGCTGAATGAGTCCTGGTTCTGTCCTAGAATAAAAATGCTTAGTTCCAAGTCTCTAATTCTCCTTCTTTGCTTCACTCTGCAGCCCCATGAAAGAAGACTATAAAAAATGATTTCCCCCCTGGAATAATAAAGCATTGCAATAAGAATTCAAAACACAGTAAGGTTCTTAGAAAAGCTGCATATTTCTGCTCATGTTATATGGATACAAAGATTTGGGCTCTGAATCCCACAGACTCTAGGAAATCAGGAGAATTTATTCATAGGCAGAAAATACTTCTAGAAGTGACATGCTTTCCATAATAAGCAACTTCCCCATACAGTAACAATTCTGAATTCTCCTTGGACGATTTGAAAGAGTTGCATATAGATAGGGACTCCCCTG
>CM053581.1:512636307-512670787 GCA_028627135.1 Pseudochirops cupreus | reverse complement strand
TGATTGTGCAACATAAACATCTTTTTCTCCAGGTCTTTCCCCCAAAAAATTTATCCATCATTCTAGGGGGAAAAAATCACATATTTAGGATGAGTGAGAGTACATAATAATGTGGATCATCAAGGAAAAATAATAATTTAAGGCTGAGTGGTATATAATGGTAAGAGAGATCAGTGAGATGTCTAAGAGGCCTGGGTTCTGATTCTTGTTGTTCAATTGTTTTCAGTTTTGTTCAACTTTTCATTGACCACATTTGAGGTTTTCTGGGCAAAGATACTAGAGTGGTTTGCCATTTTCTTCTCTAGATCATTTTACAGATGAAGAACTGAGGCTAACAGGGTTAAGTGACTTGCCCAGGGTAACATAGCTACTAAGTGTCAGAGGCCAAATTTGAACTCAGGAAGAGGAGTCTTCCTGACTCCAAGCCTAGTGGTCTATCCACTGCACTGCCTAACTGCCTCTACAATAAAATACAGACTAGAAGGAAGCCAATTATATCCAAATACAGTTACCACAGTTGTAAGCAATGACTGCACCAGCTGGCTGCCATATCTATTCTTAGAGAACAATTATCTGACCTGTTAAGTATTTTCCACTTCTGATTTCAAAAGGGTGCTTATTAGTGATTCTTTAAAAAAAAAAAAAAGTGAAGCCCTCATACTCCAAAGTGGTTTGATTCATCCAACAGAGGCAAATGTTATTCAAGTGTGAATCAATATTCCTACTACCTTCTGTCACTGATAATGGATTAGACATGAGGAAATGAACGCCCTGATAAATTGTTTGGCTCAGCTTTGCTCCTGTGTATTCTAAGATTGAGTCCAAGTTATTCCATACCAAATGATCCTTCTTGGTATATTCCAGAGTGGAGTCAATTTCCCAATTCAACTTTCATAAATTCCCTAGGAACATCCAGACTAGAAATGATTGATTTGTCTGGAAAGAGTTTGCTCAGTCCTCTTAGTCCAGATTTGGTTCCCTATACCTCAAAGTTGGAGAACATGACAAAGACCGTCCGATTCTCAATATTCACCTCTTCCACTTTCATGCCTTTATGGAATATGATTTCCTTGACCACTGTTTTCTATCTCATGCAACAGGGCATTTTGCTTTTTGCTCAAATTCAGACTTAGGGAGGCTGATAGAGTGTGATAGAGGGCAGTACTACTCTAAAAGGGAAACTTGGGTTCAAATCTCTCCTCTGACACTTGTTAGATATATGGCTATGGACAAATCACTTAGAATCTCTGATTCCTCAGCTATAAAATTGCTATGATGCCTTTAGTAGCTACCTTAAAAGTTTGTCATGGCAAGATGATGTCTGTAAAGTTTTCTATAGACAAAAGGTATTAATGATGCATGGTTTCTCTTATGTTCTCTTATTTAATTTTGAACAAGATGTTGGAGGTGGGGTTTGGTGGTAGTTGTAAAAAGGAGTATAAGGATAACTATTATGCATTTGTGTGGAATAGTTAAAAGGGTCAGTGAATGAATGGACAGATGGCTGGATAGATGAGGATTACCTACCTGACATGTCCCAGTACAGTTATGGGAAATAAGGGGACAGTCAGTATTAGTCACTCCCTTCTCCTACAGATTCTTTCTTTCCTTAGTTTCTATATACAGTCCCCTCTTTTTCTGCCCCCTGGACAAAGGATGGTAACTACGAATTCAACTTTGTCACTCCAATCTCGTTTATCTCTATCACTCCTAACTGGTATCTGTTCTCAGATTTAACTAGCTCTTGATCTGGATCTAAGATGCAGACCTCACTGGTTTAAACACTGGACTTCTGTCCCCTCACGAAAGAAAGCAACGGATTAAAAGGACAAATGTTTGAGAGTAAAGTCACTTAATCATTTTGTTTTTTTCCTTTTCTCATGTACAATATATAGATGCTACTGGTGCAACCAACTTCCTATGGTGATTTTAAAGATAAAATGAGAGAATAGAAGTGAACGTGCTTTGAAAAAGTGTTAAGTGCTATACAGATGTACAGAAATTTTGAAACTTTGGAAGGAGGAATAAAATTATTTTGCCTCCCGTGCAGAAGGTGAGATGGATGGTACAGGCAAAGGATTCTTTGACTTTTTGCAAGTGTCTCCTTGATGCCTGTAATTGTTTTCTCCTCCTCCATGTCGTGATTCTACCTCTCTTTCTTTGGCACTAACTGACAGGTGTTTTACAATTGAAATTTTTCACGAATGCATTTGGCAGGATGCCGTTAAGACAGCAGAATCTTTGTTGCCCAGGTATTAAGAGAACTTTCCTACAATGGGGAGGATTTAATTATGTGAAAATAAGCAGATACATTTTTCAGAGGTGTACTGGAGACAGCTTATACAGGCTAATGAGAGCTGATCGTTAAATTTTCAGTGTGTATGTTTACAGCTCAGAAATCCAGTATAACAAATCAGGACTTGATTTATTGTCTTATTCAAAGTCTAAACTTAATAAAGTGATAGAGAAAAATTCCAATAATGCAGATTAATCTTAAAAGTGTGCCATGTATGTCTTTTTTTTTTTATTTTGGAGAGATGTTTTTTAAACATTTACTAACTGACCACTTCTTTTCCTCGACTAGTATACATCAACAGAAACATCTGGCACACAAGAACTGGAAATTGAGGGGATACCCATCAATTGGGGAATGACTGAACAAGTTGTGGTATATGAATGTAATGGAACATTATTGTGGCATAAGAAATGATGAACAGGCAGACTTCAGAAAATCCTCGGAAGACTTATATGAACTGATGCTGAGTGAAGTGAGCAGAACCAAGAGAATGTTGTTCACAGAAACAGCCACAGTGTGTGATAAGTGATTTGATAGATTTAGATCTTCTCAGCAATGCAAGAATCTTATACTATTCTTGCCAAGAAAACCCCAAATGTGGTTACACATGTGTGTGTATGCATATATATATGTACGTATATGTGTGTATATATATATATATATATATATATATATATATATATATATATTCAGTAAATATTTCTTTGATAAATGAGTGAATAGTTCACTGAAATTAAGTAAAGAATAATATAAGATCAAGCCCACTAGACCAAACTACCCTAGACAAGTCATTTAATCCCTCACTGCCCAAGGCAACTCTCTAAAACTATAAATTCCAAAAGAGTTGCTGATATGCATTGATAGAGGGAATGTAGGGTAAGAAAGAAGAGGAAATGAGGAAAGGAGAGAAAAAAGGAAATAAAGAAGGAAGAATGATTTACTAAGCACATTAAGCACTTATTATGTGCCAAGCATTGTCTTGGAAAAATAGAAGAGAATTTATGTCTCCCTTGGGCTGATCCAAAGGGACACATATATTCTTAGATAAGGTCCACAGGATTAGAGATCCTCAGGGTAGTAGGCCCTACATGAGCTCTCTCACTTTGTGTGCACATAGTTTTCTCACTCTACAGTAATTCCCCAGTAGAAATGGAAAGCTGTCAATCAGGTTACCAGCCCCGGAGTAAAATCACCCAATGTTGGTTTATGTAAAATTCTCCCTAATGATGCTGGTGAGGATGGTGGCTAATATTCAGGCATGACTGTAGCTGAGTTTTGCCAAGGCAGTTGCTTAAGGTCCATTAGTTCTGCATTTACAAACTCTTGGGGCTTCTCTAACTCAAAGTTAAAGCAAAAACCAATCAGGAGCTTCAGATTCTATTGTGGACAGATGACAGAGAAAACTTGATTGCTTGCCTCCATGTATCACACCCAATCCCTGCTGTCCTGCTTCTAGGAACCATGCTATCAATGCAGAGATTGCTCCTTGAAGCTCAATGACCTAAAGCCTAGAATATGTTAAAAAAGATTGGGGGTCCTGGGAGCTCTTTATGAGCTCTTTGGTTAAAAGCAGGAGTTGAAAGTGTTACCTTTCGCAAGGGACTTTTGCTGCCCTCAACTGAATATCCTTGCCAGCAAAAACATAAATGAAGATATTACCTCTGCCACCATGATAACTAGGTCACTTAGGGTCCCAAACAGGGCTTAGATTACAGGAAAATCAGACACAATTGAGATAAGGGGCTTTGTCCAAATTATCCCGACATTTTCAAATTTACCACTGCAGTTTTCTCCTATGGGCCATTAGGGAGACTTTGGTGGATACAATTTGAAGAATGAGAAGTCTGCCAAGCAGTGATTCTTTGCAAGGAAGTATTGCTTCAGCAGAGACAGCTCATAACATGCCAGAAAGGACAGCATCAATCACCACTGGTTCCACTATCTGATAGCATTGAATAGAATGCCACCACGGCATCTCAGGGTCATGTATCAAGCAATCTGAACTGCCACGGAAGGTAGGGAAAGGAAAAGAGGATTTGTCAAACACTACTGCATACTCCTCTTGGGAACTGAGATTGGAGAAAGACCCAAGAGGTTTTGTGGCCTGAGTCATGGGTGTGCTTTCCAACCAGAAGAGTTAGTGGATAGCCTCATGCTCTGGGGACATTCTCACTGATGAGTTCCCTTGACCTGAGTCTCTGTTCCAACTCTGCAAAGATGATTCTTCAGAAAGAACTGTAAAATCTTAGATTTGGAGGAGAACAGAAAAACCACAAAATCCAAGCAACACTAGAAATAAATCCTTACTACAACATATTTGAACAAGTGGTCATCCAGCTTTTGCCTGAGGATCTCAAGAAAATACCCTCAAAGCCCTAAGATTTATTCATTTATTTTGGCTTGATCTGGATCTGTGATCTCAGCAGTCTAGGAAACTCCTGATGTGAAAAGTCCTTTCTCAAATCAAAACTCTTCTGTAACTAATAATCTCATAGAGTTTCAAGGGCTACCAAGAAGTTACTCATGGTCATATATATCAGAGGCAGGTTTTGCACCTACATCTCTTCCTGATTCCAAAACTGGCTCCCCTTCCACTACTCCATTCTAGCTCTCACACTGAGACTCACTCCATCAAATTAACAGCACTTTGTAAGAAGCCTGAAGTATTCAATATTCAGTACCCAATACTATATGGAGGGCTGTGGGAAGATAAAATGAAATAGACCCTCTCAGCCTTCAGGGAGGGATGGGAACACATTGGTGCTTTGTGAGGGATGCAATCTCAATGATCTCACTGGAAGGTGAATCCTAGTGAAAGACAGCTCAATATTCCTCCCCACACACACACACACCAAACACCCTTCCCATTTCTAACCTTATAATAAATAATATTATTGTTGCTAGCCGCTACCTACTGACTCATGACTACTTGAGCTTAGAGAACACAGGGCATCAAAGTTTTGACTTTTGAACCAGGATTCGGTCAATAGTCTTTCTACCCAAATCTCCCTGGAATCCCTTGGTCTCCGTTTTGCCCCTGACACATATGACCTCACATGGAACTTCTCTGTGTGCAGATCATATACCCTCATTTCAGGAGACTAGAAGCTTCTTGAAGGCAAGAACTGAGATGGTGCGCCCTCTCCCCTTATCTTGTATCCCTAGCATTGAGCATAGTGGCTTGCATTGAAAGATCATTAACTAATATCTTGGAGAAGGAAATGTCAGACCACTCTCATATCTTCACCAAGAAAACTCCAAATGGGATCACAAAGAGTGAACAACTAAAACAATGGAACAGCAAAAACCAAATGTTAATTGAAAAAGAAGACGAAGATACTCCAAGATTTTCCAGCTCGCCTGGCCCTCTCACGCTCTCCTGTGCTCTGGTCCCTTGAGGGAGGGAAGCCTGATAGTCAGAACGCATACATGAAAATGAGAACAGGAAGGAAGCCACCTGGAACCCTTTGCAAAGTTTTCCAGCTGATCATTTCCCCCTTTTTCTACTCGGTACTTTCAATTCAAGTCAGCATTTTGAGGTTTACAAAGCACTTCATGAACATCATCTCATTTGATCTTCACAACAACTCTGGGAGGTGAGTGCTATTCCCTCCCCCATTTGACATATAAGAGAAGTGGGGCTCAGAGAGGTGATGATTTGCTTATGGTCACAAAGATTCACAAGCTGTGGAAGAGTTTTAGATCTCAAGTGTTCTAGACTCCCAAGTCCAGTTCTTCAGCTATTATGCAGAGTTGCCTGTAGCAACTTCCCAAGGACTGCCCTCTACTGTGCTTCACATCTTCACATCACAATCAGATAATCAGGAGAATTCTCACAGTACATGATTCAAAATGGACAGCAGAATAAGGAGAGTGGATAAGGGATGAAATCTGATTGCCTTGGAATTCTTCAAGTTTCTAAGTCCTCAGATACCATCTCCTTCTATAATCCCTCCTTTTCCCTAACCCTTTAAAGGAATCAAAGGGAAAGACAGAGGTGGTTAACAAAGTCTCCTAGCCCTTCTCCAGGGCCTTCTTACCTTGGTTCCTGGGGCTGCTTCCTCTTCAAGAAGCTCTTCCATAGTCACCGCTCCTCAAGAGAGGCGTGAAGAACCAAGAAGATCTGATTTGTGCGGCCGCACAGTCTAGCAGAGCAATAAGCATTAAAAATAACTACTTCTCATCTGTTCAAACTAATCACGTTTTTTTAAAGACAAAAACACCCCCAAATCCACAGCAAAATTCTCAGCAAATAAGAAAAGTTACTTATTATTTCTGTTCAAGGCTAGTGAATATTGAGGCTGCAGAGAAGAACTGAGTTCAGCCAAGGGGTGTTCCTGTGGCTGCTGGATGAAGAGGCAAGGAGAAGGGACAGGAAGGGGCATCACCTGAGAGTCAGGAGGCTAAAAAAAACCCGGCTGATTTCTCTGTTATGTGAGAGTGCAATGAAGGTACCTAGAAATCTGGCTTCTAGTGCCCTAATTCCAAACTGAGGTGTGACCTTTTCCCAGCAAAATATGCAAAGTCTCTGGAAGTCTGTCCCAGCCTGCTCCTATCCAAATTCTATACTGATTTCAATCAAACTTGATTTGAGGATATCGTCATGTGGCACAGACCTTTTCTCACCTGTAATCACTTTTTCTTAATGCTCATGCTGTCATTGATTCTATGAAAGAACACAGACTAGGAGATTTACTGCGTGACCTTTATTGGCTAGATTGCTTAACCTTTCTGTGGTTCAGTTTTCCCTTCTATATAATGGGAAGCATAACTCTTAGGCTTCAATGTCTTATAAAGATAGTTGGGCAGAAGAATTGATGAAGAAAGCAGATATTAGAAGACTTTGAGTTGAACAAAAAAAAAAGACTTAAATGATCATTGTTATTATTAGCAAATAGTTACTTCCTAAAAGATACAGACAAGATGAGTGATTTTCCAAAGCCCATACGTACATCTAGTTAGAGATGGGGCAAGGACAAGAATCCAGGCTCAAAGTCTACTGCTTTTCCAATCACACTAATTAGAGGATGGAGAGACTGGAGATAGGAAATGGTCTGTGTTTGGGACCAGTCCTCCAATGGAGGTTGGCATGGTATCTGTGTGTGCTTGTATAGTCTGATGTAGTGGAGGGTTGGGAAAGGATAATTTTGTGGAACCTTTAGCAGTGACCTTAACAGCTGGCATCTATTTTCCATTATATATACTAAAACTGCCACAGGAAAAATAACATGCCACCTTATTTGCTAACATCAGGAGCTGTCACTTTCAACGATAAACTGGAAATACAGGAAGACACATTCCCACTTATAATTAGCATTAGGCACTGAAAGAGCTCTTGGAAGTATTTGGCATGCCTCAAAATAGCACATCTAGTCCAGGGTTATTTATTTGTTGCTCTAAACTGCAAGAAATTCTTGCTTTGCACCTGACTTCCCTGAGTGTCCTCTCCTCACTGGATTCCTCACTACCTACAAGGCCTATTCAGGTTCTACTTTTTCAGTCAAGCCTTCCTTGCCTACCAAAGACTGAAGGAACTTCTACCTCCCCTGAACTTCTCCTTACTGACTGACCTCCTCACTTGGCACTAAACACTTATTACATTGAGTGACTTATATTTTCCTAGTCCTGTTCTCCTATCATTTCCCCCTTCACATCTACTCTGATCCCTGTCCCCAGCTCTTACCTTCCTCAATTTTACCTATATCATCCCTTTGTGTGTGTGTGTGTGTGTGTGTGTGTGTGTGTGTGTATGTTCATGTTGTGTTCTATATTCTACCCTCAGAAGAATATAAGTTCCTCAAGGGCAAGAACTGTTTCAGTTTTGTTTTTGTGTCCCCAACACTTAGCAGTGTGCCTTGCTCACAGTAGGTGTTTAATAAATATTGCTGAGTTGAATTTATGTCTATATATGCATTGTAGATATGTGTGTATATATACATACATACATATATATATATATACATATACAAATATGCATACATATATATGTATACACGTACATATCTGACTAGACTATAAACACTTTGAGGATCAGGAACAAATCAGACATCTCTGTAGCACCTCTGTATCTTTCAGACTCTATCTCTCTGTCTCTCTCTCTCCTCTTCAGAGCCTACTACAATTCCAAGCATACATTAGGCATTTAATAAATAACTGTTGATTGGTGGATGAATTACTTTTCATGGCAGATGTAAAAATTCTTATTCTATCTCTTTTTCCAAAGGATATGACTTCAGTCAAAGGGCTGAAGCTGATCTCCAAAATGACGAATAAATTGGTCAATGACCTCAAGCTAAAGGGAGAGTTGTGAAAGCAGAGCCATAGCCCAAAGATGACAAGGCCTTGGAGCAAGGGACCCTGGAGGTACCAAAGAAGGGAATAATTTAGTGCCAAGAAATGGGAGGTTCAGCAGATGGGAGAAGTGAAGGAGGAATCAGAGTGATGCTTTGGACAATACAGGCCAGACAAGAACTCAAGGTTCTAGGGAGGATATAAAGGATTTGCAAATCCTACCAGAGAAAAAATGGAAATTCCCAAATGGTATGTTTTCCTAGTGACATAAAATTGCTACAGCCTCCTAGGGACTGGACGTCTAGTAGTGCCTTGTACTTAGCAGACACTCAATAGATATGTGTTGAATTGAATGTGACACTGCTGTGACACATGCCCAAACTACATTAATAAGAATCAGGACACCTTAGAGTTGGGAAAGATTATATAGGCCAACCTCTCTCACATTGTAGAGAGACCTTCTACCACATCCCTAATAGACAAGATGAGGAGGTGGAGGTGAGAGTGGGAGCAGAGGCAACAGATGTTGAATAATGTCCTACCGGCAATGCTGGAAAGAACTTGGTATGTTTAGCATGGAGGGGAGGAGATTAAGGAGATACACATGGAAAGAACTAGCTGTGAGGTGGAAGAGGAAACAATAGATATGCAGAGTTTTTGCTCCAGAGGGCAGAATTTAAATCAACCAGTAGAAGAAGTAAGAAGATGAATTTGGGATCCCAAATTAATGTAGAGATGAGGATGGGAACTGGATCTGTGATTTCATCAGCATAGTAAACTTTCAGATGAGGAAATATCCCCCTTTTCAATTTAAGTTAGCCCTTTTTCTGAAATAAATACTCTTGAAAAGTTGCCTGTTTCATTCAAAGTTGAGATTTACACAGTGAATATTTATCAGAGGTGGGATATGAACCCAGGTTTTCCTGGTACTGAGACCGTCTCTTTAGTTACTGTAACATGTTTAACTCTCAAAAATTAGGAAAGAATCATCAATGTCCAGGTTTGGAAGGGACATATAAGGATAATTTAGCTGATTCTCCTGTCTTCAAAAAGACTATGTTGACATATCTCCAAACTTAAGGGACTTTATTTTGTGCTTAAAAAATTCTCCAAAAGAAGGGGACTCCCATCCATGTTCAAGTTTTTATGCAGTTCTTAGAGTCAGAAAATTTTCTCTCTTTAGCCTTAACCCATTTCATCCTCAATTCTTCATGAATCTGAAGATCAGCAGGTCACCACACTGTGTCCAAAGCTTCCAATAAGGTCATGTCCTATTGAGAGGTGAGGGAGGTCTGAGGATACAAGCCAGGTTTGGAGAGGGTGGTTCTAGATTTGATGTGTAATTGCGGTAATATCTAGAATGAGTTTGTAGGAAAAGTTACAGAGAAAAAGTCAGATGAGCAACCAGGACAGTGACCAGAACAAAACAAAACAAAATAAAACAAAACAAAAACCAAGAAAAACACCAAACCCTCTCACATACTGATGTAGAATCATCTTCCCCTTTAAGTACTACTTTCATGATATGCTTCTTCTCTTTTAAACCCAAGCTGGGGCCCCAGATCTTCCACCAAAACAAGCACAGGGTTAAGGCTACAGAGAAACTCTGTCTGCTTTCCTAGGTAACTTCAAATGTGACCCCACCCAACCTATTCTACCTTATTTCCCAAAGTTCCACAATATACAAGCTCTACTCCATTTGTACAAGTGACCTCACTGTGCCCCATCTACGCCAGGCTCCACGCTCTTGCCTTTGCTTAGGATGTTACTCCACTTGAAACGCCAGTCACCAAACTTAACAATTTTCTAAACCCTCCCCTATTAAGTCCTATTTATACTCCAAAGGTGCTACCTTTCATTCATAGCTTCAGCATTCCCCAAGGACTCCAACCCACAACTGTCCCTTCCTTCTTGGAATACCTCTTGGATATCACTCACTGTGGCATCTACTTGTGCTAAGATTCACCCATTTCCCCCCTCCTCTACTAGACTATAAGCTATTTGAGGATCTGTGGAGGCTGAGTTTTACATTTCTTTTGGTTTTCTACAGTGTTCTACACAGACCCACAATTATTACAGATGCCTCACAAATATTGGATAATATAAGGATTGAGCAGCTCAGGTAAATGACTCCCAAAATAGCTGAGAAAGAATTTTGTAGCTCACTTGTGAGAGGAGAGGAAAGGGATGTTGTATATCCTTTGCTAGATTAACATATAACCCTCTCCATCTACTGTGGGTTCTCTGAGAACATGTCCTGGCCCTTTTCTCTTTTTCATTTTCTTATAGTCTCTTAATTGGTGATCTCATTAGTCCATATATACATTCATCTATTTGTTTGTTGTGATTCCCCTCCCCCCGTAAAATGTAAGCATCTTGAGGACAGGGACTGCTTTCCATTTTGGTGTATTCCTAGTCCCTAGCACATTGACATACTTACACATACAAGATAAGTAATATAAATTTGTTAGATTGGATGGAGTGGTCAAAGAGAGTGTGCCAGAGTCGGGGAGGGGAGAATGACACTATTATTTGGAAGGGAACTAGTCTTTATTTCCCTTTCTCTTGAATTAATTTCTTTTTATTGTAGAAGTTTTATTGTTACTATTAATTATATGAGGAAAAAATTCAATATGTCTTATCAACCATTTGGGCAGTAGAGAAATGATCTCCCTCTAACTCCCTCCCCCCAGAAAAAAAAATTAAAGTCTAAAACCAGGTTGGTCCCTTTGATTCCATTCCTTTTCATGTTATTCTGTGTGTGTCATGTGAAAGCAAGGTTGCTATGGCAACCACTCATTATTTTCCAGGACTTCGCTAGATACTTTAACAGGAAAAAAAAATCCCCCATATCTTTCTAGCCTCCAGACAGTCTTAATTTATACCCTATACCAATCTCTCCTTTTCCACAATTCCTTAACTAAGCTCTATGCAGGAGTTTTATAGCAAGCCTAACTAACCTGCAACTTTGTCAGTAAATGAACTTCAGGGAATAATTCAATGACATGACTTTTTCAGATTGTTAATAATCCTTGGGGGATAGAGAGGGGTGTGTGTGTGTGTGTATGTGTGTGTGTGTGTGTGTCTGTCTGTTTCTTCATCTTTGCTGACACTTTGGAATCTGCCTCTCTCTTTAGGGCAAAATATGCATTTGAAGATTAATGATTTGGTATGTGTTTTCCTCTTCCTTTAATTAACAAATATTTATGGAATGTGAATTAGCATATTGGACAAAGCCCTGAATTGGGAGCCAAAGGATTTAGGTTCCAATCCCAGCCCTGGTACTCATTCTGTATGATCTTGGTGAAGTGACTTCACTGATCTGGGGCTCAGTTTCCTTATTTGTAAAATGAAAGTGCTGGGCTAGAAGGCCTGTACGATCTTTTATAGTTCTAAATATATGAGCCTAAACCTGCCTTCCAAGCTCTATGCTAGGCACTATAGGGGGATACAAAGATGCCTGCCCTACAGGCAAGGAGCTTACAATCTAGTTAGGGTGAGAAGACATGCACAAGAAAGATTAATGCAGGAAAAAACATCAGCCAGTAATAAAAGAGAAGTGACATTTTGTATCTTTCCCCAGAAATAAAAAATCAAGAATAGAATTCACATGGGAATAGCACTGAGACTTCTGAAGATGTCACTCAAAAATACAGGACAGAAGGGGGAGGGGGGTTCAGTGGGAACAGAGACAGCTGGAGAAAAGGAGTGATATCAATCTTTCTCATTTGCTTTTGCAGACAGGCTTTTATTATTGAATGATTTGGTTTTAGAACTGGAAGATGGTCTAATCTGACATTCTTATTTTATAGACAAGGAAACTAAAGCCCAGAGACACTAAAAAACTTTGTTCAGTGTTACCAAGCTAATTAGTGAGAGGACCAGGACTAGAATTCAGATCTCTGGCTCTCAGTCTGATATTGTTTTCAATATATTATGATTTCCTCAGAAATCTCACTCAGAGTTGGACGGTATCTCAGAAAACATTTTGTAGGCCACAGTCCTGTGGAGCAGTGTTTGTTTTCACGGTGGCTCTGATCAACTGACAGAGCAGACACTATGTCCAGATGCTCTGTACTAGACATCAGGGCCTGCCTAGACAGACCGAAGCCAATCTGCAAAGCTGACAAAGTTTGTTTTCCTTGCCCTCCCCAACTCCAACTCTTTTTCCCTTCTCCCACTTAAACTTTACACCAATGCCTGGTTCTTTCATGAGAAACTTTGGCTACCTAATGGATACCCACTCTAATTGGAACTGCTCTTCCTACCAAGTCCTCCCTGCTCTGGACTTTTCCTTCTCCTTTCTTACCTATCAAACCATTTATCTGGAATTCATTTCTTCAGGGTTCTTTTTTCCACTCTAAGGTGGTAGCAAATTTTGGAAGCTGGGTGACACAGTGGATAGAGAGCTGGGCCTGGAGTCAGGAAGACCTGAGTTCAAATGTGGCTCAGATACTTATTAGGTGTGTCACCCTGGGAAAGTCACTTAAACTTGTTTGCCACGGTTTCTTCATCTGTAAAATGAGCTGAAGCAAAAAATGGCAGACTCCAGTATCTTTGCCAAGAAAACTCTAAATGAGGTCATGAAGAGTCAGACATGACTAAACAACAACTGAAAATTTCTTAACAGTACCAAGGACCAGCTCCTCTACTTGGGACAGTAGTATAGTAGACAAAGTAACAGTCTTGGATTTGGGAAGATCTGGATTCAAATCCTACCTGAGATACTCAATAGTGGTGTGGCCCTAGGTTAGTCATTTAACTTCTCTCAACCTATGTTCCTTCATGTGTAAAATGAGTGCAATTATTAAGCAGCACTTACCTACCCACACTTGGGTTCCAATGAGATAATCTATTTAAATCACTTTGGAAAATTTAGAATTTTTTTCTTGAATAGTCCTGTGATTACATCAGTATGAGGAACTCCTGGTAAGACAACCTTCTTCAACCAGCCATAGTTTGGCACCTTCTCTGCAACTTCTGACTTTAAAGAGTTCTCTAGAGGACTGAAAGGTTGTGACTGGTCCAGAATCACATAAGCTATGTATGCCAGAGAGGGAATTTGAACTCAGGTCTTTTCTGACTCTAGGGCCAGTTTTCTATGCACTACAGCATGCTGCCTTTCTTGCAAATCTGAAAGCACTGCATCTACAACTATAATTATTTATTATTTATTTTTTTGCTTTTTTGAGGGCAGTTGGGGTTAAATGACTTGCCAAAGGTCACACAGCTAGTAAGTGTTAAGTGGCTGAGTCCAGATTTGAACTCAGATCCTCCTGACTCCAGGGCTGCTGCTCCATTAACTGCACCACCTAGCCGCCCCTATATCTGTAATTATGTCTATGTATCTATATATGTGTATGTGTACACAAAGATACACACATATAATTACATATAAATTATATATACATATATAATTATAACCACATATAAGATGTCATTATGGTTATAATTGGCAGAGACTCAATAAATCTTACTAAAAGACTAGTAGAGAATTTCATTTTTAGTTTTTTTGTGTCCTTTATAGTGATGGTACTTCTGCCCATTCTTTTCAGATCCTCTGCTCAGGGTTGTATTTCCTATAGTGGACCATTTGATGGGGTGGTGGGACCTAGATGCCAAAAAGCCCTAAGACCATGTCTTTGAAAGCAACCCCAGTATCCTGGGAGAAAATTTTCCCTTGTTGCAGAACACATGCCTGTTGATCAGAACAGATACAGGGTTAAGGACCCAAGGACTCTCTTTTTGCGCCAGATCCCCAAAGTCCATGCCTCTGGCAACTAAACAAAACTTGTCTTTTCTCTTTCAATATCTGGTTTCAATGAAGTTATCTCTGCAGACTCCCTGAATTTTCCCATCCATAGATCACTGATGCTTGCTCCCAAAGACACCTGGACCCCATGCATTACCTCATTAGCATCCTTAACATTCCTTTCTCTTCCCCTTTTCTATATAAGCTTTAGACTCAGCCCCATTAAGTTGCAAGTTCCCCAAAGAAACTTTACCTCTTCTGTTGGCGTTACAATAAACTGTCACTTGACTTAAAGACAGCTTGAGTGTATGAATCCATTTTAGGTAATTCTGCCTTGTTCCCTGTCATTCTCGGGGTTCCTAGCACCCTGAACCACATCATATTCACGCTTTCTCATTCAGTTTCCCTTGTGAGTATAGTTCCACATTTATAACTCAGGCCTCGGCTGAAAGTCAGAGGATCTAGTCTGGAATTGTGGAACATTTTTTTTCTCCCTCTTTACAAAGCTCATAGGCCCAGTTTGATTGGGGATCAAACCCTCACCCTTGGTCTCAGCACCATAATCTAATACATCTTAGAATGAAATTAATACAGGATACAAGCTTTGTTTTCTTTTTTTCAACTGCAAACCAAAGTAGATTTTGAGAATAATGAAAAGTATAATCATAAGCATGAAGTTATCAATGACCAATGGCATTATTGTAGATAATTCCCTGATCCTTCAAAATGCCTGATATTCTTTCTGGAATGAGAATATGGAAAATAATGACCTGACAGGGTGATTGGCAAGGGTGGGGATGGAGATCTACTTGTAGGAGACCCTACCTACAAAAGCTCAGTCAGGGAGTTTTTTTCTTGATTAAAGAAATCATACCCTATCTATTGTTTTACAATATTCCTTGAGGTTTGAAATGAAGCCTGGGCTCCATTCTCCAAATGATCTCGTTTAGCTAAATGGTGCACCCAACTCAGCTTTGCTATGTTAAGGCAGCTGGTGAACATTGGAATAACATCATTTCTCTCAGCCTATATTCCTCTCTCTAGCTAGAATAAAGAAACATCAATAACGGGCATTTGTTTCACCAAAAAACACACCTCTGATGAAATCCCCCAAATGCTGCATCAAATTTAGGGGCTAACTGAACTGTGAGGCTATCTTTAAGCCCTGCCATCTTGGCCATTTTCCTGCACTTAAGAAATTTACTAGACGTTGACAGAAGCTATAATTCTTCATATGCAGCTGCTTTCCCTCCCAACCCCCCATGCATGACCAGAAAAACAATTTCTAAACAGTAAACTCTGCCCTCTGCTGACCACACACTGAAAGTGCAAAATCCCATTTCCCCTCACAATTTGATTATTTTCATTGAGAGGTAGGTAGCAAGGGCACACACAACAGCTGGCGACTATTTCCATAATGCCTTAAGGTTTGTGAAGGCTCTTCGGGATGTCTCCTTTTATTGAGATGACGATGAAAACGATAATGATTACAATAACAACGAACATCATATATAGCACTACGAAGTTTGCAAAGCACTTCACAAGTATCATCTTATTTCATGCTCACAACAACCCTGGAGAGTAGATTCTATCATTAGGATTTCTTTAAGTGATGTATTTTTGTCCAAGAACCCCAATACCTTAAAAACAGCGGTCTCAGTGCAAATGAATTTCCTTTTCAGGTCTAAAGAAAGGTTGGAAACGGCAGGAAACTTTTTATTTCTCTGTGATTTCGTTGTCCTTCTGGTTTATTGGAAAAGAGGTCATTTCTCAGCTCCTCACCAGAAGACCCTGAAGATCACAAAGTTACTGTGGAACATGAATAAGTGTGAAATTTTTTAGCATCTGGTATGGCCCTAAATATTTAAAGAAGCTATTTGCTGATATTTATTTTTAATGGTTTTGATGCCTTTTGCTTTTATTATTTTATTAGTTATCACTACCAGATGCTGCCTCACAGTTTCACTCTCCCAACCCAGCCCACAACAATTCACAGCATTCAATTTTCCTTATAACAAACAAAAATAGGCGAAACCAACTGATTGAGAGACTACGTCAGTGTATGTAACATTCCGGACCAATAGGCCCTCCCTTCTCGGTCAGATGAGGAAGCCAGGCTTATTTGTTCTCTGGATCATGACGAGTTCTGCTCGCTCTGAGCGTCCTTTTTATTTTCATCTTTAGGATCACTGTGCATATTACCTTCTTCCCACTGCTTTCTTGGGCTTTCCTCCTTCCTCACGAAAGCTATTCCTGCTCCTGATTTTACTACTTCTCCTCTTTTACTGTTGTGGCACCACCATTTCCCCACTATCCTATGTTTGAAACCATAGTCTAGTTTAGTCTAGGCTTGCATTACCTACCTCCCCCAAGGACAACTTTACCAAGCTTCTAACCTGCCTCTGTTCTCTCCCAGCTCTAATTCATTCCTCAGTAGCACCTGGCTGCTCTTTCTAATGCAGCGGTTCTCAACCTGTGGGTTGCAACCCCTTTGGGGGTCGAACAACCCTTTCACAGGGGTCGCCTAAGACCATCAGAAAACACATATTTCCTGATGGTCTTAGGAACCGAGACACTGCTTCTCTATTTGTCTCCAGGTGGTTCCACCCACATCCAGATACACCCACATCCAAGTATTAAAGGGTCCCTGCATTAGGGAAGTTGAGAACCACTGTTCTAATGTATGGATAGATTTGATTCTGTGATTCATCTGCTAGAAGCTTTTCAAAGGCTCCCTGTTGTTTAAACCCCTGGCAATCAGGGCCTTCCATAATTTCAAATTATTCTGACTCTCTAACTTGGTCAGTTACTTCCCTCCATGAGTGTTATGCTCCAGTTTATGGACTACTCACTGAATTTCCTCACCTCCACACCTTTGCCCACATTGTTCCCTATTCCTGAAATACCCCAAACTTCTCCTTCCAGTCTGCCCTGCCCCTCTCAGGTCTTCCTTCCAGAACACTGCCTCTACCTGTTAAATTCCTACCTATTCCTTAAAGCCCAACTCACAGGCTCCCGCTTCTAAGGATCCTTTCCCACCTGCCACTAGTCCCTTCCCCAAGCTCACAAAGAACTTTATGCCAGCCACATTTTAAGAGTGATATTGATAAGTTCTCACACATCCAAATAAGCTGACCAGTAAGGTGAAGGAATTGAACACTGTGCCAAGAAGTCAGGTGAAGGAGCTGGGCATATTAGCCTGAAATAGAGAAGATTAAGGGTGAATATAAAGCCTTTCCAAGTATTTTAAAGAGTGCTCATTTGAAAGAAGGACTAGACTTGCTTCACTTGGCTTTAGTTAGCAGAAATAGGACCAAGAGATGGATATTCCAGTGAGTCAGATTCTTGCTCATCTTCAGGAAAATCCTCTTAACAAACCTTTTTAGCTGCCAGTTAACCCGACAAGTCAATCAATCTCAATAGTACATTGTCCATCAGAGGAAAGCTGACTTAGTCAGGGATCAAAGCTACGACCTATAACTTGTTTGTGCTCAGTGGATCTGACCCGTGCAAAACATTTCATTCAACAAAATTCCTCACGTGGATGGCAAGGGCCCTTATTCTGTTCATTTAAGAACTTAAGAGATTGCTTTATCCTTTAGCTTCACATTATTACAAAAGGATGGACTAAGTCTCTTGGACCAGTTTTCTTCTCTTTTGGAGAAGAGAGAGAAAATAAATAGTTTTTTTAAGCCTCCTTTTATATTGATTTTTTTTTTTTACTGTTTACAGCTGTTCTGCTTTTGTATTTGCTCCTGAATCAGTTCAATTCAGCTAACACTCAACGTCATGAGTGTGCAGATCACTTTACTTTGGAGTAGGAGAAAGACAGATATTTCATAAAAAGAGTCCCTGCCCACACACAGCTTGCGGGATAATATACATAAGCAATTAACTCCCGTGAAAAGTCTTGCACATGTGCATGAAGGAGGTTCAGTCAAAGTGCTGGTAGTCTGAGGAGGCCTTAACACCCACACGTGCACCTTGCACTGGGCGTACCCTCACACCATGCACCACCAATGAACGCTGCCAGAAACACCTCAGCTCAGATTCGAGAATGTTAGATGTTAGGAATTGCAGTGTTTTCACTGTGCAAGCAAAATCATTAAATGAACTTTGGCTTGGGATTACGGCGGAATTTCCAACAATTGGTCCTAAACGTACTTCTGCCATTTTGTACTATGTATTTATGCAAAGTGGCAGTCTTAGCATTGACAATTATAAAATCAAAATATTGATCAACTCTTGAAAACACTGAAGGTGCTCCATGTCCTGTAGTATCAAATATTCCATCAAGATTTAGTTCTTTATGTAAAAGTAAACAAGCACATCTATCCTAGTATGCAAAGTTGTGTTTGTCTTTAATAAGTGGCAAAATTATGTGTATATCAAAGAATTGCTCTAAAATAAATGTCTGTATGATTTATTATCGGCAAATGTTTGATTTGTATTCCTTTATTTTATATACTGACGTACTTGGGATAGTGTAAAAATTTCTCAGGTAAAAAGGGGTTTCCAGTGGAAAAAATTGAAGAAGCCCTGATCTAGTCATGCCTTCCCTAGCCTATACTTAGTTAGTAAGTAGTTAACAAACTACTTAGTTGATGCACTCAATTATAAATTCCTCAGTCCGAGACACAAAGCCCTCCAGAATCTGCTCTTTTCCTCGTATAACCAACCCAATCTTTTATTACTTTGTAAAATGTACCTTTTCCCCAGTTAAATCAGTTTGTTTTCTTGTAAACATGTTGCAACATTTCATTCCTCCAAGTCAATCAACAAGCACTTTTAAAGCATCTATTCTAGGCTAAGCTCGGCGCTAAAAGCCCGAAATTCAGACAACAATAAAACTACGCCTACCCCAAGCACCTTACATTCTATTGGCAGAGACAATACACATACACACATGCACACACACACACACACAGATACACACCCACACAGATATACACACAAACACACACACACTCTCAAATAATCAAATACAATAGATAGACAGACACACACATACAAACATACATACATACATACATACATAGAATCATTTTTGGGTGGGAATAAAGAGGAACTAGCAGCTAAGGAGATCAAAAATGGCCTCAGCACAATCATGGTGGTGCTTGAACTGAGTTTCTAAAGAAACAAGAGATTCTATGGAATTCTAAGGAAGCCATGGTCTTCTTACCTGGAAGTCTTTATTATTATCTCTTTCACTATTCAAATTCTACTACTCCTTTAAGGTCTAGCTGAATTCCATATCCTTGATAAAGCCTTCACTGATTCTTATGCCCACAATTATCTTTCCTTTTTCCTGTTTTTTTAAACATATGTAACTAATAACACACTATCTGATAGTTGATAATAGCTCATGCTGTTTTCTAATAGTTTCTTCTATGTGAGTCATATTCTTAACTAGATTGCAAGACCCTTAAGGACATCCCCAAATACTCTAACGTAGTCATTTCCCATGACCTACCCCTCCACCCTACCTCAGTTACACACAGGTCATGCCCCTAATCTTCTGATCATCCACAAATGTACCATATTCATATTCATGAACTCTGCAATTACCTTATCTGATTGGAACATATGGTATTCCACCTCTCCTTCTGCCTTGCAACCCCAAACACCATTCCTCAGTGCAACCTCTTATCCCTTCATAACTTCAGAATATGAAGATGCACCAACATTTGGTGCTGGGATTCAAACCCAAAACCTTCCTGTGTAGAGAAGCTGAAAGGCAGTATGCCATGCAAGAATGTCTACTTCATTAAGTATTCAAAATACCTGGATTCCAGTACCAGCCCTGCCACCTAACAGTCATGTGACCTTGGTTAATTCAAGTAACCTTATTGTTCTTCAGATGTTCTAGATGTATCGGACTCTTCGTGATCCCCTCTGGGATTTTCTTAGCAAAGATGCCAAAGTAGTTTGTAATTTCTTCTCCACCTCATTTTACAAATGAGGAAGCTGAGACAAACAGGGTTAAGTGACTTACCCAGGGTCACAAAACTAAGTAAATGTCTGAGGTCAGATTTAAACTCAGGAAGATGAGTCTCCCTGACTCCAGACCTGGCATTCTATCCACTGCCACCTAACTGCCCCAAGTAACCCACCTGAGTCTTGATTACTTATTGGTAAAATGAGGAGTTTGTTCTAAAATCATGTCTAAATTTCTTTCTCATCCTGACAGTTTATGATTGTAACTTCTGAAATGAAAAAGAGAGAGAACGGTGTGCCCTCCAAGAATACATCCCTTGGAATCAACACCAGTAATCATGGACCATGGCATGACCTGGCACACTGACCACCCGAGGTTCTGAGATCTCTCTCAGTCAGCAAATACATCTATAGCATGTGACCTTCAAGGATGGTGATGATGACAACAATGAAATGAATGGCTGCTGGATGGCATGATGGACAGGAGGGAAGCAAGAGTCAGGAACAGCTGAATTCAAATCCTGTCTCAGACATTAGGCAAGTCATTCATGCTCTGTGTCTCAGTTTCACAGCCCATCCAAAGGACATAATCAACAACCTTATGGGGTGGTCATGAGGATCGAATGAGACAACATATTAAACACTTGCAAACTTTAAAGTATTATATGTTGTTATTATTCAGCTGTTTTCAGTCAGGTCCAACTCTTCACGACCTCTTCTGGGGTCTTCTGGGCAAAGATATTGGAGTGGTTTGCCACGTCCTAATCCAGATCATTTTACAGATGAGGAAACTGAGGGAAACAGGGTTAAGCGATTTACCCAGGGTCACACAGCTGGTAAGTGGCTGAGGGCAGAATTGGAATTGGGTCTTCCTGTCTTCAGGCCAAATGCTCCGCAGCACCACCTAGCTCCACCCTTTAAATGCTATGTAAATGTGAGTTAATGTTATTAAACTCAAATTCATATAGCTCTTAAAATGTTTATAAAGAGTTTTCTTCATAAGAGTTCTATAAGGTAGGTGCCATAAATACTATTTCCACTTGACAGATGAGAAAACTAAGGGTTTGAAAAAATGAAGTCACTCATCTATGACTGCACAACTAAAGTGTCAGATCTAATATTTGATCCCACATGTTCTGGCTTTCAGTCCAGTGCTGTTTCTCTAGGTGGTGAGGAAGGGCACGAAAGAAGAAAGAAGAGACCAAGTCCTTGTCTTTGAGGAACTAACAATCTCATTTGTCTTGGCAGAAAAGATAAACATGTACAAATGTGAAACTCTTACAAGAACGAATTGCACGCTATAGGTGTGCGCTTTAATGTTAAACTATATTGCAGTCAGTAGATGCTGTGGAAGGAAGGGAAAAGAAGAAGTGAGAGTATAATGGAGATAGTATAGACAGGCATCCAGGAGGAGTCTGGCCTTAAGGGAGGGAGGAAAGGGAACATACTTTCTGACTTTAACAAAGCAAAATGTCCACCAGAGCAGAGGCCCACCAACAAGACTCAGGGGTTATTTTGGTTAATTTGTTGTTCTGGAAAACTGACAGGCTGGTTGTTTGAAGACACTTATAAAAATTTTCTTAGGCCTCTTTAATTTTGATGTCCTGAAAAAACAAAGAAAAAACCTTGTACATAATCACAAGCAAATAGTAAGTTTTAGAATTTAACCCCCCATGCCTTTCTACCTAATTCCTTGTACAATCCATGAAAATGTGACCAGTATTACTATGTTCATCTTTACAGAAGAGAAGATTCAGGTTCAAAGACAATATATAACATGCCAGAGGTCAAACAGTAACAGGTAGGGCCAAGACTTTGTCTAGAAGTCCAGTGCTCCTTCCAGTAAAACATGACGGTTTACTGTAGTACATTGGATTACCTTTCTTAGATACCCACCCCACTCTCAGTCATTGGTATGTGGAGGACTGTTTGTACCTTCTCTCCTCTCTTCTGCCACATGCATCTTTGTCACTGTAAAAAATGCCTATAGGTGGGAAAAGTTTGAACCCTGAGTAAGACAGCCTTCTGCTGACTCTGCTACAAGGTTACTATGTCAGCTCAACAAATATTTAAGCACCATCTCACCCCAAAAGAGCTTATATTAATTATACCGTTGGAGCAGGGAAGGTGCGGTACAGAACCTACCTCCATGTCTGCCTCCCAGCCCATGTTAGCCCCTGTGGCCTCAAATGCCCTTAGACCCCAGCAGGAAATCTCCATTGTTTTTTCTTTAGATTTTACTGGTCACCTGGGCTCTCATGCTCTTCATTTAGGATGGATATCACTTCTGTTGCCGGCAGTCCCTGGATCTGTCTCTTTGTTAGTCTCATACATATGACACTCCTCCAGTGGATCTCTTCCTTTCCCTGTGTCATTAGTCTTTTATCAGTCAAATGAGATATATGCAAAGCACTTAGCAAAGCTTGTTCCCCTCCTCCCTCTCCCATCTTAACCACCTTCTAAAGAGACAAAGAGCCAAAGCCACAATCCTCAGTGTTTCTTTGAAAGAAGAAAATATTAAGATCCAGTTTTCCAAAGCAAGCCAAGATCAGAGGCCGGTTGACTTCAAGGAAGCAGACATTGGTCTCTTTCCAGCTCATGAGACTAGCTGGGATCCAAAGGTCAGGTCAGCCTTTTTAGCTTTCTTTACAAATGTAAGCAAAGCTCCAAAGACAGAGTTTTTCCCTTCCCCTTTAATATTCTCTATATTCTTACGTGTTTTTCAAACTAACCTAGCGTTTTGGACTGAGGTGTGTGCATGTGTGTGTGTATGTGTGTGTCCTTGCATGTGCACAAGTGTTTTAAGAGCCTCCTTCTAATCCTAACTCTTCTATATTGCCTCAGTCAGAATCAAAACACAGATTTTTGAGTTCTATAGTTGGCAATTCTATAGTCATTTCTCTACATACATTTAAGAATCTGCTTCTGATTACTAAGAACTGTACATTTCAGGGCCTGGCTCTGGATCTCCTGTTTTCTAAACCTAGGACAGGCTTCATCTCTGTCACGGATATCTCAGTACCAATACTAAATCAAACTCAATAGCCAAATTCCTTTTCCTAGAGAGGACATTTGCAGCAGTGAACTTATCATGAACAAAAGTACGGCGGTGATCACTCAACAAGAGCAGCTTCATGAGACTTCTTTGGAAGTCTTCTGGCAATATTTTTTTTAAAGGGTTAAAAAAAAAACTAACATCCCCTGGTAATGTGGGGGTGTTGGTCATGAAGGAGATCAATATAACCCTTTCTGTCAATGAGCTTTAACTAGGAGGTGGAACACAGAGTGGGAAAATCTCAGTGTTTGTCCTAGCTGTGAGAATTATAGCTACTGCTTGGGAAGTGAATATGAACCCTGGGAGAGAAGTATCTGCCACTTACATACATCTTAAAAAATTATTTCATTTCTTTCCACTTGGACACAGTGTGAAATGTGATCTTTGTGAAGGGAATCATGAATAATAGGGAGATGCCAAAGTCACAGTAGTTCCCATATGCAGAGGCACTCAGAGATGTATTTTCCTCACTGCTTCTTTTGTTTTTCTTTTGAAAATTTGTTCCTTGTTCCTATTTTACGTCTTTGGCTCTCTGTGTTCTCTCATTGGTCTCTGCTTATCAGATAACACTAGCTGGCATGGCTCTAAAATTTGAATTAGCAAACTAGAAGAAATAAATGAACTCCTTCCAGAACAGGAGAATCCAAGCATTAGTCCTACAGACAATTGAAGAGATCAGAAAAATCTCAAGTACATGGAGCATATCCAGTCCCAAGCTTGCAAAAGCCTACTAGGGTCCCCTTCAAAGTAGTGCAGTTCAATTCAACAAGTATTGTCACTGTGTTAGGTACTGGGAATATAAAGCGGTAAATGAAAGTCCCTGCCTGACCTTAAGGAACTTACATCCTCCTACCGCCAGAATGCAGGACTAGTACTAACACGAGGTCAGGAGTCTGCAATAAATGGAACACATATACAAGGGTTGAGCTATGGTCTCATAGGGGACAAACTCATGGGGGAAATGGCAGCTGTTGATGGTTTGTGATATGGGAGGGACTCCCCAGTGCTCCACATTTTCACCCAGGCACTCCAAAGGCCCTCACGCTGTGGGGTGTTCAACACTTAGAGCAGAAGCCTTTTTAACCTGTTTTATGTCTTGGACTCCTTGTCAAATTGATGAAGCCTAATGAACACTTCAGAATGGTTTTTTTTTTTAATAATTAAAGGGAAAAAATTCAGTTAGAGGTTAGTGAATATAAAAATATATATTTTTCCCCCATCCAAGATCATGAATCCTATGAAATCTATCCACACATTCCTTGGGGGACTATAGTTGGAAACCTTTTTTTAGAGGAAGATTTCCCTGAGATGTGCCGAGTACCTAAGAGGCAGAATAACATAGTCGAAAGAAGCCTGAATTTGGAGTCAGGGGATCTGAGCCCAAACTTGTATGCTGCCACTTACTACTTGTATTATCCTGGGCAAATCACTTCTCTCTGGGCCTATTTTCTCATTTATCAAACGATGGGACTGGACTAGATCATTTCTCAAATCCTTTCTAACTCTAAATTTATGCTTTTATGATCCTATAATCTTTGAAAAAGGATTTTGGTGGGCTTCCCCTGCATGTAGCTTCCACGTCCCACCTGCTCCTAAAACATACTGTTACCATTTCTGCTGAAATCCAGAGAGTAGCTGCCTTTACTATTTTTTAAACATCCTATTTAAAATTAGAAGGAAATCTAGATTGGCTACTTCATACAAATTTCCCAAAAGTGTTCCCACTCCAACCCTAGACATTGGTGTCATTTATATTGGAAGTATTTATTTCATAAGAATTCTCTAGTCTCTTCTGATGGCTTAGCAAAGGAAGACATTTAGACACTGTTGGTCTTCATTAAATCTGGGTAAAGGACCCTTTAAATTCCTATGGCCCACAACCAACTGGAGACAAACTAGATCTTTCCCAAGCAAATTGCCAAGACCACCCAAAAGCCTTCCAGTATGTCAATACTTCACTGGATCCATTGACTTTCTGAATTGCTTTTGATATTTATAGATGAATTTGACTAATTCTGTTGTTGATTGTGCCTACTATTGATAGCCCTGTTACTGACTGACCTTTAACTCATCCTCCTGAATTTATGCCTTGGGACCTCTAATAATATTTCTATTCCCTGGCTTGTGGTTGTGTCCTACTCTGATCTTTCACTCCAAAGGCACTTCCCTAAATGTCTACACACACACACACACACACACACACACACACACACACACACACACACACACCCCTCCCTCTTTGCTAATGCACTCATTAAATTACTTCCCTTTATGCTAGTCAGTTCCTTGAAATTGGTGGGTACTTTTGCCTGAAATATCATGGTAAGTTTTTAGAATTTTTCAATTAATTAATCTGTATTATTTTTCCTTTGATCATCTTCTCCCTCCTATAAATATACACAAAGTCTTACCAGTTTTTCTAGGTATGAACCAAAGACAGAAACTATGACAATAGAACTATGTCCTTCCAGCCAGAGACTATTCTTTGTAGAGGTTTTCATAGCAACACTCTGAGCAACAGAATATTTTATTATTTTGTAAGTTGGAATTCTACTCTCAAGCAAATAATTCTAGTCTCTTACTAAAAAGGAAATAGGGACACATCTTAGAAACAGTCCAATAGGAGGCTTTTAAAAGCAGCGGATGGGTCCTCTGCAAGTAAGAGGATGCTCCAGACCAGCCAGCCTGTAGACTGTTAACATTGTTTCTCACTTGCTGCTTCCAGAAATTCCTGTTCCCTATGTCCCCATGGTCCCAAACATTCCATGGGCCAGTCCTCGTTTCTTGCCATTTCCTCCTAAAGCAAACATGACTGAGTGCCCTTTCCCTATTTCTTTTTATACACTCCAAAGCAAAAGTCTGTACACAATTCATCATGCTAAAATATTTTAACATTCTACCTCCACTAAGAACCTTCTCTTCTTCCCTCAGCCCTTGCCCTGCAGTAGTTTCAAAACCCATCAAGACTAGACAGTACCAATAAAGTGGCAATACTGTTACACACAATACTTCTATTATTCAGAGCAGATATAGGGTTCAATGGTAGACTTGCTGCTTTACTAAAATTCTAGAGCTTCTTGAAAATCAAAGAAAAGTGTGAGCTTTAAGTAAGCAAGAACCAATACTCATTGGGGAAGGGAGCAAGGAGGAAGGAAGTGGTTCAAGTTTTCAATTAGCCTGTGATCAGTGGGAAGATCTTCTCTCCCTATTACCTAAGAATGGAAAAGTTCTGTGCATAACTTCTTTGCTTCTTTAATCTGTGAGTTCTCAAAAGACAGTGTCCTGAGTGAAGCCCTGATACCTAAGTGACTACTCAAGATGCTTCTCTGAATAATGTGGCAAAGGAACAGGCCAGTGACAGCAAATAGGCATCTAAGTTGGGAAGAAAGGTTCTTCAGGGTAGCCATCATTTTACTGAACTCTGGAAGATGATTCAGAAGGCATACAGTAGAGGGAAGTGCATTCCTTACCCCTCAGGAAGAAGTCATAGGATCACAGATGAAATAAATACTTCCAATATAAATGACACCAATGCCTAGGGTTGGAGTGGGAACACTTTTGGGAAATTCGTATGAAGTGGCCAATCTAGATTTCCTTCTAATTTTAAATAAGATGTTTAAAAAATAGTAAAGGCAGCTACTCCCTGGATTTGAGCAGAAATGGTAATAGTATGTTTTAGGAGCCGGTGGGACGTGGAAGCTACATGCAGGGGAAGCCCACCAAAATCCTTTTTCAAAGATTATAGGATCATAGGAACCTAAGAAGACATTTGGCACAACCCATACATGAGACAACTGAGACCTAGAAAGGGTAAGTGAGTCACCCAACTTCAAGGTTGAATATTGAATTCTACTGTCCAAACTCTTGAACTTCTGACTCAATAAAATCCTTATATATATATATACACACACACACACACACACACACACACACACACACACACACACATATATATATTACTTATAACTGGGAGAGGTGGAGTGGGGAAGAGATGGTAAATTAGCATCACAGGTATTCCTTGGAAATAACCCTTATATTCTTCTTACCCCACTTTTCATTCAGGTCCTTAAACCATCCCTAGACCAATGAGACTGCTGTTGCTTCTTCTTTTAAAGAGAAATAACAACAATACTTATATGAATAATAGCAACAATAAAAACTAGAATTTATATAGTGCTCTAGAGATTGCGAAGCATTTCACAAATATCTCATTTGCTCCTCACAACAACACTGGGAGATGGGGCTATTATTATCCCCATTTTACAGAGGAAAACCAAGGTAGACAAAGGTTAAGTGACTTTCCAAGGGCCTAGTTTACTACTCATTGTTATGCTTTCTATTTTTATGCATTTTTCCCTAAAAAGGATTATGTATAAAATTTCAGTTTTTAAATCGGAATTTTAAGGACTGAACAAATGACAAGTTCAGCAAACTCTCTGGTATCCACCACTGTATGAACTACAATTCTCAATTGACTGATATAATCAACTCCAGTTCAAAGTATAAGTAAAGCAATGGACTCTAGGTTTTTAGTAGCTCCCTCTCCCAACCTGGTCACCAGGTATATTACTTCCCCTATGTATTTCATAAGATCAAGATAGATTTGTTTCAACTATACACAATTTATTGACCTAAAATATTAACAACTAATTTCCATTTATTGGCAGGCATGGCTCTCCAATAGAGTATTAGCTTCTTTTTTGTTTTTGTTTTTTTGGAGAGAGAAGGCAGGGCAATTGGGGTTAAGTGACTTGCCCAAGGTCACACGACTAGTAAGTGTCAAGTGTCTGAGGCTGGACTTAAACTCAGGTCCTCCTGACTCCAGGGCAGGAGCTCTATCCACTGTGCCACCTAGCTGCCCCAGAATATTAGCTTCTTGAGAGCAAGGATTATTTCATTTTTGTCTTTGTAACTCTAGGATCTTAAATAGTTTCTGAAATACAGTGGCCACTTAATATATCCTTGTGGATTCATTCAGTCTTTCACAAAGTTAAACTGAGATAGTAGGGTCAATACTGAGATGTTTTCAAAGTAATCAGAGAAAGGGTTTGTGTCAATGTAGTTCAGTGTATTTTAGAATTTTCTACCTCCTTGGAAGCTAGGAATCTGTATGCTATACACTGAAACTCCATTTACTTGACACTAACCACCCAGCATCCCTCATGCTTCTCCAACATAATATTCTGCCTGATCTTATACCTAGAGTTGACTTTTGCAAACAAGTCCAGAAAGGCTTATTTAAATTAAAACTAACTAGAGAACAGAAGATCAAGATTTTTTCCTACTTTAAAGATCTTAAATAGCCTTTCCTCCTTAGTAAATATCTCCCTATTATCCCTAGGAAAAAAAATATAAATTTCTCTCTTTGACCCTGAAGGTTCTTCAAAACCTGGCCTCAATTTACTTTTCTTTTTTTACCTTACTTTTCAATATACATTGCTGCTCTTCTTGCACTAATCTAGTTAAACCGTTATTTTTGCTGCTTCTCACATATGAGTTGTCCATCTCCCATCCCATGTCTTTGCAATGGTCATTTCTCATGTCTGGAATGGCTGCCCTCCTTTCCTCTACCTGTAGAGTCCTTTCTTCCTTCCAGACTCAGCTCAAACACTTTTTTTCTACTCAAAATCTTTCCTGATTTTGAGCACTTGTTAGTGTTCTCCCTTCCTAAACTACTTTGTATTTAATTTCGATTTATTCTCTATATATTCATTTATATACATATTGCCTCTCTGATAGACTACAACTTCTTTAAAAGGTAAGGACTATTTCATTTTGTCCCTATGCCCAGGATTTTACCATGGAACCTGGCACCCACTAGAAGCTCAATAATTGATTGAGGCAGAGACAGGGAACCTGACAAATGAATCAAACAAATCAGCAAATGAATAGAGGAATTTTACTAGATCAGTTCAGTAAAACCACTAACATGTTGGATCTGAATTTCTCTCTATGACCTTTCTCCAACTTGCAGTTTTGCCATTGTTCCAAAGGAAGACATCCCTATCCTCCCTGCAACCCACCTCCCTAGCACCTCTTCCTGCTTAGGCTGAGTGGGACAACTCTGATAGTCATTAGCTGTTGAGGTTGAGGGGGAAAGGGTGTTGATGTATTTGATAGATGAGTTGACACAGATATAGGGGATATTCATTTCATAATTCATAAGGTGGATTTCTGGCTTAAAATTATTTAATTTATGTAATATCATATATGTATATATGCAAACCTCATATAAGTTAACCTAAATATTACACTATAATCAGCCAAAATAGTCAATTGAGAACTAGAACGGAGAAGATGTTTTTTCATGTGTTTTTTTATGGGATCATCATAAATCCCATGAAGCACTGAACCACCCTGAGTATCAATTTCCTCATATGCAACATGGAAATTAAAACATTTGTTCTGCTTGCCTCCCAATGTAGTCCTGATACTTAATACACACAATAATTGTAAAGATGCTTTGTAAATAATGAAGGGTATGTAAAAATGAGATGATACAATTATTAAAACACATAGGTTGTTACCTACTTCACCTATCCCTATGGTTGATCTCACTCCCAAGAGTGCTAAGCTGGGCCCTGCTGAGACAGAAGGGAGAGAACTGAGTGATTAGTATCATTTTGGAATCCAATTCAGATTCTGACCTCCTTCTCTAATCTCCAGCAGATCAGCAGATGGCCAATGGTTCACAGGAATAGCAAGGCTCAATGGGGTGTGAAGAATATGCCCTGAAAAAGGAGGTGATTCTCTCCCCCTCTCCTTGCCTAACCTTGTACAAAGTGTGACTTTTCCCACATGCTTTATTTCCTTCCTCCCCTTTCTCTTTCTTCCTCTGTCTCCCCTTTCCCCTCCCCCCCTCTTCATTCTCCCTCTCTTTCTGTCGCTTTGCTATTTTAACCCACCATCCTACCCCTGAGAGTTTGCATCCTGGACTCCACATTCAAGAAATCCCTTATTTTAGTGATGCACAGAGAGTTTAAGCAGCCCAAATCCTACTCTGGTCAAAGAGCAACAAATCCAAAGTCATGTATCTCTTCATTTTCTGCCACATTATGCTTATCTAATTGCATGCACTTTGCTGCATTTGACATCTTTAAAAATGAAGATGCTTATTAGAGTTTTCTTAGATCTAGGAGATTGTCAGCACATCCCTTTGATTACATACTAATCCAAGCCACCCCGTCACCCCTGGAAGGAAAGGAGACCTTTTGGCCAATCACACCACCAAAGAGTGAACAGATGCAGGATCCCGAAGCACTGCCTTCCAAAGCTGTATTTTAAGCAGGAACTTCCACATTTCAGACACACAGGGAGCCCACCCAGTTTCAGGAGGCAGGAGCTACATAACCATTTTACAGAAGGGCAAAGAGAAAGAAGCCACCCTAAGCAAGCGTCAGAGCTCACCTTGCCATGGATAACATTCCATACCCTTTCTGCCTTCTTTCCTCCCCAAAACATTTTTCCTCTTGCTTTATACTTTTCATTATTAGTTCTGGTTTTTCTATGGCAGAAATATATAGAATTATAAGCTAGAGAGCCTTAGGCTTTTTCAAATTGATGGTAGTATCCAGGATTGGTTATTGTTGTTGTTCTTTCTGGCAGAAAGTTCGCAACTTGGTCAAGGAACCTTGGTTTTGCTCTAATGATACGCGGTCCCAAGACATCTTGGCTTGTCTTTCTACATGCCAACTGAATGAATTATCCCAAGATCATAGAAAAAGGAACTGTAGTACAAAAATTTCAATATCATTGAAGTGGAAAGGACCCAAACTTCTTATCTAAGATATCTTGTTGCATTACTGTATTTACAAGCATTCCCTTCCTCCACGATATACACATACTTACCTAACCTGGCACCTCTACCTTTATTTCAGTTTTTTTCTGGTACTGAGCTGGTGAGGACAATGTGATATCCCTACACAAAAGAATAATGAATTGAATGTATTTAGACCAATTCTGAAAGGAAGTAAAATGTTTCTGGAGTGTTTTTTTTAATGACATGATCTACATAAAATTTGCTGGCATTCTCACACAAAAATAAAACAGTCTGCTTGCTAGCTAGCCACCACCACTGTCTAGCTTAGTTTAGTGAAAATTCATAGCCTGGATAAACCATCTGCAGAAAAGTGAGAGTGAGATACATACTAGGCTCAAAGTCATAGGGGCTTAACTTTTCCACTTTTTACACACAATCATGGAAACTCTGAGTGGGAATGAACCTTATAGACTGTTAAGAATAAGATCAACCTTTTACCCATAAGGAACTGAATCCCAGAAAAGGTAAATTATTTGCTTAAGGCTACACAGTTAGCTCATGTCAGTGTTGTGATTAGAAATCAAGGCCCCTCACTTCCAATGCAGGGTATAGTCACTTCTTGAAATTTTAGGGCAAGTACTGGAAAGTACTGGAGAAAAAATGAAAATAAAGGTAGCTTCACACCTTTTGAGGAATGGAGAAAGGGCATACATCATTAACAGTGAGAAGAAGTCAAAGGAACTGTTTAAACGCAGAATACAGAGTGAATAGATGGTTGGTCTTGAAGCTAAACTGAACCAAGTCCTTTCTCTGACAAATAATCAGTAGCAACCTAGCCATATATCCCAGGCAGCTCCCTAAGAATATAAGTTTCAGAGTTGGTATTGATGTATAATGATGGAGAATATTCTCTTTATCAAAGAAATTACAGATTTAATCCAAAAGAAAGGAACTGGGAGGGAACAAAGCTAAGGGAATATCAAAGGGAGTTTCAAATATATTCAGTGTTATGCATGAGGATCCTGATCAGAAATGCTCTGTCTTTAGAAAGAATGGAATACGTTAAGTTAGAGTTTAAACATAGGTTAAAAAAATTCTCAGAGTAGGGTAACAATGGGAGAAGTAACAAAGTTTACAGAAGTTCTTCAGCTGTTTGGGTGGTGGGAGTAGTCATTAAAAAAGAACAGATTCTCTTTGCTTAAGAGTGGTTTATCATAGCAAATGTTTCAATTTGGAAGATACCATAAGAATCAATTTCCCTGACTTTACAGATCAGGAAACTGAGAGCCAGAGAGAGGAAGTGCCTTTGCCCCAGGTTACATGGGTAGTAAATACCAGAACACACATTGGGGCTCAAGCCTACAGAACTGTTTTTCCACTGTACACAATGCTTGTCCCGAAGAGAAGAGGACAGACTATATGGCATCTCAAAGTCCCTTATAGCTCCAGAGAGCATCCAACTAACCCCATTATCAATGAAGCAGTATGTTAACAAGACTCTTTTTCATTGTTGCTACAAAATAAAACAGCTGTTGGAGCAGAGGGAACACCATTAAAAAGATCATTGGCAGGCTAGGATATCCATTAGGATTCAGCTCGGGTGCTCCCCTTGTACCTGGAGAAACAAAGGCCCTGCTGATTGATATGATCTCTCAGTAACTGGAGGACAAGAACGAGGGGCGGTATCAATAGTTAATAGTCAATAAGGTTAGTAACCCCATGAGAAAAATCACTGGTCCTCATTTTTCATAGTTCTTGTTTCTAATAGAAACCGCCTTAATAGCTTACATGGTATCTCTATCTCCACTTTAATAGATAAGCAGCCATTTCTGGGCAGCATTTGCTATCAACTCAGAGGAGGGAAAAATGCTGGGAAGATTATGAAAAATAAATGCAGTTTCTCCAACAAATATATTTGTTAAATGGCCATAGAAAGTGTTTACTTGGGGTAGGTGGGACGTAGGTACAGGAGAGCCAAGAATTCACAATGAGTTTTTAGCGGCCAATGCCTTTTTTTTTTTTTTACCCCAATGAAGAAAAATGATCACCATCAGAAATGAAAATTATTTTGTTCCAGGCATGTATTACGAGCCAGCAACCATGAAAGAGCACAAAGTACACAGAAGACACAATTCCAGACGGCTAGATAAACCTCCTGAGTATGATACAACCTCCTTTGTGGGAGCATTGTTAAATTGTCCAAGTTGGTTTTCAAACTAGCCAATGTTGTTCCTGTTCCATGGCACTGGCTCATACCTCTCCTCATCCTTCAACTTTTGATTATTCAAGAACTTGGAACCCTTGCCCCACACTTCTATTAAAATCTACCCTCAGGAAAGATTCAGAGTTTCTGTCCCTATATTCTCTCCCCCAGGGACTGAAGTCATCCTTTCTTCCTTCCTTCCTTCCTTTTTTTTTTTTTTTGCTTTTTGGAGGGGGGGAAGGCAGGGCAATTGGGGTTAACTGACTTGCCCAAGGTCACATGACTAGTTTTTATAAAAGTGTCTGAGGTTGGATTTAAACTCGGGTCCTCCTGACTCCAGGGCTAGTACTCTATTCACTGTACCACCTAGCTGCCCTCAGAAATCATCATTTCTTAAGAGTCAAGTTGGTGTGGTGGAAGGGTAAGATAATCAGAGTCTGAAATCATCTCTGCTTCTCCTTATCTATGTTACCTTAGGTGAATCACTGAAGCTCTCTTGCCCATAGTTTGCTCATCTGTAAACTGAGAGGCTGGGACCGGGTTAACTCTAAGTTTACTTCTAGTTCTAAATTCTATGATTCTAAGTCCTCATTCAATTTTTAGATGAGAAAATTCAGGAACTAAAAAGTATAAAGTGTCTTACCAAGGTCACATAACTAGTTTGGTGATACTGCCCTTTGTTTATCAATTAGCTGCAAACATTTCTATCTACTGCATATCATTTAAATATGTATATTTTAGATTCATACATATATGTATACATATATACATATGTGTGCATATCTATATCTATCTGTCTGTCTGTCTATCTATCTATCTATCTATCTATCATCTATCTCTCCATCTATCTATGAATTGCCCCTAGCCCTCAAACTTTTTGAGCTGAGCCACCCTGGACTGAATGGAGACCTCTGAGGCCTAGGGGCATCCCTCTATCCATGTTCTGGGGAATATGAACAGGTTGTGTGGGCCTGCAATCTGCATGGATGGTGGGAGTCTCAGGCTGTACATTGACTTCGGAGGACTGAAGTACATCAAGGGTATAAGAAAGCAGTGACATATATACACACACACATATGTATGTATGTATGTATGTATGTACATAAGTACGTGTGTGTGTACATATATGAATATATATATATATATATATATATATATATATATATATATATATATATATATATATA